>JAIGNY010003919.1:0-577500 GCA_020152595.1 Chiridota heheva | reverse complement strand
GTCCGTCCGGCTGTCCGTCCGGCTGTCCGTCCGGCTGTCCGTCCGGCTGTCCGTCCGGCTGTCCGTCCGGCTGTCCGTCCGGCTGTCCGTCCGGCTGTCCGTCCGGCTGTCCGTCCGGCTGTCCGTCTGGCTGTCCGTCCGGCTGTCCGTCCGGCTGTCCGTCCGGCTGTCCGTCCGGCTGTCCGTCCGGCTGTCCGTCCGGCTGTCCGTCCGGCTGTCCGGGTCCGGCTGTCCGTCCGGCTGTCCGTCCGGCTGTCCGTCCGGCTGTCCGTCCGGCTGTCCCGTCCGGCTTTTCGTTCGGCTGTCCGTCCGGCTGTCCTTCCGACTGTCCGTCCGGCTGTCCGTCCGGCTGTCCGTCCGGCTTTCCGTCCGGCTTTTCGTTCGGCTGTCCGTCCGGCTGTCCGTCCGACTGTCCGTCCGGCTGTCCGTCCGGCTGTCCGTCCGGCTGTCCGTCCGGCTGTCCGTCCGGCTGTCCGTCCGGCTGTCCGTCCGGCTGTCCGTCCGGCTGTCCGTCCGGCTGTCCGTCCGGCTGTCCGTCCGGCTGTCCGTCCGGCTGTCCGTCCGGCTGTCCGTCCGGCTGTCCGTCCGGCTGTCCATCCGGCTGTCCGTCCGGCTGTTCGTCCGGCTGTTCGTCCGTTGTCCGTCCGGCCGTCCGACGGTCCGAAGATGTTTCCTGAGATTTTCTTAGAAATGTTAAAGTTTTTTGAGAGATTTTCTCAGAAAATGTTAAATTCTGCTGTTAAATAATCTTGTTGGTAAAGCAATTTAATCTATATTTGAAAGTTTTTGTAATTGATTTATTGCAATTCATAAGATTGACGGAAGACCCTATAGTGTATTAGAGAAATTTGCACAGGGCCCCATAATGCCCTAGAAACAAGATTAAGTTACACAAATGAAATGCTACTATAAGTCAAAAACTATATAAAATTCTCATCAAAAGGAGATACTTCCATGGAAAATTTTTCTTCATCAAGTACCGTATCCTTGAGATTTAAGCTTTAAACTGAATGATATAATCTTGTTATTGCAATTTGATTCATATTTAAAACTTGCAATTTCTGATGTTCATTGAAATACCCCACAGTGTATTACAGAAACTTACACAGGACCCCATATTGGTGTGAATAACATTTTGAGATACACAAATAAAATTATACTGCTCGTGAAATAAAAAAAAAAGATATGCACATTAAAAGGCAATTAATTCTTTGGAAATTTGCTTTCAGAATTATATCGTTTACTTTAAAATCCCCATAGTGTATAAGAGAAATTTGCATAAGGCCTCATAGTGCCCTGAATACAAGTTTAAGTTGCACAAAGGAAATGCTACTATAAGTTAAAAATTATATAAAATTTGCATCAAAAGGAGATAAATCCATGAATAATGTTCTTCATCATGTACCATAGCCTTAGGAGTTAAACTTTAAACTGAATGATACAATCTTCTTAATGCAATTTGATTCACGTTGATAAGAATATTAAAATTCTTTTTATTGAAATTTCTAATGTTCATTGAAGACCCCACAGTGCATTAAATAAACTTACACAGGACACCATAGTGCTCTGAATCCAAGTATAGCATGCACAAAGGGAATGATACTATTGGTAAAGAGAGTATAATAATCTAATTAAAAGATGATATTTGCATTGACAATTTGACTTTATCAAAAAGCTAAATCGTATAATCTTGTTGTTATTTGATTTATGTTTAAAAGATTATTGTAATTCTTTTGATTGTAATTTGTAATGTTCAATGAAATGTATAGTCCCGTAATACATTCAGAAGTGAACGCGGTCGTGCTGATAACGTCAGTTTCGGTTTTCAATTTTTCTTATTGAAATCAAGAAATCTGTGATGTTATCGATCACACATCTGCTAGACCAAGCAAAGGATCTTGCAACTGAAATGATAATTTAGCACCAGAAGTGAAGTTACAAACATAGCGGCGTTCACTTATGAATGTATTTATGGGACAATGCCTTTCCTTTCATTGAAAAACATCATAGTGTATTAAAAACCGACAGCTAATAACATGTCTCTTTATGTCCGAAATAGATCAAAATTAGATTATTTTGAGCTAAAATAAAGTGTAGACAAATAGTATTATAACGTGACCATTTACCAACTTTAAACATTCAAAATTAACTTCCCATTGAACAGAAACTTCTGAAAGAAAACTTTCATGTGAAAAACAACAATACTAGTACAACATCTTGAGATGCATTCCATCAGTGCTAAAGAACAAAAACACAGATACTAAATAAGATCAATCATATATGCCAGTATAAGTTTGTGTACTGAGAAATACCATTTATATCATGACAGTTTAGCTTGTAACTCTAACTCTATTCCATACAAATAAGTGTAGAAACATTTTTTTTAAATAAAAAAACTGAGGACCCTGTAATGCGTTGTTTCAACTTGTATAGTCATACACAAAATAAGATCCCATAGTGCAATCTCACAAAGCTCTCTAGTGTGCTCTCCAGACTTGCATGAGGACCCCGTAGTGCATGACCCCATAGTGCTAGATTCGTGGGTATGTGTGGGTGTGTGTGTGTGAGTGTGTGTGGAGGGGGGGGGCACTGTCCCGTGCACAAACACAAATTACAAATTAAACCATGTAAAAAATAGTCATACAAATTTGTAGCACTACTTTTATTCTTTCGGCTGTTTGAGGGGACTATCTAACATGGGTTGACACTAAAAAAGGCGGTATCTGGGAAACAGCAACGCCATAAGGTTGGGGCACTTTTTCTTGCACAAAAGAATGATTACAAAGATTACAAATTAAAATGTGCAAAAAATAGTCAAAAAAAAAAACGTTTTGTGAAAACGTTTTGTAAAAACGTTTTAAAAACGTATTTGTGTGGAGGGTTTCAAGTTTGGCACGTCCAGAAAACGTTTTCTGATGACCTACAGAAAACCTACAGAAAACGGACTTGAAACTGCTGGTTATCATTCAAATATCAATTACAGACGTAAAATACCAACTTAGAACCTAGCTAGAACGTTTTATAGACGTTTTATGGACATTTTTTAATTTGTATTTATAATTTTTATTTTTTTTATTTTTTAAGACGAAGACGTAAAAGATCAATTTAGAACATAACCAACACGTTTTTTGGAAGTTTTGTGTTTGCTGGGTTATGGAGTCATGCACGTATACGAAAGCTATACCGGATTTGATTCCCATCGAGATCGTTGTACAGTCATGTATTTGTGTCCTACAGCAAGAAACTTTACTCTAGCTACTTGCTCCAGTCCACTCAGCTTTAAAACTGTAAAATGAGTACCAGCCTGCCAGCAATCCTAGCCTGCGATGTACTGACTGGCGTTCCGACTGGCGTCATCTGGTCATTCGCTTGCGCAATGGAAACCGAGATTAAGCAGCTGCCTTATGGCTCCGGTGGATTTAAAAAGGGCAAGGGGAACGAGAATCAAGAAAAGGGTGCTTTCTATGACGAGTCGAGTCAGAACATAGTGAAACTATTTAGTTAACATACACCGGCGTGGAAATGGCTGGAAGAAACTTATGAGGAATGAACATTTTACTTCTTCTGAGAAAAAAACTGACATTATTTAAAACATTCTGGAGCATTGCAACTGTTATCAAGCATCACAGTCCGGTAGCATGCCTATTAATGGGATTAATGGGAACATTTTTCTACATGGAAGCCGCCATTTTGTGATATTTTTCTTGATCCTTTGCTATCCTAACGTTAAAGCCTTATGCAATGCTACATTTTTAAAATTTGAAATACGTCTGGGAAAAATATCTTTGTTAGAGAAAAATAACGCTTCTAAAAATACCTTCATTACTGTCATGGCTTTTCGAAATTTTAGATAAAATAGACAATAGAGCTTGACTCTTAGGCGTGAAACGGCCATTTAAAAAAATTAAATGTTTTTCAATACAATGAATTTTGATATTTCAAGTACATGAATTAGAAACTATGACATTTTATGGCAACATCTGAACAATATGGCTGCATGACTTCAATATTCTCGTGTGTTATAAATGTTCCTATTAATCGGCATGCTCCCGGACTATCAAGGAGTGCAAATAACGCTTTGAAAAAAGAACAACAATCCTTGAAGGAATTTCTTCTAAACCCTTGTGGGTGGGATAGGTGGGATTTGGGGAGCAAAGAGTGCACTCCCCTGTTTTCGAGTTTAGAACTTTTGTATGGTGATTTGGTGATTTGAGGTATCTTAACGAAGAGCGTAGGAAGCGGGGGAGGGGGCTGGGGAAGGGGGGCTTTAGCTTCCCCCAGTCAAAATTTAGGGGGGATAAACTATGTTTTAGCCCCCACTTCTCATATACGAAAACCCCCTTATAATACTTATTTAGACCCACACTAAATCATATATCTTTATAGGATATTGTCATATGTTCTAATTTCTTCGATTATGTTGATAAAAAAGGTAATGTAATTTCGATGGAGACTTTATTACTTCTTAACACCCTCATAATCATTTTGAGCTGATTGAAGCTGTATTAAACATAACATTTGCGTGCTACCGCAGACTCTGAGTGCGGGCAGCATACATTTTGTTTTCTTCCAGGAGTGTTTAGGGCAATTTGCGTTTATTCCGTTTAAAATTAGACAGCGATTTAGAAGGATTTTCACTTGTTAATTCTTCTTTGAAAAAAAAGAGAAAAAATGCCCAAAGTGCCAAACATGCCCCAAAAACCATGCCAAAAACGAGGCTTCTGGGTGGGGATGGGGGTCGAGGTCCTTGGAGAAATAAAGCTTCAGCCCCCAAAAAAAAAAAAATTGTTCCTACGACCACTGATCTTAACGTAACCCCCCCCCCGACTTTCAGTAAGCAGATCCCGCCTATGATTGTCCCCGTGTAATAGACTATTGGCACTTCTTGAAAGATTCTTTTGCTATAAACGGCTGGTGACAGTTTTCTAATGAAATTATATTTGTATGCTATTAAAACAATATAAAAACAGTGAAGGATATCGGCGCTTTAATCAGTTATTCAAGCAGCCATTTGTGCATGATACTTTTTAAGTTGGATATAATACTTTCTTCATGTACTATAAATAACCCTTTGCTAAGCGATGGTTGGTTCCCCGATTCTTTTAACAACATTGACAATAATTCATAGTGTTACAAAATAGTAACACCGTCTGTAATCCCGTGCATGCCCCGAGCCATCCCCTAGTTAACCTTCTACCTCTGTTCATGATTGTAAAATAAATGGACCATCTTCAAATAAGTCCGATTGGAAGGAGGCTTGTTTCATAATTCTTCTGTGACTGTCTAATGGAGATCACTCATTTTTGGGCGCGAAGGCCATAAATAATAATTGTTCGATACGCCCTGACTGTTCACGTGACTCACTTCACTGAGAGTGATTCTGGTGGCGGGATGTGGGTCCAGCAAACGTCTCAAAAAGTGTATTGCGTTCCGGGAGACAAATGGTGGAATGTTTAGCTGTTGATTGGAGACATCGGTGTAGTTTTCATAGGGTTTATCACCGCAAAGCATATGGTAGAAGATTACGCCAAGCGCCCGGACTGTGCCCTCTATTGCATCATAACTGCCAGTCAACTATTCTGGCAGAGCATAGCTTTTGTTGGTCCTTCCTCTCAGTAAAGACAATTGCCGTCGTTGTGCTTCACAGCCATACCAAAGTCAATAATCTTTAATTCAATTCCTGGTATGACCAATATATCATTCGGCTTCAAATCACAATAAGTCCAGCCAGACTGATAAAGAACAGCTGCGGCAGAGACTAACTCACCAAGGAAATCAAACGACTTGCTCTTGTTGAATTTCGTCTCAGAACTGATAAGGTCGCAGAGGGTCATACACCCAGATGGTTTCTCCATGATTATGACGGAGTATTTGAAAGGTCCAATGGAGCACTCGTCGTACTTGAGAAGGTCGATCACACAATCAACGCGGTGCAGTTCTCTTAAGGCAAGTACTGTTTTGGAGATCCAACTTCCATTTGGTAAACTGGGCCCAACTGGTGTAACCAACGTGCTTATGGAACTTCACAGCAACCTGAAGAGAATGAAATGAAAACACCTTGGTTGAAAGATTACCCAAATGCTTATTCTAAAAGTGAAGATAATTGTATCATTATTCATTGTTTTAGTATTACTTTCATCTCTACAACGGATGCATGCTTTTTCACTTTTTAGCCCTTAAAAAAAAAAGGACAAGCAGTCCCGGCCCCGCAGCCCCCAGTCTTTCGAATCATCTGTCCGAACATCGTGTTTGAAACCTTATTTTATGGATCGCACGTTGCTTATCTGTCCAATCAGCCAATACACACCTCTTTGCTTGGTCCATTCGAATGCGATTTTTCAGCACCAATGAATACTTGTCCGAATCCTCCGGCTCCACGATTCTCTTTAAGCACGTACCCCATTATTCACGAAGTGTTGAGCAATTGTGAGATTTTCAGGATCACATATCTTCTGTTTCCTGACAGCATCACGGATCTAAAATCGTGGCTCAGGCTGAGGTGCTGGACGGTCACGAATCTGAAGAAAAAAAATTGACAGGAGAAAGTTTAGTACTAAATTGTATTACTCGATCTATTCATTTTCTCGTCCATTATGATAGATGGGGTTATAACTGACGGAATTAATTGAAATAGCAGAATGATAATAAAACATGATATAATCTGTTGTGAAAAAACTTGCATTTACACAAAATTAGTTACCGGCAGAATATGACGCAATGGATCCGAGTCAACCTCCTGCGCAAAATCGAGGAGCGGCTTATTGACCTCAAACAGTTGATTCAGGTCTGTAATGGCAATGCGGCTTGGGATCAAGCAGGGCTCGAATAATGTTATCACATTTCTTACAAACGGGACCTGGGAAACACAGAGGCCTTCTGTTAGCTGAATGGGGAGAAACAAACGCGACGTCAGCAAAGATCATGTAATAGAAGATGGTGCCGAGAGACCATACTGTTGCCTTCACCTCGTCATAGACTTGTTCTTCTCGTCCCCATTCGAAGGGCAGTTTCAGACAGCTGTCCCTTTTGCTAGGGTCATATAAGACCCACCCCGATGCCTGGCCGCGAACTCAAAGTAAATGACTTTAAGTATATTGTCTACACATATCAACAGATTTGTTGGTTTTAGATCACAGTGAACCCACCCAGTGTGGTGAATAAGCTTTATGGCGTCCACCAGTTGTTCCAGAAACGGTATAGCGGTTGATTCGGTCAGTTTACCATCTCGTCTGATGAGAGATTCTAGGGTTTCGCAAGATCCGGGTTTCTCCTTGACCATTACAACATACTCCATGTCATTGACGAGGCAGGTAACATGAGAGTAAAGAGACACAATGGACTCCCCTCGATGAACATCGCAGAAAGCTGCAACTTCTTTTGGGATACGTTGACCTTCTCGCTCGGCCCAATCCCGGATCTGCACACTCTGGATTAGTTTCACGGCAACCTGCATAAACAAAACAACATGATATGAAAATCGATAGAAAACTAAAATAGAATAAAAGGTTAACCTGTGTGTTCAACAGTCGTTTTCTCTGTTAGAAATTAGTGTGTACATCAGAATCTATCTAGCTCTTAGTTCAGCTTTCTGGTATATTGAAAAGAATCGTCTAATTATTGTAAATGCCGTACTTCATTAAACGCGGCATTTTCTGACATTGGTGTTCCACAGTAAACGGTACCATATGCTCCACTGCCGATTTTCCATTGAAATGAAAGCCAAGCGTGTTAAGAACTTCTATTAGATTTCTCAGATTTTCGGCTCTTGGTGGCACCACTGAAACATTTCTGTAAGACAGCGATACATGACCGGCGGTGCTGCCAACTGTAATGGTGCTAAGATTGATCTGTGGGTATTGCATTAACTGCATGAAAGAAAGAGAGGGAAACATTGAACACATATCTAGATGTTGAAATACATTGCTTCGTGTCCAAGTTCTGAACGTGTCAAGATAGACACATGGAAGTATCTTCATGACCGCGGAAAGGAAGGATCATGGTGAATTGGGAAAAGGTGCTTTATTTTGTTCCTCAACAAAACATCTTTGCAGGACTTCGGAACCATAACCTTCCCTTCCAGAATGCCCAGTTTTTGCCCCTACTTTTGTCCGCCAGGAACCTGTAATGTTATTGCGTGCAAAGAGGAAAATCATGTTCAGATGTTGCGAGCCACTTTTTAAAACATACCAGTAACGATGCTCTGTATTGGGAAAATACACAAATGAATATTGAATGAATATTGCAATCTAAATGAAGCGTACCCTGTGATTAACATACTAATGATCAAGAGCACCATTATAATTTCTCAGGAATTTAGCTCGGGTAAGTGTTCGTCAAGCCTCTTTCAAAAGTTATACCACAAGTCTTTGCAACATTCTTATTTGCTGCAAAATAAGTAACACTCACCACAAAAAGGCTGCTCGCAAAACCAAGCGTATTCAGTAAATTTCTGGATAGTGAATTATCAACGATGACGTCATTTGAGTCTGTAGCATTTTCTGTGGGCATTTGGTTGGTCGTTCGATTTGTCCCTTCAAGACAAGCTGGAACTGCAACTGCCTGTGCTGATGCGATGAGTGCAGGCCCAGCGCATTCGCCCACGTTATCAGCTCCGTGAGGGTATTCCTTCGATTCGTAGATTGTATTCGACATGGACCTGTTCATCTGCAGTAGTTGAACTGATGCATCCTCGGGGCAGGCGTTGCACGCTGCGGCCGTGTTGTTATTATTAGATGGACATGGCGTGGTTGTGTGAGGATTACCGCCATTGAACACGTCACCCTCGTCATTAGATGGTGTTGTGCACACATTAGACGGTACCCTATTAGGTGTCCGGTCATCAAACAAGGATTCTCTTTAAACCAGTGTATTGTCGCTGCTGATGATGCCTCGTGTAAGGTGATCATCGTCTGGCTTGGAGTTTACAGCTAGACTCGAATAAATCAATATCTGCACCTCTTCGGCGGGTACTGGTGTCGGTGTTGGGAGCTCCGCATTACGCTGTTTATGAACCTTGATTTCATCTCGTGCGTTTCGAGTTATGTAATCACATCTGAAATAACAGAATGGGGCAATATACTCCTCAGTCTCTCCAGCAGTCCAGCGTCGTCCGGACCACCATTAATCGAATGTTTCAAGCTTTTGGTATAAGAACGTTTAGAGAATATCATTTCGGATTTTAAAAAGTGGCGGAGACGAATTTATTGTTTGCATGTTATCAGGTAATAAACATTTTATTTTAAAATGATGCATATAAGCCAATCCAACTTTGAATATTTTTTTGCGGCCCAAAATTCTTTACGTACACCACGGATGTCCCGACAACCAATGTTTCATTATATCTTTTAAGCCATTTGTAAACTAAACAAACAAACCTGGTCGGAATAGTCAGATAGTAGTGAACCATTATGATATCCAGAAGAAACATACCAATATGTTGAATTCCCAACAAAAACTCTACCTGCGGGATTGCAAATACAGAAACACAGGGCGTTATTTTGCGGACACTTATCGTTAGTTCTTAAAAAATCTACCTGAAAGTTTCTTGTTTGCCTAGGGCGTCCATCAGTAGTGTGACTTCGTTGTGAATTTAGTTGTTTCCCAGGAGGTCCCTTTCGCTTTGAATCATAACTGCAGTGTGAAGAAAAGCAGTGTGTAATTTATTAAGGCAAACAAATTGGTATGAACCATTTAAAGACGCACTTAGTATATTTTTGCTCAAAGTTTCCATTCTAATTTAAATTGATATCTGCATAAGTCTAGAGCTAGAGTGTGAGAAGAAAAACGTCTGTGTATGTTTTGCACAAAGAGTATCAAACCTCATGTCCAATACAACAAAAATTAGTGTGAACTGATGCCCCCCCCCCCCTCATCGCCCCTTCCCCCCTCCCTTCGGAAATTCCTGGACCCGCGCCTGATTTACCTATGGGCTATTCAATATTTAAAAAAAAAAAGGGGTTTCCGAGGGGAACGGTGCCCATGAAATTTAATTCATTAGAATTTGGTAATTAATCAGAGAGCTGCAAACTACTCCCTGACTTAATATGTTCCTTAGGTTTACATACATATGTTTTTGCCACAGGTCTAGATTCAAAATAGTTAATGTATCAAACTGTTGAAATGGGACAAATTCTAATTCGTATATTCAAATATTACGCAAGCTTATGATTCTGGGACTATGTACACATTCATACATCACAAATTTGGCAAAATATGCAAAATTCAAATTCAAACTTTGACCAGTCATGAAATGAATTGCTATTTCCAAATTTAACAGTTTAAAGAACGATTTACTAAATGTCAGTGCACCTGTAACTCAAATGTCTCATCAGGAAAGTTTACCAGGATCATGTACCATGATAGATGGATAAAAGGTGACTACATTCATTTTAGTAGAATTATGATACTATCAGCTATGAATTAGAATGGAGCAATATGTCAATACAGTTATGAACACGCTAAATATCATATTTACCAATAATCTGGGAAACTGGATCCCAGTGACGTCATGCTGCAGATTACATAATAATTGTCTCCTGACAGCGCCACCGGAAGCAAAGATATGACGAGCAGGAAAATACTGCAGACCATTTCTGAAGGTAGAGGTGGAAGATTGAAATTATTGCATGGTTCCATAAGGACACAATTTAATTCATGGGCATCAATCGAACATTTTTATTATTACTTAGGTTATTATTCAGTCTTGTTATAACAGAATGATATATATTGATGATAGGCATACGCTAAAAAGCATCAAAGGGGATTATGTATAACAGGCCACGGAAAAATCTTGCACCCAGGATCCTCTAGAAATTTAGTCATTTCCCCAATTTCATACAGGTCACTCTTCTGTGGGACGCTGTTCTACGTGTGAATAGGGACGGTACAAAACTAAAGACGATCGCATTTTCGAGAAAAATTTATCACTAACAGCAGATAAAAATAATTCAGCGTTTTCGCAAGTTTCGCATTAGGCAGAGCATGCATACAGGTATATCTTGGGCAAGCTTTGCACCGCAATCCGTGGATGGTCTAACCCTTCCCTGGCAACTAGGCCGTAATTCTCCGTCACAAAGTGTGTGTGTGTGTGTGCGAGAGGGGGTAGGGAGGAGGCGAACCATAATTTTCTACACAAAGTAGGGGATATTTGTTCGAAACAAAATCCATGTAATTTTTCAAAATGTGTGTGTGTGTGGGGACCCCTCCCACCAGGAATTACGGCCTGCTGGTAAAGCAATAGGTATTGATAATCCCATCCCAGTTACACTGTGCATAGGCGTGCTTGCTCGATACTTTCACCATACATAAGAAGTCGTGCAGTCGGAGATTTTAAATTGTTTTCTCCCTGGTGTAAATCTTTCTTATCTGGAAAATTTATTTTGCAAGAAATCCTAAAAATCCGCGAAAGTTCAGTTGCATTATAAACATGGATTCATTTCATATTTACCTGTTGCAAATCAAAAAGTATTACACAAATTTCACCATTCGATGGATCTCATCATGAAGTTTTCTGTGGTGCTTGTCATAACCAAGGATTTCGATCAATCCTGCACGGGGAGGAGGAGAACAAGGGCGTCTTAGCATTGGGCATTATAAGCTCGCATGGGTGACGTAAATTTTGCACAAATTGTGCAATGGAGAAAAATATGATTCGCTAATCATTTCCCTAGGCCACGATCAATATATTTTGCTACAAAGCACCCCTGCCGAAAAGACCGGTTTTAGCCGGCCAGTTGCGGCTCGTGTTACTCAGTAACATGCCAATTCATTGTTTTGTTTCCTATATCACAATATACTGACATTGACATTCTGGTCCTCTGTAGTCTGAACAGTCTAGCACTTGGCGTATAGTCAAGGAGGGGAACGGACCAGGGGTTTGGTCCCCCAAATTTAAATCTGCCCCCCCCCCCTTCCAAATCGCAACAGCTTTAACAAAAATACGCTTTTGGTTTTCCACGTGCTAGCATCTTTCAAGTCAAATCTAAACATTGCTAAAATGAAAAAAAAATCATTTCTGGTTATTTGGCGTTAAGCGTAGTGTGTGTGGATGTGCGTGGAAGGGAGGGGGGGGGGGTAGCCAAGTGTTACACTTGGAAGGAATATGATATATCTATCCCCATCCCACACCCCCCAGAAAAAAAATATTTCGTACTGCGCTAACCGGTCATTTTAGACGAAAAGTGACAGCTCCCTGACTAAACCACCGACATCATCCACACACACACACACACACACACAGCAGCTGTTCATCAAATGACGTCATTTGACATATTTAAAATCCCTCTTTTGAAGCTAAAGTGTGGTAGATACCATTTACAAACAATGGAAAAATTGTTTGTTTTCAGACGTAAAAATCAATATTAAAATTCTGAAGCAGAAATGAATAATTTATTACTCCATTTTTTAATTGAAATGTTTCTTTATAAGGGAGGATCATGTACAAAATAAATCAAAACTAAAGGATAAATAACACATTTTTTCATGAATAACACCTTCCAAAACGCCGACATGGCTCAGCCGGCCATATTTAATAACTGATGAATAATCATTAGGCCTAGCTTACAACTAGTGTGTTTCAGTCACGGTGCCTTGCATGCATGACGATTACTACAAAACAGCGAGTGAGAAAGTAATAGAAAATATTTATGCGAATCTAAAAATCCGTATGTAAAGTTGAGTTCCATTTGCATCAGCGAGTACAAAGAAGTATTTCCACATTGTCCGTCATTTGTGTTTTGTTGGAATCTGCTGAATGTGAGTCTAAAACACAAGATATTATCAACTCGAGTTCATCTCATGCACAATGGATATGGCCTAGGCTACGTTAACTATGTTATTGTTACATGACTTGACTCCGTGACTGTAACTTACATGTAGGCCTAGGTCAGAATAATACATTAGGCTAGTTGTAACATTAGGCTATGATGGCTGGCATTGTTGTTGGTTACAATATCTTTTGTAATTTCAGTAAATGCATAATTTAGCATAGGTCTACTATTAGAACTTTGCAGAAAAGGTTTTGCAATTTACCCATAAGTGTCAACCCTTGCATTTGACAAATTGATTAAAAGTCTAGCGTTGATAATGTCAATGACAGTTTATTTCCAGCTTTGTAGGCCTACATCAACATTAAAAACATTTAATAAATTATTTATGCATACATAACAAAATGAATATACACAGGCATAAAACTTATTAATCAATTCCTCCAAATCCACATACAAAAACTCAAATCAATATTAGAATGGCTGGAAAGAGTGTATCGTAATGTTGCGTTAGACCTAACGTTAGGCCTATTCTAGTTATTGTCACAACATACGTAGGCCTACTCGTATGTTTTCACATAAACAGTTGTTTTGTGTAACTAGGTTGTTGCAGATACTGTGTTTTAAATTCAAGTCAAACTTAAGCAAAATATATTTTCCAAAATGTGAGAACTTCATGATAGAGCGTAACACTTGTTGAGCACAGATGTATTTTTACAACTTCTTTTTATTACTTGGAAATTTTACCTTAAACTGGATTTTTCACCCTCACGTGGATATACATTATTTTGTTTACTTGTCAGAAGGTTATTTGTACTTTTTTTATTGTTTGATTGTTCATTCTTGTTTAGTTTAGTGCATTTTTTGTGTTTGTTATTTTCGCATAGTGTTAGTGAACCTACTGTAATGTTATTTACCCTTAAACATTATTTGTATTACAACCATTTTCATTATTTTCTCTTTTTCGGTGTTTGAAAGTTAAGACTAATTTGGGCCCTGAGTAAGTTTATCGTTTGCCTTCTTACATCATTTCATTCATTTTCACTTCATTATCTTCGTATTAGTGTCCATTGCAGCGTTTAGCTGTTGTTTCCCTGTTTGTCAAGTAGAGGGCCTATATTATTAGGCTATGTTATTTTTGTTTATCAGATTGTCAATCATGTATATTCTAACTCACAATCTCTTTTTCCATGTATTGTTCTTGCTAACATACTCTAGAGTCTTTGACTCTCTGAACTCCTTTCGTTTGTCACAACCCCACTTGTCTCAGGCATCAATTTTGCCTCTAAATTCCCCACAAATTGGCTACCTTGTCTTGTTTGGTTCGAGCGATTATTTAAATCATGCATTCACAACAAATCACACAAGAGAAAATTATTCCTCTTATTCCTTACCCTTTCTGATGATACCGAAAGCAATCCTGGACCCTCCCCAAAATTTCCTTGCAAACAATGCAACAAATCTGTCAAAAATAACCAGAAAGGCATTTGTTGCGATGACTGTGACTCGTGGGTTCATAGTAAGTGTGCAGGCATTAGTAATGCAGCTTACAACACCCTTAAATCATTAACCAATGATTGGTTTTGTTTGGACTGTTCAGCTCTTTGTGACCTGTGTGGACTTCAGTGTAGGAGATCTGATACAGCAGTACAGTGTGACAATTGTGATCAATGGATCCACACTAAGTGCTGCAACATTGATGACTCAAAATACAGTGACCACGTGCATTCTACTGTAGCTGTACCTGGATGTGTAATACTTGTCTCTTCAGACTGCATGAACTTCTCTGATTCTTTCTTCTCAAATCTCAACTAACAATTCCATCAACTGTACTAAATTATATGAGGCACTTCAAAGATATTCTTCCAGCTTTGACCCGGGGTCCAACCACCATTCCAATATCAAGTTGAAAACTAATTTAAAAAAGGTAAAAAAGGAAGGTTTTAAAATATTATCAACTTTCAAAGTGTTTAAAACAAGAAAGCCTCCACTGAAAGTCTAATAAAAGAGAAAGATCCAGATGTCATTATTGGCACTGAAACCTGGCTAAATTCTGAATTTAACAACTTTGAATTTTTTTCCGACAACAACAGTATACAGTCATTCGCAAAGATAGAAGTACAAATGGTTGTGGTGATGTATTACAGGCAATACAAAATGACCTGATTTTCACTGAGCTCACTAAACTAGACTCTTGACTGTGAGATCATCTGGATCAAATTCCAATTCCCCAAGGAAAAGAGCATGTATGTAGAAACACTTCACAGGCCCAGTCACCATGACCTTACTATTATTAGCCTTCTTAAGTTGAGAAAATCACTACAAAAGTTAGGCAAAAATGCTGACAAAAACAATGTTATTCTTGCTGGTGATTTCAACCAACCTAACATTGACTGAAACCAAAACATTATTTCAGGCACTATCGCTTCCACCGAAGCAGCCAAAATGCTTCTTGAAGTGGCCGATTCATTCAACCTCACTCAAATGGTGCAGTCACCTACCAGAGATAAGAATATTCTCAATCTTGTATTTACTAACAACTCACCAGCTGCTGTTAACTCAGCTAATGTCATACCCGGTTTAAGTGACCATGATATTGTTGAACTGACCCTAAACATCTCCTCTCCTCGTAAAAGTTGCCTAAATGTAAAATCTATTTAAGGAAAAAAGCTAACACAGAACGCATAAAAGAAGACCTGTCTAAACTTAAACTGCGATATTATTCTAAATTCAATAGCTCATCTATTAATGTTGATGAAAAATGGAACTTCTTTGAAAAGAAAATTAAACTGATTATTGAGAGAGCAAAAAACACCTCACAAATTCACCTCAACTAAACTAAATCTACCTTAGTTCACCCATATCCAACACCATCTCTGCATGAAGAAACATAAACTGTTTAAGAAAGCTAAGAAAACTCAACAAATCCATGACTGGAGTACCTATGAAAGCTTTAGGAAATCCTTCCGTAAAAGCATCAAAGAAGCTAGAAACAACTTCATCTGTAATAAACTTAAAAACTTCCTAATTGAAAACCCCAAGGTCCTACATAAAAAGACTTAAAAGAAATTCCGTGGGTGTGTCAGACCTTATAAACAACGGTAAACTTTGTAGTGACAGACTGAGAGTATGACTAAAGCTAACATTCTAAACAACCAGTTTTTCAGCGTTTTCACAAAAGAAGTTATCTCTCAAATCCCTAAACCACTTACCACTAATCAAATAAACCAACTTATAATCACTCCAGAAGTGGTCAAAAAGCAACTGCAAAACCTAGACTCAAACAAAGCCTTAGGTCCTGACCAAATACCACCATGGTCCTTAAAAACACATGCGGAAGACCAGAGGTTGCATCATAATTTTTTGTCTGCCATATTTGGTTATGACAAGCCCTTGAATTTTCAGCATATTTTGTCAATTTGCCATTGTATGTACAGGCTACTGCGTAATGTACATAGCACTGCATGCTAGTGAAGCTTGCAAGTATTGTTAACACACACACACTTGTGTCAGGCCTGCCTCGGTAAAGTGTATGAAAATTGCACTTAAATACCAAAAACAATAAAAAATCTGACTATTATTATCATAAAAAATATTAAGAAAATATTCATACCCAATCCTTGTATAATGTTAATTGTTGAATCATAAAATTTGGGTTAACAATCCAAAATAAAATAGAAATATACTTCTGTTTATCGTATCCAAACTTTCATGAGGTCTTAGTGAACTTTGACCAATTGTGAACGATATTATACTACCATTCAGATCTCGAACACGCCTACTTCTGTACAGTATAGTAACTTGACTTGCAGATTGTGATCACTTCCAGATACACCATCAACACAATACAGGAGGAAAGTAGAATCCTAGCTAATATCAGTGACAATTGACAGCCTGCATTCAAAACAACATCAAAACTTTTACATACGTGTACAGTGTATGTACATCATGTATAGGGCCTGTGTACTAGCTATGTGCAATACTGGTACGGGCATGTTAAATCATTCGGCCGTTACTCTCGTAGTTGTGTCATTTTTCTTTTATTTATGAATAATTCAAAACCATTTCTGTGTGAAATAAAACTTTTAATTGCAGGAGAAGAGCTAAGATGATCATGATTTACATTTAAGTTTATGAAAAACTGTGGCGTAAAATTTCACTTGCTGTATTTAATTCTTACGACGCAGGTACAATCTGTGTCGTAAGAACTTAAAGCCATAGCGTAATATACAACAAATTTGTTGTTAATGTAAACACTGCGGAAGACCTTCATGAAATCCTAACTGATCTCTTTCAAACCTCTGTAGATAATGGTACTATCCCAAGCAAGTGGAAAGAAGCAAACATTTGTAGCGTTTTCAAGAATGGTGATAAACATGACCAAGCTAATTACAGACCAGTCTCTCTTACCTGCATGTGTAGTAAAATCCTTGAGCATATAATCCATTCACATGTAATGAAATTCCTTGATGAGCATAATATCTTAACTGATCTCCAACATGGCTTTCGAGCTCAACTGAAATACAACTTCTCTTAACAATAAATGATATTTCTAAGCAAATTTACCAAAAGAGTACCATCTCTATGGCTATGCTCAGCATGGGTGCAGCGCCACTTCGGCCGGCTTATCGCGCTGTTGTTTTTGACTTTGTTTTACATTTTAAAAATAATTTTGGATATTTAATCTTAAATTGGGACTTTGCGGAACGTCTTTAGATCATGCATGGAGAGGTTAGAACTGCTTATAAACTGTTTTTATCGTGTACCTCGATTTTATTACATAGAAATATATATGTGCCATTTTCTAATTGCATTATTTTACCCGAGTTATTGAGTAGATTAAAAACATTGAATATACTGTCAGAATCTTGTCATGGACACGAAATTAACTAACATCCCTCAATTTCTTATTTAAACAAGACCGGCCGTAAACGCCTTAGGTGGCACAAAAGAAGGAATCGCGGGGGACAAAAACGTAGAATCCGTACTATTATCTCATCTCATACCTACGGTAATTGTGCAAATGTGAACAATCTGATCAAAATTCCTTTTGGATGTAAGAAGCAACTAGATATAAACGTCTGGAATGCCTAATCATTGTGCAATAAAACTGTGACAATCTATGACTACTGTATATCCTCGATTCTGATGTGGACATCCTAATTATTTGTGAATCTTGGCTTGGTGAAGAAAATCCTGTGGTGATTGGGAAGTGCACACCATCTGGATATTCCCTTTTGAACTTTCCCAGAGTCAGTGATAAACATGGTGGCATTGCTTTAATTTACAAATCTCATTTGAAACTGAGCATTTCACCATTTGCAGTTAATGCTGATTGAACAGTTTTTGTATGACTTAAAAAATATGCCTGGAAAGCCTTTGATTATGGGTGATTTAAACATTCACGTTGATGATCCAAGTAAACCTAAAGTTTCGCGATATTTGGATCTGCTTTCTGAACATTATCTCCACCAGTTTGTTGACAGGCCTACTCAGAGGTCTGGTCATATTCTTGATCATGTGGTCTGTCGAGTGAATGATGACTTGTTGGTAGAATGCAATGTATCTCCCAACTTATATGGTTCTGATCATCATATGATTGAATGCTCAATAAATAAGCTGAAACCTGCACCAGAAAGGAAAGCTGTCACAATTATCACGATCTGGGTGTTTTCAAGACTGACCTTCAGACCGTAGCTTGATATAAAAAGGGGCAGGGTGCTAGACTTGTTGAGGGGGACATTGATGCGTGCGTGAAGCGCTGCGTCTTTTCGGCATGGAGTCCAGGAGCTCAATCCCATGGTAAAGAAGCTCTGGGATTTTAGCTATAATCATACCTCAGAATAAAACTATTCTGATTGATAAGGACCATTCATGAGCCAAACAGGACAATTGCTTACAATGCTATCATTCTGTGTTCTGTATCTATGTAAGCTTTATTTCAATTATAAGGTTAGTTAAGATTACTAAGTTTAAAAATATAATAATTATTGTTTTCTCATGAGGGGCAGGGCGGACCCCAGGGGGGGGGGGGAAGGTGGGCCACCCCTGTAAAACAGCAAAGCTAGGGGTCTGCGGCCTTATACAAGAGCTTAGCGGCCTCAATATGCTGAAAGATATGAATGCTCAGGATACCGAGTATAATACAAGGGTGTGCAGAGTTCTTGACAAATACTCTCTGGAGCAGACACGACTTCAACGAACGATTAAATGTCCTAAATGGTTTAACGATGATGTCCGGTCAGCCCGACAGAAAGCAGCAAATATGAGCGTAAGTGGAGAAAAACCCTCAGTGTTAATGATCGCTTGAAATATCTTGGGCAAAATATACTTGTAAATAAACTTACTGTTAAATCCAAAACAGAGCATTTCAAAGGTGTTTTGGCAAATGCTGATGCAAAGACGATGTACCGTACATACAGTTAACTCACTTCTCAATAGTTCCACCGAGGCTTTACCAATCTGCCGCTCAAATGAAACTCACAGAAATAATTTTGCCAATTTTTTACTGAGAAAGTGGCAAGTATAAGGTCTGAACTTGATGTTGAATGTGTTATCGTAAATATATCTTCTCGATACCAGTAAACAATGTAAAGATGATGTTTTTCTACACGTACTTGATTCTGACGATGATTTGATGATTTGCACTGTACTGATATCTTTGCAAGTTTCCACCCTGTAGATGAAGCCGAGATTCGCCATATAATTTCTAAGATCCCAAACAAGACAAGTTCTCTTGACCCACTGCCCACTTGGCTCTTGAAGGATGTGTTAACATAGTAGCTCCTATAATCATGTCTCTTGCAAATAATTCATTTAGTTCTGATTGTTTTCCACCCATTCTTAGGAACGCAATTATTTCTCCTCTTATCAAGAAGTCCACCCTCAATCTAGACGTTTTGAAAAATTATCGACCCGTATCCAATCTTCCCACCCTTGGCAAGATCCTTGAATATCCAGCAGTCTCTAGGTTTAATGAACATCTTTATTCAAAACATCTTACTGAAGATTTTCAATCTGCCTTTAAACCGACACATAGCAGCGAAACTGCGTTATTGCGTGTTAAGAACGATATATTGAATGATTTAGATTCGGGTAGAGTTGTTTTACTTGTACTTCTAGATATTGTCTGCAGCCTTTAATACCATTGACCACACTATTCTTATAAATAGACTTCAGTGTGAGTATGTTATTGGAGGATGTGTTTTAAACTGGTTTAGATCTTATCTTGGTGATCGCAAGAGTTCAGTTTGTATCTCTGGTAGTTACAGTATTCTACTGCCAATCCTCTGAAATATGGTGTTCCCCAAGGATCTGTTGCAGGTCCTCCAATCTTCAATGCCTATTCGCAGCCTGTTACCCGCATTTTCAAACTCTTCAATGTTGCTTACCATATATATACTGATGACACTCAGCCATATGGTAGCTTCGATCCTAAAAAGTCGGGTGATAGGAAAACTGCCCAAGCTCGCTTGTTAGATTGCATTGCGGCGGTTAAAGGCTGGGTGCTTTATAACAAACTTAGACTTAATGACACCATAACTGATTTTTTTTATCATTTCATTCAAAAACAAATGCATTCCATCCATCCATCCAGTACATTGATTTGAAATCGGTGAGTCTGTGATTGTTTCTTCATCATCTGTTAAAAATTTAGGTATCATGTTTGAAACTTGTATGAATATGAATTCCCAGATCTCTACAATATGTTGTACTGTTAATTTTCATTTGCCTAATATTTATAGAATCCGGCGGTACATTGATCAAAATACTTGTGCTCATGCAGTGCGATCTCTCATCCTTTCTTGGCTTGATTATGGCAACTGCCTGCTTGGTGGCATATCACGTGAAAACCTTCAACGCTTGCAAAGACTTCAAAATCGTGCAGCGTGCATGATTTTTTTGTGTTGATAGACATGCAAGTGCTTCCCCCCTCTTGTGTGTTCTTCATTAGTTGCCCATCCAGCAGAGAATCGATTTCAAGATCTTACTGCATGTGTACAACTGCATTAAAAAAAAATGTGCCTTCATACCTTCAAGATTTGCTGCATATTTATGAGCCTGGACGCATTGGTCTAAGACCCAACAAGGATGTCACTTGCCTTGTGGTGCCAAGAACTAATCGTGTTAGTGGAACTGCGCCTTTTCTGTCCTGGGTCCACATTTGTGGAATAATCTACCTATTGCAATCTGTCAGGCTCAAACTGTTTATACTTTTAAGAAGGCCCTTAAGACTCATCTTTTTCCTACTGATTAAGTTTTATGCTGTATATTATATTTATTTTCTTGTTTTACTATCTAGTTTTTGATTTTTACCAATTCTTTTTATGCTTGTATATTGTCCTGTAATTATTTTGTTTTTTGATATTGTATTTTAAGAGTTTGCCTATGTATTATCAATTTTATTGTAAAGTGCCTCGATCCACGGGGGAGTTGCTATATAAATACGTGCAATAATAATAATAATATACTTGACTTCTCAAAAGCCTTCGACAAAATCCCACACCAATGCCTGTTATCCAAATTTTCTGCATATGGCATTGATGGAAATCTACTGGCCTGGTTTGCATCCTTCCTCAGCAACCGCTTTCAGCATTTTTCCTGTAGTGGCGAAATCTAAAATCCTAAACAAGTTCTATCTGGTGTACCACAAGGTATTGTTTTAGGTCCTTTACTCTTCCTTTTATATGTCAATGACATCCCTGATAATATAAACAGCACGGTTGGACTGTATGATGACGATTGTCTTGTGTGTAGAACAACTGATAAACCCTCTGGTCAACAAATCCTTCATGATGATCTTTAATAAACTTGAACAATGGCAAAATAAATGGCAAATGAATTTCAACCCCTCTAATTGCTACATCCTCTCAATATCTGAAAAATGCTATAAATCTCCAGTTTATACTTTGTGCAACCAGCCGCTAAAACATGTCAACTAAAACTCGTACCTAGGTGTTGAAATTGATAATAAACTCAGATGGGATAAACATATACACAACATCACCAACAAAGCGAAGTCTGTACTTGGACTTATAAGACGTAACCTCTCAAAGTGTCCCACTGACGTTAAAACCACTGCATATAAAGCTTTAGTTGGGCCAGTACTTGAGTATGCATCAGCAGTCTGGGACCCCCATCACCAGTGCGATGTAGATAAACTTGAATCAATTCAAAGGAAAGCAGCCAGGTTCTGTATGGCAGACTATTATAAATCTAATGTCACTAACATGCTTCATAAATTAGATTGGCCCCTGCTAGTAACAAGAAGAAGGAACACCTCGTCTACAAATGCTTACAGAATCAATAACAACCTTGTTGACATTGATAATGATAACCTAATCCCAAACGCAAGAATTAATACAAAAAGACAGCTGCTGCTGCCATCATCCAAGACATCACCCTCAGTAGCAGACTTCCTGACTACTCATCCATCTTTTCAGCCGAGGCTAAGGCCATTCTCCTCGCCCTCAACTTTATTGAGTACTCTCCTCTTAGTCACTTTGCCATTTTCCCTGACTCAAAGGCTGTTCTTACTTCATTACTCAATCTTTAATGGGATAACCTCACCTGCCACCTCCTCCTCCGGAAAGTCTATTCTCCCACCCTCTGCAGGAAAAGTGTTCTTTTCTTCTGGATACCCAGCCATGTTGGCATCCCTGGCAATGACAGGGCTGATGCAGCCACTAAGCTTGCCCTCAACCTTCCCCTTTTCCCAAAAGTCTCTCTGACATCAAACCGCTTATCGCTTCCCTTGTTCGTGACCGCTGGCAAACCTCATGGAACTCCCAAATTGATAACAAACTCCATGTCATCCAGCCCACAATCCTGATCAAATCCACCATCAACAACCTCTCTCGTATCGACAACGTTCATATTACCCGTCTTAGAATTGGTCACACCCACCTCACTAACTCCCACCTCCTTATTGGTTCCCCCCAACCCCTCTGTAACAATTGCCACTGCATCCTCACAATCCATTACGTTCTCCTTGCTTGCCCCCTGTACAACCTTCCCAGAGCTTCCCTCGCTCCCCACAACTCAATTGCTGAGTTCTTCCAGAAAAATCCTCCG
Organism: Chiridota heheva; assembly: GCA_020152595.1. Taxonomy (NCBI): domain Eukaryota; kingdom Metazoa; phylum Echinodermata; class Holothuroidea; order Apodida; family Chiridotidae; genus Chiridota; species Chiridota heheva. The sequence continues at coordinate 554,662 of JAIGNY010003919.1, read as the reverse complement.
GACAAAAAAATCTCCTTCCTTCATCATGCATCCCTCTACAACCATATTTAATTCTCCTCTTCACCCCCCTCTCTTCTTTGTTTTTGTTTTACCCATGCACCTCCTCTCTCGATCACAGCTTTCTGGCTTTTGTTCTTGAATTTCTCTCATTCTCCCCCTGGTTTCTTTCCTTCCTACCTCTAAAATGATCTGACCTCTCAGGCACAATTTGACCCTCGTTGTCGTGGTGCCATTAAGACCTCATCAAACAAATAAAAAAAAACCCATGATCTGAATGTCCACCTTCTTTATGCTAAAAAGAATGTTTATAAATACTCCTTCTTTCCTCAAACACTAAAAGATTGCTTTACCATCAGACATTGTACATGCACCAACTGTTTCAAAGCTTAACTTGCTAAGCTTGTTAATTGATTTTTTTCTCATACTTTTGCTACGCTCGATTAGCGTTCATATCCGCTTAAAAGATTTTGCCAACTTAAAGGGGCACTAGTCTGAAAAGTGAGGGCATATTTTTAGGGGGTGTCCCCCCCCCAAAAAAAAATGCTTATCTAGCACGCAACGGTTTAGCAATTTTCTGGGTAATATGAATATTCAAGTGACCTTTACTCTCACGTCGTATGTGAGTCATGGATGCATAAGGTTTATCAATCTTTTGTGGCTAATATATCTGTGAAATTGGCAAAAACGAGCGCCCTAACTTTCGGTCTAGTGTCCTTTAACCTAATCAGATTAATTTCCTTTGCGCACAGTCTGGTGGGTTTCACCCTCTTCATTTGATTATCTGAAGAAAAAGATGAAGTTATTTGGTTAACAGAAGAATTTTGCCAAGTAAAATCCACCCAATTTGTTGGTCGCCATGTTTCAAAACTTTTGTCGAGTGTCACGTCTGCGCATTTGTACTTGGGGCTTCTTCATTGTACTAACGGGTGGAAAATATTTATGTGTGCGGTATCTATGTGTCGTCTTCAAAATCAACAAATAATTATTCAACTTTTTTCTGTTTTAGAGCTTTTTTACCGAAAGTGAACGATAAGTAGTTGCTTTTCTTTGCATAATTCAAATCATTCTTCTACTTCTATTTCCATGATCTGACGAAAATTAAAAATGGACCCCGCGTTGAAATTACAAATGCCATTGCAATTTTCATTACATAGCCTATCAGGTGGTAGTCACATGACTATAATTGTTAGCTCCACCCATTCATTACAAAGAGTGTAATGAGTGGAGCTTTTCATATTGTACATGAGCTCTTATATTATGGGCGGCCGTTTGGGCAAAAATAGAAAATAAAAAAAGAGTAAGAAACATAATATAAAATATAAGAATGAAATTAACAAAAAAAGAAACCAATAAAAAAAAAATGTATGTAATAAAGAAAAATATAAATTGAATATGAAATAAATGAAAAGAATTCAATACAAAAAAAAAAAAAAAAAAATATTAATAAGAATTAAATTGAAAATGGAATGATTAAAAAAAAAAAAAAAAAAAAAAAAAGAATGATAGAAGAAAAATATAAATTGAATGTGAAATAAATGAAAAGAATTCAATACAAAAGAATTTAGGAAAAACTATCAATAAAAACAAACTAAAAATGAAATGATTAAAAGAAACCAATACAAAAAAATGTTATACAAAATTTTTAATTGAATACCCAATAAATAAAATGAAATTACAAAAGATAATAAGAAGAATATAAACTGAAAATGAAACAAATAAAAGGAAACAAATGTGTAATTTCAGTATATAGTAATAAGAAAACGACAAATTAGATATGAAATAAATAAAAAAATAAAAAAATCCAAGTAATATACAAACAGAAAATATATCTCCAAATATAACAACTTATATATAAAAATTAATATATCTAATAATAAAAATGCTTCTAAAAGCATTTCATCTTAAAATTTGTCTTTTAATTTGTCTTTAAATCTTTATCTTTTAAATCAATATATTGTTAAATCAATGTAACTTTAAATTAGTTTAACTTTAAACAGAAATGTAAGTATAGTCTCAGCCTTTTATATATACAAACAGAATTATAAATACAAAAAAATATATACGTACAAAAAAAAATATACATACAAAAAATATAAATATGCGCACCACTTTGCGCACCACAATGCAATGTAACATGTGTTGCGTACACTTGCAATCTGTTACCGATTATACTTGGCAGCGGTTTCACTGCGTACCACAGATATTATATACTTGCATATCGGTTTCGTTAATGTACGACTCGAACACTTGCATCAGGCCGCGCATGCAGGCAGTCAGGCAGTAGGTACGGTAGGTACAGCTGTCTGAGCCACGGTATCAAAGGGTACTGGTACTGTTAGCGGGGCACTCCCATCTATTGCTTCCAACAAAAGTTCTGTTGCCCTTCTAATTAGGCCTACAGCCTCTACAAATATCGGGTTGGAATTTGTTTCCGTAACCTTTTTTTCCACATGAGGTTCTTAAATACCCAGACCAAGCATGTCACCCTCAATAGGGACATACTTTTTTGTCAAATAGCCCCACAGCAGTGATTTTGGTGTCATTTAAAAAAACTTAAATAGTTCTTTCAGAAAATATAACTTTTTGATGGGGGTTGTGTTAAAGAATTTTGCCAAAACTGGGAATGAAAAAGAGAGAATTAAAAAAATGCACAAAATTTAAGATAAAAACGTTTTTTCTTTAGAAACTTCCTTGCCGTACTTCTACTAAAACCGTGAGCAACTGTCAAAGACATCAAAGTATCAAATTCCGGTCGAATTTTGACTGCCCCTACCATCAATATCTTTTTTGGCAAAAATTGTGCCAAATTTGATGGTTTTAGCCTTTTTGAGACCAAAATGTTGAAAAAACTGTAAGTTCTGATCTCAATACACCTGCCGTATGCAAAATGTATCGTAAGAAAGGTCAAGCCATGTACTTTCAATTGTTATCAGAAAGAGCAAGTACCTAATCACATTTCATTTAAGTTATTTTCAAGCATTTTGATATCTAGTTGGACACTTTGGTCTAGTGGCAAATTTCAGCGCACAGCACGCAATGGCCCGAGAGATCGATCCCTGTATCCGACCACGTGGCTTTCCTTACTGTAAGTTCTGATCTCAATACACCTGCCGTATGCAAAATGTATCGTAAGAAAGGTTAAGCCATGTACTTTCAATTGTTATCAGAAAGAGCAAGTACCTAATCACATTTCATTTAAGTTATTTTCAAGCATTTTGATATCTAGTTGGACACTTTGGTCTAGTGGCAAATTTCAGCGCACAGCACGCAATGGCCCGAGAGATCGATCCTTGTATCCGACCACGTGGCTTTCCTTTTTTCGCTAAAAAATACAGCGGTGATTAATTTTTTGTTTATTTTTATTGTTTTTGCATGTTTTGCTTTGAGAAAAAAATTAGTCTGGTATCAATTGAAAGGAAATCTCACAAACAATCTAAATATGTAAAAAATCCTCAATTTTCATTATTCACAAGAAAAATACAAGTTTAAAAAAACTGGCCTATTTTGGCATAAAATGTGCAAATTTGCATATTTTTGCCGACAGTTTCTTTAATTTAACTTTTTCATTGAAAAGTTTATTGTCTTAACATTCATAGAAAGTAACTTGTAAGTGGTAGAAAATGAAAGGAAAGTTGTTAAAATCAATTTTGAAAACAAAATTCCGATAATTTATTTTCTTCACGTTTTGAACCCTGGGTCTTTAAGGGTTTAAGTTGGCTTCACGCTGAGCATAGCATTACATTGCACAAACATAGCGCATTTGAGCGCTAGTGTAAGCTTGTTGGCCCATACTCACCACGCCTGGGCGCAAATCCTGGTGAAGTGCATTGTGGTGCGCAAAGTGCTGCGCATATTTCTCTTTTTACATATTCGTTTTTGTTTTTTCTCCTTATAATTTGTTTTCTATTCATATATATTTGTTTGTACTTATACATTTCTGTTTCTATAATAAACAGATAAAAGGCTGTCTGCACTTATATTTCTGTTTAAAGATTTATCACTGTTTTATAGATATGGTAATGTTTATACATTAAGAGAAAAAAATCTATTTAAGAGATATATTATCTGTTTGTATAGTATTTTGTATATTCTTTGTTATTGTAGTGAAACATTAAGTGTTATAAGATCTTATCGATTTTTAATTGTTGTGTTTCTTTTCTATTTATCAATTTTGTTGCTTTCTCTTCATTGTTCTCTAAAATTCCATATGATATATTCATTATTATTTATTTTCTATTGTATTGTTTTCTTTTTATTTATTTCATATTCAATTGATATTTTTCTTAATTAGATACTGGTTTTTTTTTTTAATGGCTTTTAAATTTATTACTTTTTAATATATACATTTCTGCTTATTTCTTTTTCTTTTTAAATTACTTTGTATTGAATTCTTTTTATTTATTTTCTACTTGAAGGTTTTTTTACTTTTATTTTTTAGATTCTTTCTTTTTTATTGGTTCCTTTTTTTAATTCATCTTTCTTAGTATTTTTTATCTTTTAAATTTCTGGCTAAACGGCGATTTATTTTCTCTTATATTGTTTTCGTTTTATTTATTTCATATTCAATTTATATTTTCCTAAATTAGATACTTTTCTTTTTTATTGCTTTTTTTTATTTTTTATTTCATTTATAATTTATACGTTTCTGCTTATTTGTTTTTCTTTTTGATTTACTTTGTATTGAATTCTTTCTATTTATTTTCTGTTTAAAGGTTTTTTTACTTTTATTTTGTACTGGTTTCTTTCTTTTTTCCATTTTTAAATCATGTTTCTTAGTATTTTTCTATCTTTTTAATTTTTGCCCAAACGGCCGCCCATATTATATGTGTCTGTACAAAGTCATGTGTTAAATTGTATCTCCTAGGTTTTAACAGTTTTGCTCTTGAGATTCTGGCTCAAGCGAGATTTTTGTATGCTTCATAAAAAATTGTATTTTAATAAGAGATAATCCGCGTAGTTTTTTAATAAAGCTTCCGAAAGGTAAATTTGTTGTTAAAAATAAAGATTTCAATACGTAATGGCGCTAAAAATGGCTCTTTTAGCTGTTAGTCAGTTGGTATGGAGGTCCTTCATTCACGTGAACGTCTTACATGTACAGAAATGGATGTCTTGTTTGAATCATATCGCAGTATTTTCTAATCAGAATTCGGACATTCTTCTATGAATATGCAAATTCTCGGAATCTTATTTAGGCCACACTGTATCATATTGTATCGAGTTTTTGTTGAGTTCTTAATACTGGTCATGATATAACCTAGAAGACAACCTGTAAAGTTGTTTGATCTTTTTCGCTTGTCGTACAGTAAGTTTCAAGTGTCAGTAAGTCTAATTGTGCTATATTGAATCGTGGGGGCTAGAACGATATACCAAAGAGCTGTGTGGAAGCTTTTTGGTTAAGTACTTAAATGCACTATCTTTCATGGGGGTGAAAATTTTAAGCATAAATGCACACTATCTAAGGCGGGATCTAAGAATAACGTTTTATTCGGTTGGTGAACGCACGTTGCATTGCGTTGGCCCGGGAGTTGTTACTAATGTGCCGTATGGGCAGCAGATTGCCAGAAATGTTTGTTTCCAAACTTGTTTACAGTGTTCGTGGACACGTGGAAGAATCATCGCTGGGTAGTATTCACCGGAGGGGGAGGGGGTGTGCAGCCCACCAACCGAAAAACATACCCGCAGTATGACAAATTTGTTGGTAACTGCAGTACAAAATTATACAATTTTGATACCCGCAGTATGAAAGAAGTCAATTTTGATACCTGCAGTACGAGTTATTCAACGAAAATATTGTAAAAATGGATCTGCAGTACAAAATTGCCACAGTAAAACCTCATTTTTTGGGACCTGCTCTACGAAAATAATGGAAAAAAGAATTCGTTTTACCATCTTTGTCTTCTTAATTCCCCGGAAAATTTCGATTTAGTTTTCCCATATGAAAAAGGTTATAATTGGAGAATTATTAACTTATGTGTTGCATTTGATTTTGGGATGTGAGGGCATGAAGAAAGTAAAATAACATAAGTTTATCCTACCTCACCTTGCCCACCGCGGTATAACGATCGTCAAAATAAATTCGGAAAAAAATATCAATCTTCTGTTTTGATTATTCCCTTGAAGTTTCGACATAGTTTTCCACATATTGAAAAAAGGTTCAATCAAATTTTGGGATACATGTAAGGGCAGGAATAAACTTAAATAAATTTAAAAAAAAAAGTTACCATCCCGAAAATATAAATTAATTCCATATAATCCGAATAATTGTGCTACAGTGTGTCTTTTCTTCTCCTCTCTATGTTAAAGATTGTATAATCCTCTAGGCCCTATGTTTTGTTTTTCTAATCTACCTATTCTTAAAGTAATAGTTGGCCTAGAAGATTTTGCGTTATAGGTTAAAAAACACACAAGATTTAATCAATCAAACCAGGGTACCAATGCAAAGATATCAAGAAAATTCATACGCAACAATGACCTTTGGGATATCGTTGAAAATATTTCAGCTTTTAAGAGTGTTAATGTGCGATGAAAACATTGAAGAAATTCTCGTTTTACACCTATTGTGATAAAAATTACAGATTTATCCATGTCTTTTAACATTTACTTCAAAGAGTAACAATTATTTCAAAATAATAATTAAATGTTAGCCTGGGTATTGTCATTGTTTTTACGACCGGATTACGCCTCACAAAATCAGCACGTGTCGACATAAATTAATGAGGTAACAGCCTGCTCATGCTCAAAATTCGGCAATATTCTCACGCCTTGTGATCTGTCTACCCCACTTGCGGAATTCACACGTGGCCGCTATAGCGTTTCTCAACATGTGTAATTACGGACAATAAACAATCATTTGTGTTTTTTTGCATAAAAACTTTGAACACTTTATTGTTACTTAACAGCCCCATGAGTGCTGATTCGGGTGAAAATATAATGGCTAAATCATTTAAGAAGCTGTTTCAAGTGCACTTAATTATACAGCGCAGCAGATTAGACCGTATCACTGCTCTGAATGCAGTTTGGCTGTGACCCAGATTTTTCTCGCAGCAGTAGGGACATCAAAGGAGAAATTACGTAATCCCACCTTCAATCCTTGTATCAAGTTACAGTTGTTTTGTTTTCAATGTGTGAACGAATAATCGGGTTAGACCAGAGGATCAATTATCGTTACATGATGAATGCTGAATATAATATTAACGGGAAGACCAAATTGAATTTCATAATAAAGTGGTCATACTAGTTACTCGAAACCTAATTGTGCGTTTATATCAAGGTTTTAATCATTTTGTTTAGGTCCTATCATCAATGATGACTTGCAATTAGCAGAGGCGGCAGAACTGGGAAGGGAGTGTGCGGGCTCCAGCCCAATAATTTTAGGTGAACGTATCACGTTACCTGACCTAACCCCCTCCCCCTGCAATATTGTTATCACATGTCACTTTACCTTATTGAATCCCGCAATATTTTGAACGCTCCGCCGCACTGATTAGACAATTGAATTCTGAAATGGGCATGGGGTGGATGAGATGCAGAAATACATGTTCATACAATGAATCTTGGACCCTTTAGGGCCGTAAATTTACATCTTTAGCGTGAAGGAGCATGCATGGCTCCTAAACCAAACTTGGGGGCATAAGATGCGAATTGAAACTTAAACAACTTCCCTTCCCCCCAAATTGTGTACGTATTTATTATTTTTTTAATTCTATAGGCCTGTACTTAAAACGTAGGGAACATGAATCCAGGGAATTTCGGAACTATACTTTTTCCGTAGCAAAACTAAAACTACACAAATTAAAACTCCTATGCAGCAAAAAACAAGCAAACATGAAAACGTCATAGCCTAACATTCTTTAAATATATGTATTTGACCTCTAATGTTCGTAATTTTGTTTTTAAAATGTTTTGTTCCAGAATATGCTGCAATCAAACTGACCTTTGCTCTCCGATAAGGTCATTAATCGACCGTTACATGGGGAAACCCCCATTAACTACTACATAAAAATTAATACAAAACGGCTTACAACTTTTGTTAGAAGCATATTTTTTTTTAACTGTCACTATTCTTAAATAAAAGAGGCAGTATGCTGTATATACCTGGCCCTAAGTTTGCGTTTACCGAGGGACATGAAATCAGGTGCGTCCCCCTCCCCCCCCCCCGTTTATTTCTCAATTTTTCAAAGAAGTATTAAAACAGTCAAATTTGGGTAAAGTTTACTGCGTAAAAAAGTTTGGATATGTCCTTCTTTTATTCCATGTAAATGTAATGGATTTTCTCTCTTGTTTCTTTCTTTTTAGTATTACCATTATCAAACACTCAGGGCCGTAATTATTGAAAAGTCTCCCCCTCCCCTAGGCCACTCACACTATATGCCAAATTTTGAGATAAAAAATGGTTTCAAAAGTATGCTTAGCCTCAGATGTGTGTTAGGATGGGGTGCTTTAACCCAGGGAGTTGTTAACAAGTTCCTGGTTAAACCTGTCCCCTTTTTGTGAGTAAGAACTCCGACCTAGCATGATAATTACATTAATAACCATCATTATTATCCAGCATGAATTTTATTTCCTTTGAAGTTTTTACGTTTTAAATTGTGTTGTACGTTGTCGACATCCCCTCCCTATAGCCACAACCGCTCCTGCCCAATGCCCCCCCCTCCCCCTTCCTATCTTCTCCTCTGCTATACTGCTCCCTTTCACTTTTTTCTATGTCAATCCTAGCCCAGCAAAACATGTCTGGCTTTACTGCAAATATAAATGTATATAAAACAGCAACGTTTATGGAAAATCCCATCAGACCTTACAAAGTCTTCAAGAATTAAAAAAATTCCACATGAGCTGTCAATTATGTATACTGTATAGGCCAGCGTGTGTACATAATTTGATCGGAAAATCCCGTCATAACCTTTAACTCTCCCCGTCATTTCACATGAAACTAGATCCGGCATGGGCCTATGGGGTACTCAGTTTATTGCACAATACATAACAAGCTTCGTTGATAACTTATATGGAAGGTACTACTGAATGTATTAAGGACGTGATATTTATAATTAATAAAGTACACATTGAACAGAGTTTATTATCTTTTAATAATCGACAACTATTTAAAAAGAAAATAACCAAAACTATGTACTTTTAAGGAAGGAATTTGAGATATACTTAGGAGGTTTTCACTTTCAATTCCCATGGTACAGTGGAACTTTCTTCTTAAGTATAATAAATTGCGTGGCCTTGTGCGTACCAGGTAGAGGAGGTTGTAAATAAATTATGTCCACATGGATGGTTGGAAATTACGGAGATGTTTTGTTAAGTTTAAGGGGGAAAACAGTAGTATTTTCTTCAACAATTATGGTAAACAGTTCCAGAAAGTTAAATGAAACAATAAGGGGAAAGCCTAAAAAAAAAATTCCCTAAAATTTAACACATTTCTTTCTTTGAAGTCACCAACAAATTTGGCAGCATGATTTCTATGTTTTCATTCCTCATTCAACAAGACAGTTTTTTAACAGTAATTGACAAAGAAAGTACATGAAATATATGATTTTCTGATCGGGATAATTATTCATTCATTTAAGAACTAATAATGTAAGAATAAAAACACCAGTCAAATATCAATATTTAAGATACGATCGTGACTGCTTTATTTCTTTTTCTTAATAGTCCATGTTAACTTAACCTTCATACTCACCGCACATAATAAAGGAAGTGCATGTTTGCATTATGTAGTGCATATCACGGTAGCGTCTTTCACGCGGCGGATTAGCGTGGGTTCATATGGAAGGTCTATTGTTAAGAACCTGGCAGATTTCGCGGTAAGGACGCAGTATACTTGCGGTACAAGGGCGTCCACTTATACAACCGGCCTAACCCCCTTCTTCTCCTGTCAATCTTTATCTACTAAAGTTATTGCCTTCACATTTTACCCGGGGGCCATATGCATAACACTAAACATTTCCACGGTATTAGGGGTCAGACGCATGGAATGCAGCTAGCTTGTGCTCATGAAGGTGCTAGGCCCAGGCTAGCACTCATTAACATATTAACATAACAAGATTACGGGCTATGAAAGTAAGTCACCCCATAAAAGCCCAAACTAACACCACTACCACCACCACCACCACAACAAAAAACAAAAAGTCAAAGACGCCCAGAGTTAATAAAGAACTTATCAATATTGACCTTGAAATTGTGAACAGAATTGGAGCTAACTACCCATTCAGGCAAACCATTCCACTCATTAACAACTCTTTGCGAAAAGTTAAAACGCCGAGCATCTAATTGTGAAAACTCTTTGGTCAACTTTAAACTGTTACCACATGTCACATTACGATTAGCTGAAACATGCAAGAAATAACAGGAAGTCAAAGCCTCACTTCCAGATAGGAACTTAAAAAAACCTGAATCATATCGCCACGTACTCTTCTCAACTCAAGCGTGATCACACCAAGAATTTGCAACCCAGATTTATAAGAGAGATTCCTTACTTCGGGAATAAGTCTAGTGGCTCTTCGCTGAACCTGCTCCAAAATGAACTTTTCCTTCTTTCTCATAAAAGGGACTCCAAGCCTGAATAGCATACTCAAGGTGAGGCCTGACTAACTGCTTATACAAATTAAGAACAACCTCTCTACCAAAAAAACAAAAATTTCTTCTAATCAAACCAAGCATCCTATTTGCCCTTCCAGCTGCTCAAGCACACTGTTTAGAAAGCTTCAGATTGCTAGTAATTACAACACCTAGATCCCTTTCTGATCAACACAACCAAGATTTGAACCATTCATGCAATAATCAAAAGCCAAATTCTTCTGACCAAAATGAATAACTGCATTTAACAACATTGAATGACATCTGCCATATTTGGGACCAAGAAACTAACTTATTCAGATCAATTTGCAAAAGTGAAGAATCTCTAGCATTTTCAACAATTCTATACAGCTTAGTGTCATCAGCAAATTTACAAATCCTGGAGCCAAGGGAAACATCAATATTATTAATGAAGATTAAGAAAAGAAGTGGATCCAATACAGAACCATGAGGAACACCACTTGTAACCTTCTTCCATGGAGATACTTCACCACTGACAACAACTCTTTGTGACCTGTCAATTAACCAAGAATATATATCCAACTGACACACTTTCCCTCCACCAAGTGCTCTTGTTTTCATCATGCGCCTGCCTAATGGAACCTTATTAAATGTTTTTTGGAAATCTAAATAGATAGCATCCACATTATGACCATAATCAACTTGTTTAGTAACATCAAGAAACTCCAATAAATTAGAAACACAAGACCTTTTAGGTAAGAACCCATGCTAGGACAAATTCAACAAATCATTGACCAGTAAATGATCTAGTGCAACATCCTTAAAATGAAGTCCATGACCTTGCACACAACACTAGTAAGACTAGTTACAAGGCAAACTGTGGTCACCCTTTTAAAAAATAGGAGTGACATTAGCAATTCTCCAATCACTAGGAACAACACCAACATCAAAGCACTTTGAAAAGATAATACTGAGGGGAAGAGAAAGAACACCAGGACACTCACTTAAGACAGCAGGATGTACATGTATATTATCTGGACTGGGTGCTTTATTTGAATTTAAACCCTTCAACTTCTTAGACACAACATCATATGAAAAATCAACATTCTTAATGGATACTGGAGAGTGCACACTAAGATACTCCACAACATCATCAGCAAGGGATTCCTTAGTAAAAACAGATACAAAGTAGTCATTCAGATACACAGTAGTCATTTAAAACCTCAGCTATATCCTTAACACTATTGATAGTAGCACCATCATTACCCTGAAGGGGACCAACAACCTCCTTGGTTTTTTGCTTTGAGTGAACATACGAATGAAACGACTTAGGATTAATCTTAACCTCTTTAGACAAACGTTTTTCAAAAAGCACTTTAGTATCTCTTATCAAACCCTTTGTGAACTTTGCACCCATATCCGTTCATTATCGAATGACAGTACACATCTCCCAGCCACTGACCAGCCCATGTGCAAATCTTTTGATCACAGCCACACTGTAACTCCTAATGAGGTCATGGGGATACCGTACTAACTTGTTTTACATTCTACGTGGAAGGTTAAGAATCATTGAGTGGGCCATGCAATATTCGAGAGGAATTAATCCCATGTTAAATCCGAACTGCGCATGTCTTAGACACCCCTGGATATATCAAGCGCGAGGTATTGCAGACTTGCTGTGTGTGTAAAGAGGGATTTTAGACAAGTGTTCAAAATTAGCATAAGTAACTATGATATTACGAGGGATTTTCATATTACATCATTTTCAATTTTTCTTTAAATTGGCCTTAAACAATGCTATTTCGCGAGGTTATTAAGTGTGATGATGTTGTTTTGAAAAAGAAAAAAAACATGTCGCCGTGACCCGATCATCAGCTTTTTGTACCAGGCATATAAAATTTGTTCTCAATGTTTTATGTATACAATTAACCATAGTAAAGTCAAAGCCTGACTGCCAGACCGGAGGCTGAAGCTTAATATCATGAATGCACTTCCACGTGTATTAGAAGTTTTTCCCGCTAAAATCTTCCACAGACTTAAAGTTAACACCTTGAAACTTCCTTATTTGGCATGAACACAACAGGTCTTTACAGATTAACAGTTATATTGTAACCAATCAGGTTTATCAACTTTGGCGGGATTATCTTAATGAGCCCAAGCTTAGCTCTAGCTCTGCACACAAACATTTGAATGGCATGGTCTTTTAGCAACTCCTTGATTGCACTAACTGGAATGCTGATTGCGATGTATGTACATCGTGTGAAAAGACAGTAAGTTCATGTAATATTATAGGTACCGGTAGTGAATAAGTGTGCTACATATCCCAATGCTTTTATAAATAAATTATACAATCACGGAGTAATGGCGACTTTGAAACTATATTGTAAATATTGAAAACATGAAAGTGGAATGTTTCCCTTGATTTTCGGAATAGGAAAACTTGGTCGCATGTATTTATTGGGCTATTTTGGGGAAGCTTCTCATAATGAACATTACTGAAAAACAACTTGAATATTTTCCATACTTTATTGTTCAAGCTCTTTTGCATAAATAAATTGTTATAAACAACTCATTGTTCATGAAACATTCTTTAGCTGCATTATTGATTTCTTCAGTAATATAATTAAGGTACAAAATACATCTGAATGAGTTGCATTTACATTTAATTTGGTCTATGGTGTATCATTTATTTTGCGTGAAATATAATAATAACTTTGTTGTGACAATGGCTGTTGACATTGTTGAACTGCCAGTGGGTTGCATGACAAATGCAATGGAAACGTAACAATAAAATCACAAGATTAAAGAATACTGTAAAAAGTCGGGCTAGTACAAAACTAAATCGGGCTAGTTGAAAATAGAGCTGTGATGCCGGGACAGGCTAGTCAAATCAAAATGCTAATTTTGGACCTATATTTTATGGCAGTTTTGGCCTACTTAACTTTGTTGAGAGTGCTTGGATTATTATCAGGATTATTGAAAATAAAATTTAAAATTATTTTGCAGGATTGCTTACGGTATGTTTCTTACATATTTTCTTCAATGAAGTCTCTCGAAGTCATTTCATCATGTGTAATGAAAATGATTGAACCCCGGTGGTGTGGGTTCTCTTTCCATTTGTACAGTACCTTTTATTTGCCATGAATTTTCATCTTGCATTAATCAGTTAGGATATAAATTTACTACTATCATTTCCACTTGTTGGGTGGAGGCTCTTTGGTCGGACTGATGCCAGCTGTGTTAGTATTGCTGCCATCAGTGATGGCTGGCTGTCCGAGGGTACAACAAAAACCTATACCCTGCTGTACTGTTTTATTAAGCCTTGTGTTAAAACAGGAAAATCTCAGTTTTACGATCTTTTTGAAAACGAAACCATTTTACCCTTTTTTCGCCCACAATGCTTATTCATGATAGTTTAAAGCCCATTCATGTCTTCAATAACTGTGTTTACAGTGTTTGATTACTTTAACAAGAAATCCAATGAAATCTTCAATGAGTTAGTAAATGATTGACCGTGACTCATTTTTCAAGGAAATAGAATGGAGTTCTTTATTTGACTGGTTTAAAGTACAGTAAGTGTATCACTACAGTATATTTTGTTTCAGCATTTAATGGATCAGATCTTCAATGCACAGTTGCATTCTTATTTCAAATACCCCTTAACCAAAGGTATTTTTAGAAAGTGAGATCCTGTGCTGTTTTCCTTCTCTTAAATCATAAATTTTGCATTAAAAATCCTTCCATGTTTTTTTTTTTAGCATAATTGTAATTGTCATATACTGTATCTTTTTTCTTAAATCATTTCCTTCTCATTGTTTCTTGCAGGGTTTTTACAACAGACTATTTCAATACTTATTGAGGAACAGAAGTTATTGATAAAACACCAAGCATGATGGGGGACTATACTGTAAGTCATTTGTATGCCTCCCCTTCATAGTACTGTACATGTATTACTTACTACCTTCAACCTAAAATAAATTGCAAATTCACTATAACAAACTGATATTCATGACTTGATAGCTTGACATTTTTGAACACTATGTGTATAACAACCTAAAAAGTTGACTGGAAAGTTAAAGATGACAAATGGTTTTCTTTGAAAATTGTTTTTCAGTTTCAATTTGTACTCCATTCCTTTTTATTGTGTATTAAATACAGCAGAAAAGATTATTTATCAACTATTCTTATAATTGCCTGTAATTTTGAAGCTTAGTGACTGTAAGTGATCATTAAAAGTAAGACTATTTGTGAGCAGTGGTTTGAGCAGAGAGGAAGGTCTCATATGTAAAGTGGTGTTTTTATCTATATTTTGTGCATCATAGCTTCAGAATAAATTGTTAGCTTCTGGTGATTTAATAACATGATGGAAGGTTGTAATTATCAGTTATTATGTCACCGACTCATGCAGGTCAAATTTTAAATGTAATTTGGAAAAGTGTCATCCAGGCATCCTGGACAATGTTTAAAGGTCAACATGTAGACATGTCCCTTCCCAAAGGTAATCAAGTCTTTTGAGAAGTGATCCAAGTTGAAAAATTGAATTGAGCTCTATGGAATATCCCATAATACTGAAAGGCCATTGTTATGTGATGCATATTGTATATATAGGTTGACCACCATTATTTACCACACAATGGATGCAAAAATCTGGCCCTATTTCCATAAGTAAGGTACACTTATGTATGAATGATACTGTTGATATTGAAGGGCGCTTGCCATGATGGCAAACACCCAATTGATGCAAAGTGAAGTCATTGTTGCTTTGTAGAAGGGAGTGCAGTAGCGATGGAATTCTTCACAGGGTTGTATGGGTGTTATATATATCCCTTTGGAATGCCTTTGTAATGTCTGTGGTTCTCCTAGATATAATGTCTGTGCTTCTAGAGGATGGTGTATGACAGTTGAATCTGGTTATTTGATTTTATTATTTTCTGTTTTAGACTTTTAGTCAAAAATGTACAGACAGTGGAAGCAAATGTACTTATAAGCTTCTAAAGATTAAAACATAATGGAATGTTATTCATTTTTTTTTGGTACAAATTTCTAAAGATTTTTTTCTCAGAAATCTGGTTGCTGCCATGATCATAATCAGAATATTTGTAACCCTGACATAAACCTACAATCTTCAGCTCTTGATTGTATGTACAAATTACTGTAACATGGAAAGCATATCAGAATGAATGGAACTGAAGCCAAAGCTTGCCTTTCTATCCTCTTTTACATTTAAAGTATAACAAGAGTTCCTTTTTTCTTGATGAAATTTTGATCAAGAGTTAGTATTGGTTCTTTAGTTGACTTTTACTTTCCACTTTCAAAAATCTTGATGAAGTACTAGAGCTGTGACCGTTTAGCATGTACTGTACACGCTACACGCTCGCAAATCCTTGTAAACGTTTACTAAATACTTCATTGCGAGTAATCGTTTTTCATATTCAAGTCTTGCTGTTGAAATTCATTATGATCAATCATGATTCAAATCACACACAGCACACATTCAGCTGACAAAATTCCAATCAATGACTTTTTACAAACTGTAAACCCAATTAGCATAATTTTTATATATGTGAGAATCACAAATGCCCAGTAATCACCTATGAATGAGGATATTTTGCATTTTGATTTTGCCGAAATCTGAGTTGGCTAATCTGTGAAATGCACCGCGAATGTGCAGCAGTAAACAGTGAAACTAACAATAGGCCATAGGCCTTATTAATAAGGCTTTAAATCCCACTTAATCAAGGCCTGTTTTATAAGCTGTTAAATCGATCAACAAACACACAGTCAAAATACTTGAATCGTGACAATTAGTACATTTACATGTAAATATTACCTGATTAGTCAAATAAGTTTTGCAAGGAAGAAAAAATATTGTAAATGATGATTCATACCGTATAAGTAAACTTTTTATGATTTGGAAAGCAAAACTCGAGCGTTTATTTGGGCGATGGAGTCAATACTTTTGTCATACTGGTTGCTCAATTTTTTTTACTTCGCGTCGTAAATTTGGCGCAATTTTTGTGTTTTTACGAAAATTACGGTACTAAATGCGTGTAAACGATACATGCTTGCTTTTTTGGGCGTGTACACGTTTATTAAAATCCCTAAACGTTCACAGCTCCATGAAGTACCCCCTCAGTATTATTTCCAATGAACACACGAACTTGTTGGTTATTCAAATGCTGTGAGGGCTTAATTAACCTGTCTTGAGTTTAATGATTGACAGCTTTTTCAGTCAATCACCGCATGAATTTGCCTAGCTACAAAACTGTAACTATGTGATGCAAACTTCCTACGCAGTACTGGCACAGTACAACTCAGACCCCTAGCTTGATTTAAAAAGGGGCAGGATGCTAGACTTGTTGAGGGGCAGATTATTGCGTGCGCGAAGCGCTGCGTCTTTTCGGCATGGAGTCCAGGGGCTCAATCCAATCCCGTGCTGAAGAAAGTCTGGGATTTTAGCTATAATCATACCTCAGAATGAAACTATTCTGATTGATAAGGACCATTCATGAGCCAAACAGGACAATGGCTTACTATGCTATCATTCTGTGTTCTGTATCCATGTACAGCAAGGTATTTCATTTATGAGGTCAAATAAGATTATCAAGTTAAAAAAAACACCTATATATATATATAATAAGAAAAACATTACAAATTTCTCATGAGGGGCAGGGCATACCCTAGGGGGCAGGGCGGGCCCCCAAGGAGGCAGGGCAGGCCTACGGAGGGGCAGGGTGGGCCACCCCTGTAAAACAGCAAAGCTAGGGGTCTGCAACTAGCTAGCGGCACACTATCATATAGTCAATGCAAATTACAGTACCAAACAAATTTCTGCACACACAAGACTGAGTGACGGAAAAATGATGAACAAAAATTGCGCTTACGGGCCAGCTGCGGGCTTTGTAAATCTGATTGCTGTTACCCAGAACACTTAGCAAACTGAATTTTGTTTATCCCTGTTACTAAAATCTCTAAAGATCTGGAGAAGTGCCACAAACGGATCAAAGCTTGCGGCAGGCCTCGCGTACATCTAATTGCGGATTTGAGATTTGTTTGCCCCCACCTAGTAATTGCGTTGCTATGGTGGGGGTGGCTTATTTTGTAACTCAGAGACATTATTTCAAGACTTAAGTCAAGTAATTTGTGTGGTATTTTATAAAGTGATTTGGAGGTGAGCATGACCTTACTAATACATTTCATTTTGTTGTGGCTATTGGTTTTAGGGCTTTTTTGAAAACTTTTGGTATCTTACAGTGGATACTGCTATCTGATTGTATGTGTTTGTTAAATACTTGTAGTAAAAGAAATATTGCTTTTTTTATATTTTCATAGCACTAGCAGTAGTTAGTGTTATAATACAGGAGTACTTTACATATTGTATTAATTTCTAAGCTAACATAGGTTGGATTCATGACAATTTGGGGAAAAGGGCAAGGTATTAAAAGGAGAATTACAGTCATAGTTGATGGATACCATGAAATTTCAGAAATTGATAGCATTGTAGCTAGCTTCTTTCTTTTTACCTCCACCAAGGAAGTTGGATGGAGGTTATGTTTTTGCCTCTGTTTGTCTGTTTGTTTGTCATCAAGATATCTCAAGAACTGATGACTGGATTTGGATCATATTTGGTGTGTGGTTTTGTTACTGCTTAAAGAAGTAGTGCTTGAAATTTGGAACACATTGGAACAGGGGAAGAGCAGAAATGGAGGGGTGGGAATATTTTAGGGCAAGATTGATTAAGACTTGAAACTTTCCAATGGAATGTGCGAAACAATGAACTCATGCCATGAAAGAACAGCCATACAATCACTTTTCTGGAATCAAAGAAAATGAAACAATTAGTTTCTGCCATGAATGGAAAATGATGGAATGTGAATCTTCAATGAAAGAAACTCAAACAATGAATGCTTTTTTGAATAAACTGAAAAGAATGGAATGGCCTTGGAAGAAATCCAGTCAGAAGATAATCTTCAAGTGTGCAGATTGCAAATGATCATTATAGATCAAAACTTGGTGATGAATTTGGTGGGCCTATGATTTCTGAGGTAGATTGTATTGAGTATGGGGATCAAATGAACTCTTCAATTATTCTAGATATGTTGGAAATGCAACGGGTGGAGGTATGCGCTCCAGAGAGTGCTAATATTCTAGTAATGCTCTGTAGCCGAAAGAAGAACTTAACTAGAAATTTCATGCTAGTATAGGTCAACAGACCTTATATATAATCAATATTACCTGCTAGTGTGTTAGATAATTAAATAGTAGGCTATTTTCACCAGGTTAATTCTTCTTTCATTTCTCAAACATACATGTAAGCAGAGTTCGTAATTATTTGAGTAAGCCCTTTTTGTTGACATTCATCTTGCTATGTCATGTGGAATCGGTAGCTGGAATCTAGTGCTGCGAGCATTTAGCGATGAATCGCTAAATAATTACATGTAAAATAAACGTTTACAAAAAAGCTTACTTGCGATTAATTGATTTTGCCATTGAAAATCAATACCATTCAAACAACACACAAACATGACCCACAAAATTCCAATCAATGACTTTGGCGAATTGTAAATGGGATTAGAATAATCCTTTTAAATACAAGAAACAGAAATTAACACTAATCACTTATGGGGATATTTCTTGCCTAGATTTCCCTGAAAAGTTGGTGATATATACCGTGAATGTACAACTTTAACGTTACTGTGGGCTTCAATTTTCTCTCAATCAAAATCCCGTTTTACAAGCTGTAAAACTGACCCAAAAAATACATGATCAAAACAGCTTCAATTGTTGTGCTCACTATATAATATGCATGTAAATATTACCTGATGAGTCAAATAAATTCTACAAATACAAACAAAATGTTTAAAATAAAGAAGAAAAATAAGTTTAAACACAGCGGAGTTGCACCACATTCCACGGAGAAAGCGGCCATATTGGAAAGAATTGTAATAAAATTGATTTCCGGGTGGTGGCGCAGTTTTGAAATTTTTACATTATGTATGATGCATAATGAAGCACAGTGAAAACCGCAAACAAGTTGCACAAGATCGGGACTAAAATTACATTGAAGGGAACTGTTCTGTCATTTCTAACCCAAATTTCAATTTATAATACTGTAGAAATAATCTTTTTTGAGTTTGAAATCAGAATTCCAGCATTTATTGTCAATACTTTTTTCATACTAGTTGTGTGATATTTTTTTTTACTTAGCATCGTTTTGGGGCAATTTTTTTGTGCTTATGGGATATTTTGGTACTAATAGCTAAATGCTCACTACTTTAGGTGATTACACATTAAGTAAAGTTGCTAATCATTCACAGCACTACCGGAACACTCCCACAAACCTTTAATATTTTAGTCTCGTCATAAAGGATATAAACTATTCTAAGGATGTGAAATTCCTCATTACTTGTAAAGAAATCATTAAATCATTCAGCCAGTACTGGTACAAAAGAAACGAATTTGACAGTGACGCTGCAATTACTGGTGGTATGGAGGGTTGACCTCGTGTCCTACTTCACTGTGATCAACTGCTCTAGCTGTAAAACACTTAATTCTGAGGCAAAAAACCTTAAGGATTGTGATAAATGTATGTAAAGTAAAGACCCTGGTCCCCTTATTCTCTTTCGTATAAATTATGCACATGAAAATAAAAAGATATATTCCGTTAACCACTGCCTACCTAAGTGATATAATAACAAGAAAGCAATCCATGGAGTTGCTGATCTCATCACCTTAACCATACAAGCATAGTGTGGAAAATAGCTAACATGGTCACTAAATCACTATAGCTCTGTGACGTTTGGCACAAAAATGTACAAATTAGTACATGACCACCAAAACAACATCTGAAATTTGTTGGCATTCATCTTACTCTACTATATGACACCACCCATGCTCAGATCACTCTTACCATTCAAAAACTTTGGGAGAAATGGTTAAAAGGTGTCACTAGCTCTGTGACCTTTGACCCCAGACTTTATGGGGACACAAGTTCATGTACCCCAGTATCATGATGCAAACATAGGATTGGTATAGATCTTGCATTTTAAGATTTTAAAGTGGCACAAAAATATACAAATTAGTACATAATTACCCCCCAAAATCACATATTTGACATCTGACCCTTGACCTTAATCACTGAAACAACATCTGAAATTGTTCACATTTATTGTTCCCTACTGTATGACACTATTCATGCTCACATCACCTCGCCATTCCATAACTATAGGGGAAAATGGTGAAAAGTGGTCAATAGCTCATTGACCATTTGACCCCAGAGTCTACGGGACACAAATTCATGTACCAAGGTATCATGGTACAATATAGGGTTGGTATAGATAGGTCTTGTACTTTTTGAGTTTAAAAAGCTGCTAAATTTTGCATAAAGGCTCATATTTGACTTTTGATCTCCAATTACTTTAAAGTTTTGTTAGAATGTTAAACCCTACCACCTATGCAATTTGTAAAGATACAAAGTAATTCCTTCAAAAGATACAGCCATCACCAAAATCTTGGAGACAATAAAGTGACTACAATATCTCATCCTCACATATACGTATATGTGGTTAATGAGATAATACAGTATCAGATTATTTGGTGACACTGTCAAGCAATTTTCTTCTCTCACCTGTATTGACCTGTCTATCTGTTCCCCTAACCTCCTCCCTGACTTTAGTTGGAGAGTCACTGCTGACCTCTGTGGTAGTGATCATTACCCTCTTCTTATACACTCCAATCTTCAAATCCCCACTGAGCACACCCCCAACTGGAACCTCGACAAGGCTGACTGGTCCCTTTTTGAAACCCTCTGTGACTCACACCTCTCCCCCCATCTTCTCGAGGATGAGGATCCCATGTCTAACTTCAGTAATATCCTTATCAACATCGCCACCTGCTCAATTCCCAAAACCTCCAAACCCCAAATCATCCCCCCAACCCCTGGTTCTCAGATGACTGCAAAACCGCCATCAAGAACAGGAAAAGAGCCCTCAGGAACTTTAAAACTAACCCGACCACCCATAACCTTAACCTCTTTCGCATCAGCCGTGCAAGGCCAGACGCACTATCAAGGACAGTAAAACCAACACTTGGAACAACTTTATCTCTTCTCTCACCACCAACACCCCACTAAGAAGATTTGGAGAATGGTTAACAGCTTCCACGGCAGAGTAGGCAAATCTTCCATCTCCCATCTCTCTTGGAATGGAGACCTTCTCACCGCAAAAAAAGACATCGTTGACCACCTCGCCCTCTTTCAGCAACATCTCGGCCTCGACCAACTACTCCAATGCTTTCAAAATCAAAAGCTTGCGATGAAGCCCGGAGAATCACTTTTCCCTCTGACAACTCCAAAGCTACAACACCCTCTCACCCTTTCTGAATTAAACCAAGCCATCAGCGACGCTGGCTGCACCTCCAAGGGCCCAGATAACATCCCCTATCAGTTTCTGAAACACCTCCCCATCAAAGCCACCACTACCCTACTCACCATCTTCAACCACATTTGGTCCTCACACTCCTTTCCCCTATCTGGGAGGACAGCTATTGTCATCCCGTCCTTAAACTGGGAAGGATAGCACCGACCCCACCAGCTACCGACCCATCGCCCTTACTTGCTGTCTCTGTAAAATTATGGAAAAGATCATTAATCAGAGACTAAACTGGTTCCTCGAGACCAACAGAATCCTCTCTCCTCACCAAAGCGGCTTCCAAAACGTCGCAATACCTAGACCAGTTAATTACGCTCGACACCGCTATCCGGGAATCCTTTGCAAAAAGGAACACCTCATTGCCATATTTTTGACCTCGAGAAAGCTTTCGACACTACTTGGAAATACGGCATTACCGGAAACTTCACACCATTGGCCTCAGAGGCCACCTCCCCATCTTTATTCAAAACTTCCTCTCACCCAGGCAGTTCCAAGTTCAGTATTGGCCACACCCTCTCCAAGCCGTACCCCCAAGAAGAGGGCGTCCCCAAGGCAGCATCCTCTCCCCACTCTCTTCAACCTGAGCATTAATGACATCGGGAATGACCTTGGCCCCAGCATCAAACGTACCCTCTACGTGGATGACTTCACCATCTTCTACTCCTCCCCTAGCTTTCCTATTGTTGAAAATAGGCTTCAAACCAGCCTCAATCAGCTGCAAGTCTGGAGCAACAATAACGGTTTTAGATTCTCCAAAGACAAGACAGTCTGCATGCACTTTTGTCATTTCAACAACCTCCACCCCAACCAGAACTTTGTGCTCAATGGGAATCGCATCCCTAAAGTTGAAAACACAAAGTTCCGTGGTCTAACTCTAGACCCCAAGCTCACCTACAAGCCACACATCACCAACCTGAAACTAAAATGCAATAGCTCCCTCAACATCCTCCGACTGCTCTCCAACACTACTTGGGGAGCGAACCGCTATGCTCTCCTCAAAATTTTCAGGCTCACCATTCGTGCCAAGCTTGACTATGGCAATATTGTTTACTGTGTCGCTCACAACTCATACCTCAACCACATTAACACCATCCAAAATGAAGCCCTCAGGCTTTGTCTAGGAGCCTACAGGACCTCCCCAATCACTAGCCTTCATGTTGAAGCCAATGAACCCCCCTTTCTACTTAGATGTAAAAAGCTTAGCCTCTCCTATGCTTTTAGAGTCCTCACCAACACCCAGAACCCTGTTTACAACCTCATTAGGTACCCCAATTTCTCCTCCCTCTTTGATAGGACTAAAACCCTATCGCCCCCTTCAGCTTACGCATTAAATCAGACCTCTTTCAACTTGGCATCAACCCCGCCACTCTCGGCACCTATTCCTGGCCCACTTTTCCGCCTTGGGCCACCCCCCTTCCTTCTGTCCACCTAGACCTCTCCATTTATAACAAAACTCAAACTCACCCTAATCTCTTCATCAATCTCCACAACCAAATCAAAGACCAACTCTCAAATTACACCTCCATCTATACTGATGGCTCCAAGGAAGGCAACAAGACAGCTGCTGCTGCCATCATCCAAGACATCACCCTCAGTAGCAGACTTCCTGACCACTCATCCATCTTTTCAGCCGAGGCTAAGGCCATTCTCCTCGCCCTCAACTTTATTGAGTACTCTCCTCTTAGTCACTTTGCCATTTTCTCTGACTCAAAGGCTGTTCTTACTTCATTACTCAATCTTAAATGGGATAACCTCACCTGCCACCTCCTCCTCCGGAAACTCTTTTCTCCCACCCTCTGCAGGAAAAGTGTTCTTTTCTTCTGGATACCCAGCCATGTTGGCATCCCTGGCAATGACAGGGCTGATACAGCCGCTAAGCTTGCCCTTAACCTCCTCCCTTCCCCTTTTCCCAAAACCCTCTCTGACATCAAACCGCTTATCACTTCTCTTGTTCGTGACCGCTGGCAAACCTTATGGAACTTCCAAATTGATAACAAACTCCATGTTATCCAGCCCACAATCCCGATCAAATCCACCATCAACAACCTTTCTCGTATCGACAACGCTCATATTACCCGTCTTAGAATTGGTCACACCCACCTCACTCACTCCCACCTCCTTATTGGTTCCCCCAACCCTCTGTAACAATTGCCACTGCATCCTTACAATCCAACACGTTCTCCTTGCTTGCCCCCTGTACAACCTTCCCAGAGCTTCTCTCTCCCCACAACTCAATTGCTGAGTTCTTCCAAAAAAATCCTCCAGATAAAATAGTCTCCTTCCTTCAGCATGCATCCCTCTACAACCATATTTAATCCTCCTCTTCCACCCCCTCTCTACTTTGTTTTTAATTTTACCCATGCACCTCCTCTCTCGATCACAGCTTTCTGGCTTTTGTTCTTGAATTTCTCTCATTCTTCCCCTGGTCTCTTTCCTTACTACCTCTAAAATGATCTGACCTCTCAGGCACAATTTGACCTTCGTTGTCGTGGTGCCGTTAAGTCCTCATCAAACAAACAAACAAACAAACTCTCTTTTACAAATAATATGAATAATCTAAAAGACCTGAGAAAAAAAGACACACGAAATTGAATTCAAAATAAATAATTTTTAATGATTTTTTGGAGATAGTTTATTGAAAATATGCAAAATTGTGATGATTATGGGGTGTAGAATGTATTTTGAAGTTTTCAAACTTTTTACCGCACTTTCCACTGGTAAAGGTGCTCACTGAGAACTGTTTTGCTACAAAAACATGTTAAGATGAGGGCCATTCTTCAGTCTTCTTGGATTAGTGAATGAACCACATTTCAAGCTTTGTAGTTTGGCCCACTTTATGTTTTGTAGTTTGGCCCAATTTTAGGTTCTGCTTTTGTTAGCAAAGGAATAGTCAGTGAAATTGGTGACCTGATTTGCTTGTGAGAAAAGTATGTGATGAATTGTTAAAAAGCACACATGAATCTTGTGACGTGTTGAGAGCAACGTGACTTCTATTCTATTCTCTCAAACTTTTCATTCCGATACACTTTACCTTACACTTTACCACCTAAATTTTGTTTTGTACCCTCATTTTCCGGGATTCTCTCTCTGTGGATGGGTGTCTGCTTTCGGTAAGACTGTTCTTTTTTTTTCCCTCTCCTGTAGTGACCAGACTTTCATGCCCTTATCGGTACCTGTACAGTGTTCTCCTATAGTAGTTCCGCGATTTTTTTCTAGTTGCCTCGGGTCTCTCGGCCCTTGTTTTTTTTCCATCATGACGAAATGCTTCTGCCTTGACCCTCCCCTCCCCGTGACCCGTGATTCTAATCATACAGGCCACCAATATACTTGACAGTTTGAAAAGTTTCTTCTTTTCTCATACACAAGGCGCTCCACTGCCTTTTCGGTACCCTCTCCAAGGTCTCTATTCTCAGATTAGGCGATCCACCATGGACACTCAAGCCACCACCCTCCTCACCACCAAAACCCCAGCTAATACTGGTATCGACATTGCAGTCAACCCTCACCGTTCCCTGAACTCAAGCAAAGGCGCCATCAGAACCAGAGACCTTGCCTACGTGACCGATGAAGACCTCGTTGAGAAACTTGCCAGCCAACATGTTACTTAAGCCCATTGTATCGTCCTCAAGAGAGAAACACCGACCAATACCATCTTCCTGACTATTGCCACACCAACTCTCCCCTCCCACACCATTGCCGGCTACCTGAGAATCCCAGTCACCCTTTACATTCCCAACCCCCTTCGTTGTCATAAGTGCCAGAGGTATGGCCATGGGAAAAACTCCTGCCGCAGCCAAGCGCGCTTTGGCAACTCTGGAGCCCTGGACTATGACAGCGCCTTGTGCACCAACACCCCACTCTGCACCAATTGAGATGGTGCCTTCCCAGCCAACCATCCCTCCTTCTTAAAAGACTGCCCCACCTGGCTTCTGAGGCCACATGATAGAATTTTGTTTAAAAAAGTTTGCAAGACAGTTTTTTTTAGATCATGGAGCTATTAATAATGCCATGTTCAGATCAAATGGCAGAAGTGTCTAGGACTGCACACAGTTGATTAAAGTCCTTATTGTGTATTCATTATGCCTGAATGTACAAAGCAGTTGCTCCAGAATTACTATTTGGTATCAGTTACAGTTCAGCGCTCACTAGGTCTGGTCTCACCAGGGAGTTGCAACTCCCTGGTCTCACCATTCCATGGTCTCGCCATGGAGCTATTAAGCGTTACAAGGTCACTGAGTTCTCAAGGTCAGTGGTGTTTGTAAATTTGACATCTCTGAAAATAACACATTCTTTTGAAAGCTTAGATACTGTGTGTTAGATAACATAAGGCTACTGGAAGTTATGGAATAGGTCATGCAGTATCTCCATGGTTTATGCAAGGACTTTTATAGTAGCAAAGAAAGTTCTCTGCATGTCAAGAAAAGCCTGTTTTTCCAAGTTTTAATTTTATTTTTACTTACACTGAAAATAGTGTTAGATAAAGGAATGAGTTATGAAAGAAGAGTACAAATGATTAGATATTTAATGCTCTGAAACCATTAATCTATTGATAACTAGTGGCAATTAATTTTCTTTTGTTTCTATTTGTTAGAACAGATTTTATGTAAAATATCAATGACAGATTAAGATATTTCTTTTATTTAATATGATCTTTTCAAATTATTCATGCTATAATTATTGTTCTCGCAATTCTAAAAGTAATGATTTTATGACTCTTTTTATGTTTTTATTCTTCATGTGTTCTTTTTGACCTTTTTCATGATCAATTTCCAATTGTAGTCAATCTCAAGTCTTTTCTTTTTGGAAATTTAGCATGTTAGACAGTGGTGTCACTAAAGGCTCATATATTGAGAGTTAAACAATTGGGCCCAAGCTAGGGCCTACTCCAGAATTTAGCCAGAATTT
The DNA here is from genome assembly GCA_020152595.1 of Chiridota heheva. Lineage (NCBI taxonomy): Eukaryota > Metazoa > Echinodermata > Holothuroidea > Apodida > Chiridotidae > Chiridota > Chiridota heheva. Next base: position 527,789 of record JAIGNY010003919.1, on the reverse strand, counting down.
TGTCTGAAAATGCACTCCCCATGTCAGAAAAGATTATTCAAGAAATATTTTAAGCTAAGTTAGATTTTGCCACCCCTGTTCCCACACCCACCCACCAAAAGATATAGAATTACTCAATTTCCTACTTTTTCCTAAAAATATTCAACTTTTTCCTCAAAATCTGTAATTTCTTGCTCAATATATCTGACTTTTTCCTTAAAATATCTGACCTATCCCTCAAAATGTGTGACCTGTTCCTCAAAATGTCTGCAGGATTTTACAAAATATCTGACTTATCTTCACAATCTCTGAATTTTTTGCGCAATATTTATCCGACTTTTAACTTTAAAATCTCCAAGGTTTTTCTTCAAAATATCTGGCTTTTCTGAGACCCTCATGAATGGCAGAAAATTTTCTCATTCCCGATAGTCAATGTTATGTCCTGCCTGGTATTACACAATCCCGACAGCATAATGATGTGCGCACATGGACAGTTAATAACACAAGATTTATTTTCGTTGGCATTCACAGCATAGGCGTTTCGGGTGTCAAAGTTTTGTGTTGGATTTGATGATAGAGCCCTTTGTGTTTGAATAAATACAAGGCTGCCCTCAACCTGATGTTGGGTTAGATTTTTTGCAAGCTTTTTAATGTAAAAGTCACAGCATGCAGGAAGCAATAACCCGCTTCCCTCCACACCAAGCCTTCTTACTCGAGCGCAGTTTCCTCAAACACCAATACCGCCCCCCTAACACAACTAAAACTGACTCGCATGCCTAAACCGACCTCACCTGGCTCTTCTTACCAAGTTTTAAGCCCATCACCATTGCCAACAACCCAACCACACCCATTACCCAAAACACCTCCACCACCACTTCTCTCCCCAACCTTCCTTCCTTTTCTAAGACCCCTGTTGTCCCCTACCCCAACACCTCTAATGCTATCAAACTCAAGCCAACCTGGCCAACAAACATCAAACCAACAAGCAACAAACAATCAACAAACAGCCCGCCATCCAAACCCAGTAAACTTCAGTAACATCCTTTTCAACATCGCCACTTGCTCTATTCCTAAAACCTCCAAACCCCCTAACCATCCCCAACCCCCTAACAATCCCCAACCCCCCTAACCACCCCCAATCCCTGGTTCACTGATGACTGCAAAACCGCCATCAAGAACAGAAAAAGGGCCTTCAGGAACTGCAAAACTTACCCGGCCACCCACACCCTCCACGTCTTTCGCATCAGCCGTACCAAAGTTAGGCGCATTATCAAGGACAGTAAAACCAACACTTGGAACAAGTTTTATCTCTTCTCTCACCACCAACACCCCCACTAAGAAGATTTGAAGAATGGATATAAGCTTCCATGGCAGGATTGGCAAGTCTCCCATCTCTAGTAGAATGGTAACCTTCCCACTGCGAAAAAGGACATCGTTAACCACTTCGCCGCCTCTTTTAGCAACATCTGGTCCTCGGCCAACTACCCCAATGCTTTCAAAGCCAAAAAAGCTCGCAAAGAAGCCCGGAGTATGACCTTCCCTTCAACCAAGCCATCCACAATGCTGGCTGCACCTCCAAGGGCCCAGATAACATCCCCTACCAGTTCCTGAAACACCTCCCCAACAAGGCCACCACTACCCTACTCACCATCCTCAAGCACATTTAGTCCTCACACTCCTTCCCCCTATCTGGAGGACAGCTATCATCACCCTTATCCCCACTACTTGGAAATACGGCATTATCCGCAAACTTCACACCATTGGCCTCAGAGGCCATCTCCCCATCTTTATTCAAAACTTCCTCTCATCCAGGTAGTTCCCCTACTCACCATCCTTAACCACATTTGGTCCTCACACTCCTTTCCTCCTATCTGGAGGACAGCTATCATCACCCTCATCCCCACTACTTGGAAATATGGCATTATCCACAAACTTCACACCATCGGCCTCAGAGGCCACCTCACTATCTTTATAAAAAACTTCCTCTCACCCAGGTAGTTTTAATTTTGTATTGGTCACACCCTCTCCAACTCCTACCCCAAGAAGAGGGCATCCCCCAAGGCAGCGTCCTCTCCCCCACTCTCTTCAACCTGAGCATTAACGACATCACGGACAACCTTGGCCCCAACATCAAATGTGCCCTCTACGTGGACGACTTCACCATGTTCTACTCCTCCCCTAGCTTTCCTCTTGTCGAAAATAGGCTGCAACTCGGCCTTATCGGGCTGCAAGATTGGTGCAACAATAATGTTTTAAATTCTCCAAAGACAAGACAGTTTGCTTTCACTTCTGTCATTTCAACAACCTCCACCCCAACACGAACCTCATGCTCAACGGCAGTTGCATCCCTAAAGTTGACCACAATAAGTTCCCGGGTTTAATCCTAGACCCTAAGCTCTCCTACAAGCAACACATCACCAAACTGAAACAGAAATGCAACAGCTCCCTCAACATTCTCTGCCTCCTCTCCAACACCACTTGGGGTGTGAACCGCTATACTGTCCTCAAAATCTTCAGGCTCACCATTCGTGCCAAGCTCGACAATGGCAATATTGTCTACTGTGCCATTCACAATTTACCTCAACCACATTAACACCATCCAAAATGAAGCCCTCAGACTACAGGTTCTCCCACATCTCCAGCCTTAACGTTGAAGCCAACGAACCCCCCCCCCCTCCTTTCTGCTAAGGTTTAGAAAGCTTAGCCTCTCCTACGCTTTTAGAACCCTCACTAAAACCCAGAACCCTGTTTACAACCTCATTAGGTACCGCAATTTCTCCACCCTCTTTGATAGGACTAAAACCCTATCCTCTCCCTTCAGCTTACGCATCAAATCAGACCTCCATCTCGGCATCAACCCCGCCACTCTCGGCACTTTCTCCTGACCTACTTTTCCTCCCTGGATCACTCCCTCTCTCCTATTCACACGGGCCTCTTCACTTATCACAAAACCCAAACCTACCCTAACCTCATTATCAACCTTCACAACCAAACAAAGACCCAACTCTCAAACTACATCTTCATCTATACTGATGGCTCCAAGACAGGCAACAAGACAGGTACTGCTGCTGTCATCCAAGACATAACCCTCAGTAGCAGACTTCCCGACTCCTAGTCCATCTTCTTGGTCGAGGCCAAAGCCATCCTCCTTGCCCTCAACTTTTTTGAGACTTCCCGCTCAGCAACTTTGCCATCTTCTCAGACTCCAAGACTGTCCTTACTTCTTAATTCAATCTTAAATTGGATAGTTCCACATCCCATCTCCTCTGTAAACTCCTTTCTTCCCCCCCCCTCTGCAGAAAAAGATTATTTTCTTCTGGATACCCATCCATGTTGGCATCCCTGGCAATGACAGAGCTGATGCAGCCATTAAGCTTGCCCTTAACCTCCCCCTACCCCTTTTTCTAAAGCCCTTTCTGACATCAAATCGCGTATAGCTTTCCTTGCTCGTGACCGCTGACAAACCTCATGGGACTCCCAAATTGATAACAAACTCCAAGTTATCCAGCCCACCACTCTGATTAAACTCACCATCCACAAGCTTTCCCGTGTCGACAATGTTCACATTATCTGTCTTAGAATAGGTCACACCCACCTCACTCACTCCCACCTCCTTATCGGCTCCCCCACTCCTCTGCAACAATTGCCATTTCACCCTCACAGTCCATCACGTCCTCCTTTCTTGGCCCCTGTACAACCTTCCCAGAGCTTCCTCCGCTCCCCACAACTCAATAGCTAAGCTCTTCCAGAAAAACCCTCCGGATAAAATGACCTATCTTCATCATGCTTCCCTCTACAATCATATTTAGTCCTCCTCTCCCACCCCCTTTTCTCTACTTTTTTTTCTTTTTCAGCCACTTTCTCTCTCATCCCAGCTTTCTGGCTTTTAGTGTTGGTGTATGGTGTTTCTCTCAATCTCTCCCTGTTTTCTTTTCTTCCTACCTCTGGAATAATCTAACCTCTCAGGCACAATTTGACCCTTGCTGTCGTGGTGCTGTTAAGTCCTCATCAAACAAACACACAACAACAAAAAGCCTTAGGAATCTCCTGGCGACTGGCTAGTCTTAGCTCTGGCCCTGTATTACAAGAAAAGACCTCAAACATTTCTTTAGAATAATTAATCCCATATCGTTATGCACATTACTCTCAGTACTGACAACTCTGATAGTGCTGGGCTATATGCAGAATACATAATAGGAAAATATTAATAACTATTAAAACAAATTATTACTACTGCATGCAATTTATCACACATACCTTACTCTTAAATATCCTCTTCTAAATTTGATTAAACATAAAATTTGTGTCATCATTGTATGATAATGATGCATCCACTGCCAGTCAGTACTTCCAGTTCTTGAAGATATTTTATTTCTCAAAATAATTTCTTCACAAATTTATGCAGTTCAATGACACAATCTCATTGAAACATGAATGTTATGACCCAGGAAAAATGAAAGATTGATTCCCGCTGAATTGTGCCGAAGGGGAAATCTTGTTCAAGCACAACTGTCTTATCATGCGTGGTGTATGAGTATTTTAGTGGAGTATGATGAAGAATGAGGTATCCATTAACAGAACTGGATTAAAAGTACCAAGTACTCTCTTTTTTCTTTCTTTTTTAACCTAATTCTGTTCATCTTGGATATCTGTTTGTGGAGATCTGGAAAGATAAGAATAGGTTAAAGAAATATTCATAGAATCCAATTAATCCAGAAATCAATATGTGATTGATCTTAAAATGTTTCCTACTCAAATGTTAAAAATGTCAAGCCCTAGTGCATCCTTGACCATGAGCTAACATAATGGTCAAACATAATTTTTTTGAAATGGACAGCTGACAGACCCCTACACGTAGCTTGATTTAAGAAGGGGCAGGATGCTAGACTTGTTAAGGGGCACATTAATGCGTGTAAAGCGCTGCGTTTTTTCAGTGTGAAGTCCAGGGGGCCCCTTAAGTCTCAATCCCATGGTGAAAAAGCTTTGGAATTTTAGCTATAATCATACCTTAGAATTAAAATATTCTGACTGATAAGGACCATTCATAAACCAAACAGGACAATTGCTTACTGTGCTACCATTCTGTGTTTTGTATTCATGAAAGGTATTTAATTTTTTTGTTAAACAAATTCTCATGAGGGCAGGGCAGACCCCAGGGGCAGGGTGGGCCACCCCTGTGAAACAGCAAAGCTAGGGGTCTGTTGTATAACTTCCATACTTCCTACTTAACCATACTAGTCAGCCTATGTATGGATTAACCTTCTTTGATTTCAGTTGGCTCCTCATGTATTTTTTATCCAAATTAAACAAGCATTAAATCTGATTACATTTTCCAAATTTCTCCTGAAGGTTATATAAAACTGCAAAGACCCAGAGCAAATGTAAGGCATCTCTGCTATAGTTATGGTATACTGGCTGGTATAATGTACTTTGAATACATTTGGCAAAGTTCTTGCACTTAAACTTTGTATTGTACTTTTGAATTGAGTTATTCAGTGGGGGTTTCAGCAAGGCATACTTCGTCAGATCATAAGAGTAATTCAGCTAGGATGGGATTTTCAGTCATATTTGATTAAAATTTTAATTTAGATTATCAAGTGTATCCAGAAATCTTTTCTGTAAAAACGTATTTCATTTACCAATGATAGTCATAAAGTACTTGAGAATTTGTACTTTATTGGTAAATTGATAATCTGATTATTAAATTCTGATCTTGTTTTTGGATGAATTCTTCTGCACATTTTACATTCAAACATGATATAGGTTTCTGTGGCATGATATATAAACATTGTAACCAAGAATTTCAATATGAAAACATGTAGATGAACTTGTTAGGAGGATTTACATAACCTTCACATCTTTCGCTCCACTCTGAATCACCCCTTTTCTTCACATTCCATCATGTCTGTATCCCTTTGCACAAAAATTATGTTCAGCCTGGGGATCCATTTGACAATGTAACAACTCCATGCATTTTTACCAGAGAGCACATTATTCACATATAGCCCAACATTTCCTACACCTTTGAATATTATCTTACCCTGCTTCAAAATTTTAATTATTTCATTGTGATGCAAAACACAAAAGTAAAAAAAGTTTGACTTTGTATGCACAGTGAATGTCACTTTCCAAATAATCACATTTTGTGAGCACAATTCTAATTTATTTGCAGTATAAATTATGTACAATTTATAAATAGGAACATACAATATTATCGAACACGTAAGCAGTTGCATACCATATTCAGTTATCAGTCCAGTTTACCATAAAGAGTGAAGTTGTCAATTTTTCATGGACGGATATACAAAATCAATGACTTCCTTACACTATGCCTACCATTTACGTGAAACTTCAAACAGTTTATAGTTTGTATTCAGTCAAACCAAAAATGGAAATTAAATTTGTGGGAATTTGGGTTGACATTGGCTACCTGCCATTTTTCATTTCCAACAAAGAAGGGACATATTGTAGCAACTTTGCACAAGAAATCAGAGTATGTGCATGTGACGTTACACACACACCTTTGGAACCATGCAGAAGTAAGTTCTTATGTAATGCCCACTAACAGGAATTAAGCTTATTGACAATGTGAAAAGCAGACAGACACTTTTAGTAATCAAAAACAATATAATAAATAAAAAATTCAAAAATAACCATTTTTTAAATGCAAAATAATCATAAATGAATGTTTTACATTTTAGCAATGTTCAGTTTTGATCTGAAAGATGCCAGCACAGGGAGGCAAACCAAGAGCAAATTTTGCTGTGCGCTGTTTGTTTCTTTACTATTTGTTGACCAGTGATTAGATGATATTCTGTACCGTGTGCGGGTGATGTCGGTGCACCTACTCTCTATCAAGCCTCAGTTTGAATTATATACTTGTAATGTATACATCGATTGACTCATTAATTTATACAGTTTACTTGCTAATTAGAGAGAGATAAATTGGTTCTGACAATAATAGTTTTTGAATTTTGTTTAAAGCTTCAGATTTATAGTTATTACTGATCAGTAATCAAAACTCTTTGGTGGTTTTTAAATATAACCATTAATGGCTATTAGTAGTATACTATGAATATCAAGCTGTTGCGGCTTCTGCCAGGTTAGAAGCCGCAACTGAATGAAATTCACCATCTGGCCTGTCAACCATCGCACTGTAGATCATTGTGAGAGCGCGGTACTTGACAAGCCAGATGGTGAATTCTATTAAATTGTGGCTTCTAGCCTGCCAGAAGCCACAACAGCTTGATGTTCATAGCAAAAAATGGGCATGTTTTTTTGTTGTTCTCACAGCAGTCACAAACAAGTTTTATAATAGTCATTAAGACTGTTAACGTGTTTGTGGGCAATTACAATGTACAACTTAATATCAAATAATGGAAAGAAAGAGCAACAGCAACAAAAGAATCAGTTACTTCCAAAACAGGTATGATGATTACTGTGTGGCATCTAAGATGTTAAACAAACAAGTACTAAAATTTCTTCAGGAAATCCTTGAGGTTACTGATAGAATTTTGATTTTCTTCAATATCATGATCCATGGCCTATTTTTTTTAAATCAACACTGACATACTTCCACATAGTACATAGTATGGAAAAAAGCATTGACAAAAATTATTTTATCAGTTTTGTCCTGATTTTTGGTTCTCATGCGAAGCCTAATACGAACCTATGTAATGGCGATTACGTCTGTTCGGCTGCCCGTCCGGCCGTCTACAGATTTCTCCTGAGATTTCCTCAGAAATGTTAGTTTTTTGAGAAATCCTCAGAAAATGTTAAAGTTTCTTCAGAGTTCCTCAGAAAAAGTTAAAGTTTCTTCAGATATCCTTATGGAACGTTAGAATTTCCTTACAAAATGTTAAAGTATTTCAGAGACACTTTAGACATGCTTGAAGACTAGTTTCCTTAAAAAGTCTACAAAACATTTGATATTTTCTTAGAAGATAACTGTAAAATGATATAATTTTCCAATATTCTTCAGAGATCTCAAGTCTCTCTTGTAACACTTGAGATTTTAAATCCTTAGAATCCTTAAAATATTTGGGCACCAACAGTTGTGTCAGGCATGATTATTAAACTTCACCTTTATTATTGTGCTCATTTGCATAAAGTTGCTACAATATATGAACTGACCAGACTTTTTTATTTAGTATGCTTTATTCAGGGAGTGTGATAGGATGTGATTGCATACGGACATAGAGAGGGATGCCATGTGGGACATAGATGGGGGCCATGAGGGACATATGATATATTTACCATGTGGTATACACCAAGGGTTATATCAGGCATAATTATCCGACTCCACCTTTTTTTCCCATTCAACAACTCATTTGAATATAAGTTATTATATGAACTGACACTTTCATACTAGTATGCTCAATCAGGGACTGATAGCTAGGATGAGACTTCTTATGGAGCCTATGGGATGTCATGTGGGACATGGGGTTGGATGCCATGTGAGACATGGGGTAGGATGCCATGTGGAACAGGGTAGAATGCCATGTGGGACATGGTGGGATGCCATAAGTAACACAGAGTGTGACATTGGTTGGGATGCCATGTGTGACATAAGGTAGGATGCCATGTGTGACATAGGGTAGAAGGCTATGTGGGACATAGGGTAGAAGGCCATGGGGACTTGGGATGTGATGCCATGTGGGACATAAAGTAGGTTGTCATTGGGACATTAGGAGGGATACCATGTGGAACATATGGTGGGACATAAGGTGGGATGCCATGTGGGACATCAGGTGAGAAGCCACTAATGCGGGAAGCCACCTGATGCGGGACACAGGGAGGGATGCCATGTGGGACACCAGGTGAGAAGCCACTGATGCGGGAAGCCACCTGATGCTTGACATAGGGGGGGATGCCATGTGGTACATATGATTGTATTAATGTGGGACGTACATGTAGGATGGGATCCATGTGGGTCATAGCATGGGATGCCATGTGGGACATATGGTGGAATGCCATGTGAGACACTGTATGGTGGAATGCCATGTGGGAGATGTGGTGGAAGTCCATGTGGGACAAGGCATGGAATGTCATGTGGGACATGAGGTGGGATGTCATTTTGGTCATACGATGTAATCCATGTGGGACATAGGGTAGAATGTCATGTGGGTCATAGGATGGGATGCTCTGTAGGACATATGATGGAATGTCACGTGGGACATGGGATGGGATGTCATGTGGGACATGTTTTTGGGATGCCATGTGGGAGATTTGGTGGAATGCTATGTGGGACTTGGGATGGGATGTCATGTGGGACATGGGGTGTGATGCCATTTGGGACATGGGACGCCATGTGGGACTCGGTGAGATGCCATTTTTATAATTGGCCGGGTCATATGATATGGGTCTCAATTTGCATGGGCATGCGAACCATGATGATATTTACCATTTAAGTTTAATTGGATATACCATAATTTGATATTTGTCAAAATAAGACAGTTCAGATTTATTAGCTTCATAAGAACTTAGATTTGTTTTTCTTTCTTTTTTCGACTACTCATGGGTAATATCACTCTCACCCCCATATGGTATATGACCTTCCATCTTCTAATTACGAAGTTGAAATAAAAGTTTTGGTGCTCAGGTTGATCTTTTTCTACATTCTTTGGTCTATGTAATACCTCACGATGAATGCTTATTTTTAACAATTCATCATAATCACAATATGTAAAGAAAGTTAGTTGTTGGAAGAGGCTCTGCAAATTGCACACGAACATCAAGCTGGCCCTCAGTATCCAAATCAAAATGCCAAACCTCATGTATTTCAATAATCTCATATCCCTGCCTTATTGCCTCCTGTATTTCCAAAGAAACCCATGTACCATTAAAACTATGGGTGGATCGATGGTGTTTACATTTCCTAATCTGTTTCACTGCACATTTCGCGCATAAAGGAAACATTAACTTATGATTAATTTATATGGGAAGTACAGGGTGGAACAATTTCTCTGGGGCAAGAGCCCTACACTTCATCAGACCAAAAAAATTAGGCAAATCCTGCGCAGGAGGATTTTTGATTACAGTAGGATGTCCAATAAGGTACTTGCCATACTTATTTACATAAGGGCACAGGGAACATACATTAACACACTTAATTTTCTCATCACCTGTTACTTCCTACAGTACAGCATTTGTTCTACCACCAAATAATGTATCTCGAGGATTCAAAAGAGGGCACAAAGCAATTGATTCAACGATTTCTTTTACATTAAAATCATTCATCACATTATCCTACTCACATTCCCAAATCTACTCCACCTTATACCCCATTTCCTTCAAAGTATTTGTTTTCTGAATGTTTAAAGCATGAACTTCAGCCATTGTCATTTCCCAAAAAACTGTTTTAGTGGATCATTAGGGAAAACATTTACTACAACCATGAAATGCGCAACCATTGAACTCAAAACATTCTTGTCACAGAGACCATCAACCCATTACCTCCCAATTCTTTGCTCCCCTGTGTAAAGGCACATTTGTTATTGATTCCACATGTCTTTTTAAGATAAACCAGCCACTTCAAAGCTTCATGTGATTGCACTCAGCTTCCTCTTACCCCATTTTGTGGTACAATAGCTATAGTCTCAGGCAGGCGTGGAAAAATTACTTGCCAGAAATGCGTTAGTGTCAGTATGGGTGGGAATCTTTACTTGGTGGAAATGGAAAGTTTTAGACTCGCTATCTCTATCGCTATCTTATTTCTTTAAGTGGGCGGAGCTTCGGAAGTCTCCTTTTGCGTAGGATATTTTCCAAACTATTTCAGAAACAAATTCACTGAGCCGCTGTTGATATCAGACCAGTATGTACTACAAACAGTACAGAAAGGCAGAAACACAATATGTGTATATATATATGGGCCGGAGACATGACAGGCATCCAGTGTGAACTTTCTGCCATAGGGAACCTTCTTGTTTCTGCCAGTAGCCCTGAAATTAATGTTTAGAAATTCAAGTAAATTTGTACATGTTAATTTAATTCATTTTTTTAACCACCTACTTTATTTTATTGTGCGCGTGTGTAGTCTTGCTATGTTCTTTTCGCGTACGTATGGTCATGAAGTCAGGCCCAGGGAAAAGGCAACACAGAGGAATGCTAGTTGCTAGAAAATTGTCAAATTTTAGTTGAAAGTGTTGGCAAATAGTTCAAAATACATGGCGAGTGGAAATACTGGTTTCATCGAATTTACTTGCCAAGCTGGCTGGGGAGTGACTTTTTTTGTATTTTTCCAAGCCCTGGTCTCAGGTTCCAAAAAGCGAGTATGTAAAACTTTTCTATAAGCTGCTGCTATAGTAATACTACCATCAAACGGATCCACACCACACAAATCATCAAACAATTCCTGGAACTTCAGGCACCCTTCTCGCAAAATATTTACATCAGACAAACAATACGCATAAACACATGTTATCCCTATTCTCAATTTTACATACATTTCTGTTATTTATAAAAACAAATTACAGGAAGTGTACGAGAGCGACGTGACAACTGCTTCTATTCTCTTAAACTATTTTCGCTCCATTTTCTCTCCAATTTGCACCATTTTGTTTTATAACTTCATTTTTGGATTTTCTTTTCGGTGGATGGGCTTTTATCCTCGGTGAGATCGTTTTTCTTTTCTTTTTTTCTATTATATTTTCCCTCGTTCTGTCCCGACTTTTCACGCCCTTCGTTACTAATACAGCGGTCCCCATATAGTGGTTCCGCGATTTTTTTCTAGCTGCCTCGGGTCTCTCGGCCCTTGGTTTTTTCTTTCATAATGACAAAGCGCCTATGCAGTGACCTTGACCTTGACCCCCTCCCCCCCGTGACCCACCTGCTATCATCATTGACCATTCTGCAACCCCAATCCCAAAAATCCTTATAATCCATGCCACCAACAAGCAGGTAAGCTTAAAAAAGTTTCTCCTTTCCTCATCCATAAAGCCCTCTTTGGCCTTGTCGGTACCCTCCCCAAAGTCTCTACCCTTAGATCCGGTGATCTCCTGGTGCACTGCACCAGGGACACACAAGCCACCACCCTCCTTTCCACCAAAACCCTATCCAACTCTGGTATCGACATCACAGTCACCCCCCATCGTTCCCTAAACTCCAGCAAAGGCGTCATACGCACCCGCGATCTTGCGTACATGACCGATGACGACCTCCAAGAAGAACTAGCTAACCAACATGTAACCGAAGCCCGTCGTCTCGTTCTAAAGAGAGACGGAGCCAAACTCCCACCAACACCATATTTCTCACCTTCGCAACACCAACTCTCCCCTCCCACATCATTGCCGGCTACCTGAGAATCCAGGTCGCCCCTTACATTCCTAACCCTTTACGTTGCTATAATTGTCAGAGGTATGGCCACGGAAAAACTCCTGCCACAGCCAAGCGCTGTGGTAACTGCGGAGCCCCGGACCATGACAACACCTCCTGCACCAACCCCCCACTCTGCACAAATTGTGACGGTAAACACCCAGCAAACCATCCCTCCTTCTCGAAAGACTGTCCCACCTGGCTTCAGGAAAAACAAATAACAAAACTTAAAACCCTTAACCCCAACATAACCTACCCTGAGGCCAGGAAACAATTCCTCGCTTCCCTTAACTCCAAGCCTTCCTACTCAAACGTAGTCTCCTCTAACTCTAATTCCGCCCCAAACACAACTAACACAACAAAAACTAACTCCCATGCCCAAACCGACCTCACCTGGCTCTTCTTACCTAGTCCTAAGCCCATCACCATTTCCAACAACCCAATCACACCCAATACCCACACCACCTCCACCACCACTTCTCTCCTCAACCCCCTTCCTACTCTAAAGCCCCTACCGCCCCTACACCAACTCCACTAATGCCTTCATACATCAAGCTAAAACCAGCCAAGCAAACAACCAACAAACCAACAAATCAACCAACAAACAACCAACCAAAAACAACCAATCAACAAACAAAATCAACAAACAATCAACAAACAACCAATCAACAAACAACCAATCAACAAACAACCCACCTCCCAAACCCACACTGAAGAGAGTATGGATTGTTGACACGAACACTCCGATCATACTTCTCGTCCAATTTTCAAAAACAATCGCTCCCAAAGAAACAGATCCAAAGAAAAACAAGCCAACTCAGACCCAGCAGATCTTCCTCCAGATAACCCCCGCCTCCTTTATGGCATACACCACAAACAATTACAATAACATCCACAACATCATACAATGGAACATTAGGAGCCTTAAGGCCAATTCTGAAGAAATCGACCTTCTGGCCTCCACCTTCAACCCGGTCGTCTTCTGCCTACAAGAAACTTTCTTGAAAACCACCGACCATTACTCCTTAACAACTTTGCTTGCTATCACAAACATCAAGTGGATGCTGACAGGGCCTGTGGTGGCGTCTCCATTCTCGTTAGACACGATATCCCACACAGCCCTGTTCGTGTGCACACCGACCTTCAGGCCATCTGTATTTCTATCTCCCTCCACAAAACTTTCACTCTCTGCAATATCTATCTCCCTCCCAACACCAACATTCAACCAACCAGCCTTAACAACCTTATCTCTCAGCTTCCCACCCCCTTCATCCTTCTTGGTGACTTCAACGCTCACAACCCTCTGTGGGGCTCTAAAACCACCACCCCTAGAAGCAAGTTCATCGAAAACGCTCTCCGTCAGCACAGCCTGTCCTTACTGAACACTAACTCCCCGACCTACCTTCATCCTGCCACAGGCTCTCTCACCTGTATTGACCTGTCTATCTGTTCCCCTAACCTCCTCCCTGATTTTAGTTGGAGAGTCACTGCTGACCTCTGTGGTAGTGATCATTACCCTCTTCTTATACACTCCAATCTTCAAATCCCCACTGAGCACACCCCCAATTGGAACCTCGACAAGGCTGACTGGTCCCTTTTGAAACCCTCTGTGACTCACACCTCTCCCCATCTTCTCGAGGATGAGGATCCCATGTCTAACTTCAGTAATATCCTTATCAACATCGCCACCTGCTCAATTCCCAAAACCTCCAAACTCCCAAATCATCCCCCCAACCCCTGGTTCTCAGATTACTGCAAAACCGCCATCAAGAACAGGAAAAGAGCCCTCAGGAACTTTAAAACTAACCCGACCACCCATAACCTTAACCTCTTTCGCATCAGCCGTGCCAAGGCCAGACGCACTATCAAGGACAGTAAAACCAACACTTGGAACAACTTTATCTCTTCTCTCACCACCAACACCCCCACTAAGAAGATTTGGAGAATGGTTAACAGCTTCCACGGCAGAGTAGGCAAATCTTCCATCTCCCATCTCTCTTGGAATGGAGACCTTCTCACCGCAAAAAAAGACATCGTTGACCACCTCGCCGCCTCTTTCAGCAACATCTCGTCCTCGACCAACTACTCCAATGCTTTCAAAATCAAAAAAGCTTGCGATGAAGCCCGGAGAATCACTTTTCCCTCTGACAACTCCAAAAGCTACAACACCCCTCTCACCCTTTCTGAATTAAACCAAGCCATCAGCGACGCTGGCTGCATCTCCAAGAGCCCAGATAACATCCCCTATCAGTTTCTGAAACACCTCCCCATCAAGGCCACCACTACCCTACTCACCATCTTCAACCACATTTGGTCCTCACACTCCTTTCCCCCTATCTGGAGGACAGCTATTGTCATCCCCGTCCTTAAACCGGGGAAGGATAGCACCGACCCCACCAGCTACCGACCCATCGCCCTTACTTGCTGTCTGTGTAAAATTTTGGAAAAGATCATTAATCAGAGACTAAACTGGTTCCTCGAGAACCAACAGAATCCTCTCCTCACCAAAGCGGCTTCCAAAACGTCGCAATACCCTAGACCAGTTAATTCGCCCCACACCGCTATCCGGGAATCCTTTGCAAAAAGGAACACCTCATTGCCATATTTTTGACCTCGAGAAAGCTTTCGACACTACTTGGAAATACGGCATTACCCGGAAACTTCACACCATTGGCCTCAGAGGCCACCTCCCCATCTTTATTCAAAACTTCCTCTCACCCAGGCAGTTCCAAGTTCAGTATTGGCCACACCCTCTCCAAGCCGTACCCCCAGAAGAGGGCGTCCCCAAGGCAGCATCCTCTCCCCACTCTCTTCAACCTGAGCATTAATGACATCGGGAATGACCTTGGCCCCAGCATCAAACGCGTACCCTCTCACGTGGGCGTCCCCCAAGGCAGCATCCTCTCCCCACTCTCTTCAACCTGAGCATTAATGACATCGGAATGACCTTGGCCCCAGCATCAAACGTACCCTCTCTACGTGGATGACTTCACCATCTTCTACTCCTCCCTAGCTTTCCTATTGTTGAAAATAGGCTCCAAACCAGCCTCAATCAGCTGCAAGTCTGGAGCAACAATAACGGTTTTAGATTCTCCAAAGACAAGACAGTCTGCATGCACTTTTGTCATTTCAACAACCTCCACCCCAACCCGAACTTTGTGCTCAATGGGAATCGCATCCCTAAAGTTGAAAACACAAAGTTCCTTGGTCTAACTCTAGACCCCAAGCTCACCTACAAGCCACACATCACCAACCTGAAACTAAAATGCAATAGCTCCCTCAACATCCTCCGACTGCTCTCCAACACTACTTGGGGAGTGAACCGCTATGCTCTCCTCAAAATTTTCAGGCTCACCATTCGTGCCAAGCTTGACTATGGCAATATTGTTTACTGTGTCGCTCACAACTCATACCTCAACCACATTAACACCATCCAAAATGAAGCCCTCAGGCTTTGTCTAGGAGCCTACAGGACCTCCCCAATCACTAGCCTTCATGTTGAAGCCAACGAACCCCCCTTTCTACTTAGATGTAAAAGCTTAGCCTCTCCTATGCTTTTAGAGTCCTCACCAACACCCAGAACCCTGTTTACAACCTCATTAGGTACCCCAATTTCTCCTCCCTCTTTGATAGGACTAAAACCCTATCGCCTTCCTTCAGCTTACGCATTAAATCAGACCTCTTTCAACTTGGCATCAACCCCGCCACTCTCGGCACCTATTCCTGGCCCACTTTTCCGCCTTGGGCCACCCCCCTTCCTTCTGTCCACCTAGACCTCTCCACTTAAAACAAAACTCAAACTCACCCTAATCTCTTCATCAATCTCCACAACCAAATCAAAGACCAACTCTCAAATTACACCTCCATCTATACTGATGGCTCCAAGGAAGGCAACAAGACAGCTGCTGCTGCCATCATCCAAGACATCACCCTCAGTAGCAGACTTCCTGACCACTCATCCATCTTTTCAGCCGAGGCTAAGGCCATTCTCCTCGCCCTCAACTTTATTGAGTACTCTCCTCTTAGTCACTTTGCCATTTTCTCTGACTCAAAGGCTGTTCTTACTTCATTACTCAATCTTAAATGGGATAACCTCACCTGCCACCTCCTCCTCCGAAACTCTTTTCTCCCACCCTCTGCAGGAAAAGTGTTCTTTTCTTCTGGATACCCAGCCATGTTGGCATCCCTGGCAATGACAGGGCTGATACAGCCGCTAAGCTTGCCCTTAACCTCCTCCCTTCCCCTTTTCCCAAAACCCTCTCTGACATCAAACCGTTTATCGCTTCTCTTGTTCGTGACCGCTGGCAAACCTTATGGAACTTCCAAATTGATAACAAACTCCATGTTATCCAGCCCACAATCCCGATCAAATCCACCATCAACAACCTTTCTCGATCGACAACGTTCATATTACCCGTCTTAGAATTGGTCACACCCACCTCACTCACTCCCACCTCCTTATTGGTTCCCCCAACCCCTCTGTAACAATTGCCACTGCATCCTCACAATCCAACACGTTCTCCTTGCTTGCCCCCTGTACAACCTTCCCAGAGCTTCTCTCGCTCCCCACAACTCAATTGCTGAGTTCTTCCAAAAAAATCCTCCAGATAAAATAGTCTCCTTCCTTCAGCATGCATCCCTCTACAACCATATTTAATTCTCCTCTTCCACCCCCTCTCTACTTTGTTTTTAGTTTTACCCATGCACCTCCTCTCTCGATCACAGCTTTCTGGCTTTTGTTCTTGAATTTCTCTCATTCTTCCCCTGGTCTCTTTCCTTACTACCTCTAAAATGATTTGACCTCTCAGGCACAATTTGACCTTCGTTGTCGTGGTGCCGTTAAGACCTCATCAAACAAACAAACAAACATAAAAACAAATTGCAAACAAATTTCTTTTACTCTTTTTTTGTTGTCATTTGTGAATCCTTTCTGGCTCTGTTGGGCATGGCGATGTGTTGAACATTTATGGAAAATACTCCTGACAGGATGTAACTTTTGCGAGATTGCATGACCTTCTCCACTGCAAGCATGATCCTATAGATGTTGATATTATCGAGAAGTCCATATGGTGTGTAGATTGGGCATGATAGGAACGGAGAAGTTATGGACCTACCAACTTTAACACCAGCTTGAAATTCTTTCATTAGAACATGGATTAGTACCTGAAAGCAACAACTCCCTGCTGAAAGACTGGAGTGAAACCATCAGTGACATCACCCTGTTGGTCAATTAAGCATGTTAATGCACTTTCATTAAATACAACATATACATGAGATGAGGAATGGAATTTAGGAACAGATAGATGTGCTGTCTCCTCCAGGGTAATCAGGTTTGGGAATTGATCATTCAAAACTGCACCATCTACAATATGATCTAAAATAATCTCTTCAATGTTTGATGTATAAGATGATGGTGAGGAGAGGCTATTCTCTGTTACATCAAACTCAGCTTAGGGACTCAAGATTCCGCAGCACCAACTTGAGGAAGATATTGTGAATGATGGGGTGTTTTGTATAGATACAGTTCTTCAGAGCATACAGGAGATAATGCAGGGGGTGAAAATAAAGCTAAGTTTTCTGTTTCCATGTGCACCATTGGTTGGCTAACTGTTTGCTTCCGTCAAGCCTAAATCAACTTCTTCGCAATGGAAACTGTCCGCTTGTGGGTTAGGTAAAGTTAATGAAAAAGTGTTATTTTGACAAGCTTTTTGGTCTGTTGGGAAGGATTCAGGCAAAGGTGATTCAATATGTGAAGTGTTTCCTGCTGACATCCATATTTTAGGTGGATTGTTAATACATGTGTCCTGCAAAGTCCCACTTATGTCAATGTCATTATAATCAAAACTATCATATTTCATTTTTTGCTTGATGAATGATATGATTGAGAAGAAAATAGTTCACAGTCAGATATGTCAAAGTCACTTCCATCACTTAATTCTTCAGCAAAATAATCAAAAAGTGTTGTTTGTAATCCTTGCCTGGGGATACCAGCTTCATCAACAAAGTCAATTTCGCTATTATTTTCCTGTCTCTTAAAGGCAATGAGAGGCAGGTCCGAAATTCCATAGTGTTCCTGTTTAACCAAACTAGTTTATCCTTATTAGGTTGAGAAATCAATTTCCATCCCAATTCAAATAATCTTGTCCATCTCCAAGCCATGTTTTAAGAACTTAGTCCATTTCTAATGCTAAACAATGAAATGGATGAAATATGGCATACCTCTCCAGCTTATATACAATTATTGTGCTTCCATACCCTTAGCTCATTGACGCACAAGTTTTGAGCACCGTTAAGAATAGTCAATTATTTTTTTTTGTTAGCCTCTGCTGAAAATTGCTTAACTCTTTGGTCACAAAACCTCCTGTAGAAACCAGACAAATCAATTTACTGTTTGCACTCATAATGGACTGGTGAAAGAAAATTCATTTGTAACATGGCAAGTAACACAGAGACATCTAGACCACTATACCTGGATATAAGGAATCACTAGCAAATTGGTTGGCACAACTAGATTTACATAGACAAAAGCCTACAGCAGTACTTGAATTTCTGGCCACATATACCACTGGTTTTATACATCTGGAGGACAAGCCTGTCAAACCTGTAAACTTTACAGAAAAGGGAAAAAACAAAATAGCCATAGCGAGGCCACGTTTAATTGGGAGGTGGATGGCATGATCCGCTCTTAAAGAAAGGATACTAAGAGAAAGATTTGACAATCCAAATCTAATGAGGCCTCAACTGGTAATGCAATTTGTTGGGGCTGTAGACCCTGAGAGCGACCTGGAGAATGTGTAGACCCTGAAGTGCGACCTGCAGAATGTGTAGGCCCTGAAGTGCGACCTGCAGAATGTGTAGACCCTGAAGTGCGACCTGCAGAATGTGTAGACCCTGAAGTGCGACCTGCACAATGTGTAGACCCTGAAGTGCGCCCTGAAGATAAACATTGGTGGGCCTTGCCCTGGTCTTAAGGTAAGTTTGAAATTGAAAATTTACTATAGTTATTTTTACTAGTGTTGTTAGTTTAGTCAGTATATCTGCCATAACAAGTTTTTGAAGGTATATAAGGAATAATCCTGGTTGGTGGGGAGGCCTGGGGTCAACACACCGATCTTTTGGCATCCAAAGGGGTAACATCTAAGTCCTTACCTCCCGACAGATACAACATGATACTGTACATGTCAAGGGTCTAATGACTATGTAAAACATTTTTGTGACTGATGTGAAATAAAATACAGAATAGCAATATCCCTTACTTTGAATATCACACATGCTATAAGGTGCAAATCATTGGGAATTTAGTATGCATCTCTAATTGTTTTGTGACTGTCATAAGATCAAATAAAAATATAAAAAAACATGCCTCTTTTTGCTATGAACATCAAGCTGTTGCATCTTCTGGCAGGCTAGAAGCCGCAATTGAATGGAATTCATTATTTTGCCTGACAACTACCGCACTGTAGATTATTTTGGGAGTGCGGTAGTTGACAGGCCAGATGGTGAATTCTATTCGACTGCGGCATCTAGCCTGCCAGAAGCCACAACAGTTTGATGTTCATAGTAGTAGTGCTATTCAAATGTTGTTTTCAGCTAAGTGTTGGTTGGGTTTATTGCTAAGTTTCAAAACATGTTTGTCGGAGTCAGCTGCCTTCCATCAGGCAAAGAATGAGAAAATTATAGTGCATTATCTTGAGGATTGTTTTACATATGCCTTGCAAGTACTGACAGAAAATTACTTTCTCTGAAATTGATACTTTAATTTTTTTTTTATGAAGTACAACGAGAAATTGTTAAGGAAAGTTCTGGCCTTTGGTTTTGCATCAGATCATGGAAGTAGCAAAGACTTCCATGATCAGATGTGAAGTACAAAGCAAGCCAATTTGGGACAAAAATTTAGGCAAGATGCAGCATCTCCAGAAGTTGAAATCAGATGAAATACAATTAAAAGGGATATCAAATATAACATCTGTTGGTTGATAAGTACTGTACTCTTGTTTTCTTGAAAGCTATTGCTTTCGCATGACTTTAAAATGGAATCGCATACTCTTGTGTAAAACATTAGGTATTCTGTGTTATGACAATTACATTACTTAGCTTCTTAATTAACAAGGCACTGTGGATTGGCTCAAATCACCATGGGTCAATCCTGCAGACTATTTCAAGAGGGGGACATTTGGAAATCTATGCATGTTAACCACCCTAATGATTGCCAGTGTGTAATGTCTTAAAATGTGTAATACTTTACATTAACTTGCTTAATACTTTACATTACCTTGCTGAATACTTTACATTACCTTGCTGAATACTTTACATTAACTTGCTTAATACTTTATGTTAACTTGCTTAATACTTTACATTAACTTGCTTAATACATTACATTAACTTGCTTAATACGTTACATTAACTTGCTTAATACTTTACATTAACTTGCTTAATACAGTATGTTACATTAACTTGCCTAATACTTTACCATAACTTGCTACAGTAGCCCGGGGCTTATTATTTTCATGTTCTGGTTAGGTTAATTTTAAGCTTTCTAGTTCTTTGGGTGTGACCTACATTTTATACCACTTAAAAGCTTTTAATTTGTTTTGTTCACTTGTAAGGACTCATTTATAATTTATATATGCAAGATCAAATCTTTTTCCCTTCATAATTCTATTTTATATTTAATAGTTATTATTCTTTTTTAAACTACATTTGCACATTTGCACTCAAGACCTCCAAGGACACAGCTCTCATTAGCTATCATCTTTGAATGAAAGTCAAATGACGATTGGTTCTCGAAGGAATATATGAAAGATTGTAAGGATTTGTGCAATTGACCTGCACTCTCATTCACATGCATTCTTATTGATGCATGAGATTAGGTGGGAATTGTGGACGGAAGAACCAATATAAAAAACACTGGTAGTAATTTTCACACTTCTTGTGTACTTACTATACTATTCAATGTATTATTTTTCTTCTGAAAACTTGGGTCTCTTTACACTGTCAGTTCTAATTTCATCTCAATGAACATTTGTGTTCCATCAGTCCCAAAAATATGTCATTCTTTTGATGTACCGACCAGTCACCCTGACCAGAGCGGTGTGCACTTATCGGAGTGGCAAGTGTGAAAATCGCTGTTTTGGAAGGTCTTGGTGGTGACATGCAAAAGTGAAATTGGTCTTTAACATTTAAAGATTTGATAATAGTAAAGAAAGATTGTCAATAGGATTCCCTGGTTCAACTTATTTGCTACTTTTTGTTATTTTGAAAATTTTCATTCTTACTGAATTGAATGATTATGACATCCATGATCCATCTTGCTTAGAAACCTTAATGCACGATGTACAGCTGACAACATGGAATGGTCTAAGGTTCATGGTCTTTTTCAGGATAAATTCAAAATTGACTAATAACATAAATGAAAATAAACAACAATATAACTTGTTTTTGACTGTTGTTGGGGGCAGGTAAGACCTTCACTTCAGATTCACTTTCATTTAGTTCTTCAGTCCTTTAGAAATGTAAACGTAACAATTTTTGTTGTTTTTGTTGCAGTTGTTGCAAACCTGGTGCGGAATAGAAGTTCTGCCTATAGAGTTCTAATAGAGAGCTATTATTTCAGTGGTCAGAAAAGTTCTATGGATGGTGTGTAGTTGTAATGAGATTTATATACTGACACTTTGTAAGCAATTGTAGCATCAGAAAAGCAGCATTTATTTATTTAGAGGAAATTCAATTTCATTCTCTCAGAAGATTCAGAGCTTGTATGCTCCTGTGCAGGATTTTCTCTTTCCTTTGATCAAAGAATGTCTCTGTAGCCAGGCACTCATATGTCATGTTCAGAAGGATCTGTGTCGGTCATGGGGAAAGAAGAGGTTCTTCTTAGAAATTAAATCTTACCTTGTTAAATGTCAGACTGATTGACTAATGGCATTGTATTGATTAATGTGCTGTAGAATAAATTGTCAAGAAATTTTGAGTCATTTGGGATACTTGTCCATATTGAAAATGAATTTCAGTCTCTGATCACATGTGGGAATTAACAGCTTGCGGTTATACACTCCCCTCACAGGACGATCAGCAAGTCACAATTGCCTTTATGGCAATACAGGAGTGATTTGCTTTTAAAGGCGAGGTGTTTTGCTGCCTGACTGATGTTTACCTGCATGTCTGTTGTCGGTAAAGCTAGTGGCAATGCCTTTAATCAGTCAACTATTGTCGTCTCCTACCTCATCTCTTGTCGTCTCCTACCTCATCTCTTGTCGTCTCCTACCTCATCTCTTGTCGTCTCCTACCTCATCTCTTGTCGCTCCTACCTCATCTCTTGTCGTCTCCTACCTCATCTCTTGTCGTCTCCTACCTCATCTCTTGTCGTCTCCTACCTCATCTCTTGTCGTCTCCTACCTCATCTCTTGTCGTCTCCTACCTCATCTCTTGTCGTCTCCTACCTCATCTCTTGTCGTCTCCTACCTCATCTCTTGTCGCTCCTACCTCATCTCTTGTCGTCCCTACCTCATCTCTTGTCGTCTCCTACCTCATCTCTTGTCGTCTCCTACCTCATCTCTTGTCGTCTCCTACCTCATCTCTTGTCGTCTCCTACCTCATCTCTTGTCGTCTCCTACCTCATCTCTTGTCGTCTCCTACCTCATCTCTTGTCGTCTCCTACCTCATCTCTTGTCGTCTCCTACCTCATCTCTTGTCGTCTCCTACCTCATCTCTTGTCGTCTCCTACCTCATCTCTTGTCGTCTCCTACCTCATCTCTTGTCGCTCCTACCTCATCTCTTGTCGTCTCCTACCTCATCTCTTGTCGCTCCTACCTCATCTCTTGTCGTCTCCTACCTCATCTCTTGTCGTCTCCTACCTCATCTCTTGTCATCTTCTACTTCATCTCATGTTACGTACAGAATTGTTTTAGACACCATGAAAAAATGTTTTTCAAAATTTTCAAACAAGTCATTATTTATATTGAATTTTTTATTGATATTTAAGATATCAAGTGATGATGGTGACTTTCATCAATGGAAAAAAGAGGTAGCAGGTTTAGAATAATCAGTTTTGGCGGAGAAGTCATCCAAAGGAGATGACATCACCACGTAAAATGTCATGAAGACTAATAATTAAGATTTCATGAAGACTAATAATTAGGATTTCATGAAACAAACTAACTGCAATCAAGATGAACAAAAAAAAAGTTATAGAAAATGCTGATGTGTAGTAGTCGGTCATCTCATGTAAATTCTTCCAAGGATGATAATCAAGGAAGAAATTGAATTCAGATGTGAAGTAATTTCATACATCAAGATGTGTAAACTCTTGATTGGTGTCTCTCTTTACAATATATGGAATTTCATTAACGTCATCCTGATTTGCATGACAGCTAGGCAGTCATAGCGTCGCTAATGCATAGCCAAAAGTCCAACAAATTGTCATGTAAAAATAAATCGTCATTTGATATGAATTGAATAGCCAAATATATGACCATTGTTTGGACTCTGATTGATGGGACGGACATTGATCCAGTAAAGCTGTACATCTGTGCAACAAATGGGCAAATTATTTGCATAAACAATTTCTTTTAACATGAATAATTTCTCCCATTCTAATTGGACCAAATTAAACATCTTCACACAAAAATGGCAGATAAGAATTAGTGGTAAACTTGTTTAATTTCTTTTAAGTATTGTACTTTCTCATATCTTCTTGGGGAAAAAACCATTCATAACAAGACAGACACCACTCTGTAGAGCATATACATCTACCCTTGTTGCAACTCCAACATTCCTAGAACAATTTTAGAGTTCATTTAATCCCCATACCCAATAGAATCTACCTCAGAAATCCTAGGCCCATGACGATTCATCAAAAGTTTTGATCTGTATTGATCATTTGCATTCCAAACTCTTGAAGATTATCTTCTGCCTGGATTTTTTCCATATCATTGTTTTCAATTTCATTCAGGCTAAGCATTCGTTATTTGACTTCTTTTCAGCTTAGATTCACATTCCATCAGTTTCCATTCATGGAACAAACCAATTGTTTTATATGATATTATTTTCTTTTGAATCCAGAAATTGATTGTTGGATTTCTTTTCATGGTATGATTTCATTGTTACCCACATTCCATTAAAAAGTTTCAACTTTGTTTTGACAGATCTTACCCTAAAACATCCCCACTCCTCGATTTCTGCTCTTCCCTTGTACCAATACATCCCAAATTTAAAGCACTTGTTTGTTAAGCAATAATAAAACCACACATCAAATCTAATCCAAAACCAATCATCAGCTTTTGAGATATTTTAATAACAGACAAACTCACCTTAAAACGTCTCCACCCTCCATTTGGGCCCCTACCCTGTTCCAATATGTCCCAAATTGTAATCACATCCTCCTGAAGCAGTGTGCATAACTATACACAGACCTGCCAACTAGTACGATTTTGCCGTATTTAATACGAGAAAATGTTGAGAATACGATTGTACGTTTTTTTGGCACCAGAATACGATTTATTTATTTCTATTTTTATTATTATTATTTTCTATTATTTTTTTGTTACTTATACTTTTTACTACCTTTAGCTAGGGCATCCGTGATTGGTGCATGGGATGTAAACAACAATTTTTCGTCCGAGTGTAGCCAATCAGAACGT
Source organism: Chiridota heheva (assembly GCA_020152595.1). Classification (NCBI taxonomy): domain Eukaryota; kingdom Metazoa; phylum Echinodermata; class Holothuroidea; order Apodida; family Chiridotidae; genus Chiridota; species Chiridota heheva. The sequence continues at coordinate 502,860 of JAIGNY010003919.1, read as the reverse complement.
TGCATACGAGAGATGAATGATTGTCACGGTGCCTATATACAAACGAAACATGTAAACCTTTGTTTTGTACATTTTGTTTGAAGAGTACAGTTTTTTTTTATCAAAAATACAACTTTTGTAGTTTCAGAATACAGTTTGGTGATCCTAAAGGTTGGCAGGCCTGCATACACCAAACTTAATCAAAATCCAATCATTAGTTATATAGATATCTTAATGACAAACAAACAGACAAACAAACAGGCAAAAACATAACCTCTGTCCAACTTCGTTGGCAGAGGTAATAACAAGTAACCAACAACCAAGTCAAATTTAGTTTTGAATTTTAGTCTTATCTTCATCCAAGACATCACCCTCAGTAGCAAACTTCCCGACTACTCATCCATCTTTTCAGTAGAGGCTAAGGCCATTCTCCTTGCCCTCAACTTTATTGAGTACTCTCCGCTCAGCCACTTTGCCATTTTCTCCAAATCAACAGCTGTTCTTACTTCTTTACTCAATCTTAAATGGGATAACCTAACATGCCACCTCCTCCGGAAACTCCTTTCTCCCACCCTCTGCAGGAAAAGTGTTTTTTCTTTTGGATACCCGACCATGTTGGCATCCCTGGCAATGATAGGGCTGATGCAGCTGCTAAGCTTGCCCTCAACCTCCTTCCTACCCCTTTTGCCAAAACCCTCTCTGACATCAAACTGCTTATCGCTTCCCTTGTTCGTGACCGCTGGCAAACCTCATGGAACTCCCAAATTGATAACAAACTCCATGTCATCCAGCCCACAACTCCGATCAAATCCACCATCAACAACCTCTCTCGAATCGACAATAATCATATTACCCGTCTTAGAATTGGTCACACCCACCTCACTCACTCCCACCTCCTTATTGGCTCCCCCCAACCCCTCTGCAACAATTGCCACTGCACCTTCACAATCCATCACGTTCTCCTTGCTTGCCCCCTGTACAACCTTCCCAGAGCTTCCCTCGCTCCCTACAACTCAATTGCTGAGTTCTTTTAGAAAAATCTTCCAAAAAAATTTATCTCCTTCCTTCATCATGCCTCCCTCTACAATCATATTTAATTCTCCTCTTCCACCCCCTCTCTACTTTGTTTTTGTTTCAACCATGCACCTCCTCTCTCAATCACAGCTTTCTGACCTGTAGTTCTTGAATTTCTCTCATTCTCCCCCTGTTTCCTTTCCTTCCTACCTCTAGATAGAATGATCTGACCTCTCAGGCACAATTTGACCCTTGTTGTCGTGGTGCCGTTAAGCCCTCATCAAACGAACAAACAAACTTATTGTCGTGATATGCCCACTTCACATTTTACTGCAATAAGTACATCAATTGTGAGTGTAATGCGAGTGTGGCGTGTTGAGAGCAACATGGCTTCTTTTCTATTCTCTTAATACATTCTACCTTGCACTTTTCCAACTAAATTTTGTTTTCCACCTTCATTTTCCAGGATTTTCTCTCTGTGGATGGGTATCTGCTTTTGGTGAGATTGTTTTATTCCCCCCTCCCATTGTGACAGGCCTTCACACCCATTTTGATACCTGTACATACAGTGGTTCTCCTATAGTAGTACCACTATTTTATTTCTTTTCTAGTTGCCCAAGGTTTCCCGGCCCTTGTTATTTTTTTACATCATGACCAAACGCTTCTGCCTTGACCCTCTCTCCCTTCCCCGTGACCCATCTGTTACCTTCACTGACCCTTCCTTGGCCCCAGTCCCCAAAATTTTAATCATTCAGGCCACCAATAAACCAGACGGTTTCAAAAGAATTTCCCCCTTCCTGATACACAAGGCACTCCACGGCCTTGTTGGTAACCTCCCTAAAGTTTCTACCCTCAGATCCAGCGAGGACACTCAAGCCACCATCCTCCTCACCACCAAAACCCTAACTAATACTGGTAGCGATGTAACAGTCACCCCCACCGTTCCCTGAACTCCAGCAAAGGCGTCAGTCATCAGAACGAGAGATTTTGCCCACTTGACCAATGAAGAACTTATTGAAGAACTTGTCAGCCAACACATTACTGAAGCCCATCGTCTCGTCCTCAAGAGAGACGGTGCCAAAACACCCACCAATACCATCTTCCTGATTTTTGCCACCCACCCTCCCCTCCCACTGCACTGCCAGCTACCTGAGAATCCCAGTCACCCCTTACATTTTTAACCCCCTCCATTGTCATAAGTGCCAAAGGTATGGACCATGACAGTACCTCCTGCACCAACACCCACTCTGCACTAATTGCGACGGTGCTTACCCAGCCAACTATCCCTCTTTCTCAAGAGACTGCCCCACCTGGCTTCAGGAAAAGCAGATAACCAAACTAAAAACCCTTTATCCCAGCACCACTTATCCGGAGGCCAGGAAGCATTTGCTCGCTTCCCTCCACATCAAACCTTCCTATTCGAGCACCTTCTTCTCAAACACCAATACCACACCCCTAACACAACTAAAATATGCCCAAACCTACCTCACCTGGCTCTTCTTACCCAGTCCTAAACCCATCACCATTGCCAAAAACCCAACCACACCCATTACCCAAACCACCTCCACCACTTCTCTCCCCAACCTTCCTTCCTTTTCTAAGACCCCCGCCATCCCCTACCCCAACACTTCTAATGCCATCAAACTCAAACCAACCTGGCCAACAAACAACAAACAAACAAACAAACAACCAATCAACAAACAGCTGACCATCCAAACCCACATGTATGACACTGAAGAGAACATGGATTGTTCGATTACTGAACCCACCGAACATACTTCTCATAAAACTTCAAAAAACAACTGCTCCCAAAGAAACTGGCAGATGCAAAGAAAAAACAAGCCAACTCAGACCCAACAGATTTTCCTCCAGATACCCCCCCCCCCCCTCCCTCTTCCTCGCCTTCTTATTGCATGCAACACAAACAATTACAATGACACTCACAATATTATACAATGAAACATCAGGAGCCTTTAGGCCATTTCGGAAGTAATTAACCTACTGGCCACCACCTTTAACCCGGTCATCTTCTGCCTACAAAAAACCTTCTTGAAAACCACTGACCATTATTCCCTCAATAACTTTGCTTGCTGCCATAAACATTAAAAGGGCGCCGACAGGGCTTGTGGGGGCGTCTCCATTCTTGTTAGACACGATATCCCACACAGCCCTATTCATGTAAACACCGACCTTCAGGCCATCTGTATGTCTATCCCCCTCCACAAAACCTTCACTCTTTGCAATATCTTCCCCACCCCTCCCCCAATGCCAACATTCAGCCAACCAGCCTTAACAACCTCATCTCTCAGCTCCCCTCCCCCTTCATCCTTCTTGGTGACTTCAATGCCCACAACCTCCTGTGGGGCTCCAATACCACCACTCCCAGAGGCAAGCTCGTCGAAAAAACAGTCTTCGACAGCACAGCCTCTCCTTGCTCAACACTAACTCCCCGACCTACCTTCACCCTGCCCCAGGCTCCCTCACCTGTATTGACCTGTCTATCTGTTCCCCCAACCTCCTTAATTTTAGCTCAAATGTCAAACGTTGATCTCTGTGGTAGTGACCATTACCCTCTTATTACTCCAGCCTTCAAACCCCCCACAGACCACACCCCCAATTGGAACCTTAAGAAGGCCGACTGGCCCTTTTTCGAAACCCTCTGCGACTCTCACCTCTCCCCCATCTCCTCGAGGGTGAGGATCCCATGTCTAACTTCAGTAACATTCTTATTAACATTGCCACCTGCTTTATTTCCCACGTGTTCTTATTAACTTTACCATTCACGCAGTTGAAACTTAATGCTCTGCCAAATTTGTGTGCTTTTATTGTTTTGTGTCAGGTCATTATTGGAAAATATTATGCTGTTTGCTCTAAGACGAAAAACTTTTTGAATGGTTGAAGGGATACATAGCATCGTTTTCCTTTGAAAGACTTGGAATTGTTTGCTTACTGTAGAGAGAGTTACTACAATAGGATCTGGATATCGCTTGACAGTTTTCAATATATAAAGCATGGTGTGAGGCTTCATACTGTTTTTATGGGCAACCTTATACTGTTGACAAGCAGTGGCGGTGGTGGGGGTGGAGGCAATGGGGAATTTCCCCCACGATATTGCTTTAGCCCCACTCGCTCTCTCCCCTTCCCCCGAACATTTTGTAAGGTCACATATTTTGTACAATCTATAGGTCTTTCCCCCCCCCACAAGACAAAGCTGCCGCTCTCTTCCCCTCTCTTCCCCCAGTCACAAAATCATGGGGGCGCCACTGCTGACAAGGGATCCTATAGGTCTGTAAAAATTAAGAAGAGCGATTCACTTCAAAAGATAACCTTTTAGTGTAATCAACTTTGGCTCCTTGTGTTCAAGGGCTTTCATTGGCTCTTTGTGACCCTTGGTTGGCTCTTTGTGGCCCTTAGTAGACTCTTGTTTTGGAGTTTGGAACATTTGTTGCATTGTATATTACATGGTGAGTTTCATCACTTATTCTTGCTTGATTCTTTTTCTTCTGTACACTGACACATTCAACTTCAGTGCTTCTGTTTTATAGTACAGATGCATGGAGAGTTATGATGATGTGATTGATGGCACATTTACTAACTGATATACAATTACTGTACTGTTTGAGTGACAAAAACAACAAAATAGTAATGATCATTCCTCCCAAGGACAAATAGGTGTGCGGATTAGGCCTGACTTTGGAGTCTAACTGGCAATGGAAGTACTACAAGCTAAATTTGGTATTTTGGGAAAGTATGGGTCCAGAGAACATCACATATCAAAATTACCCAGAATCTCTTTGGGGGAAAGTGTAATAATGACGTCATCAAAATGACCACCATTATGAGCCTTTTTGGCAATAAGAATATCACTAAATAAAAACAAACAAGAAGTGGACAACTTTGCTTACCTAGGCAGTATTGTGAGTAGTACTGGAGGAACAGATGAATACATCTGTGCGAGGATAGTGAAAATACTAGTATGTCTTTGCCACCCTTAGGCCTGTATGGCTGAACAACAACATCCGCTTAAGCACCAAGCTGAGAATTTGCAAGTCATGTTTTGCTGTATGGTGCTGAGACAAAGACTCTGGACCACAAGCTACAAGTCTTTTCTAACACATGCCTGAAGTAGATCCTGTACATCAGATGGCCAGACCGCATATCCAATCGGGATCTCTGGCAAAAAACTAAACAGGAACCTATCACTACCACCATCAGATGACGCAAATGGAAATGGGTTGGTCATACTCTAAGGAGAGACGAGAAGAGTACCTGATGTCATGCTTTAGACTGGAGCCCAGAAGGCAAATGCAAGAAAGGCTGACCAACTACAACCTGGCAGAGAACCCTGGACACAGAGCTCAAAACCATCCGCTTGCCCTGGGTGGAAGCCAAGAGAGTAGCCCAAGACCGCGATAGATAGAAAATTGCAGTGAAGGCTGTCACAGGTTGGGTACCAGCGGCTGACAGCAAGACAGGGTTAGATAAGCTCTCAACAAGAGTACAATGCCAAAAACAACTCTGAAAAGATATACTATTTGCAAGTGTATGATTCCTTACTTGCTTGACCAACATAATAGACAAATGACATACATACATAAAATATACAAGAAAATATGGTAAACCAAATATTCTAATCCAACTCCTATGTCAAGTGTCCTGTATCGCTTAAGGACCACAAGCGTATCCAAGTTCTTTTGTCAACGCCTCTCGCTATGTTTGACAGCAGAAGTGGGTGGAGTCATAGATTTGATGGTTGAATTTTCCCTATTGCTACTAATGGTTCGATCTTTGTAGCATCTTAAGGATTCACTCACGAGTTAATTCATTTATTGGCTTCTCTTGTGTCTTCAAAGAGCTTCAGATAATAATAATATGTGTACTGCCTCGCTAGGTTAAATTTAGATGCAATCATTCTGTCAGCTTGTGCTACGTAAATCCCTCGTGGAACCGGGTCAGCCAAAACTGGTGCCATTCGCAGAAAGCCCTGAGGAGAAATGTAAAATAATTTATCTACTACAGTTTTCATATATTAAAGACACCATAATATTTTGTACGGTTTTAAGCGTTTTTGCATAAGATAAAACAATAACATCAACATCTCTCAAACTAGTTCTGTGCTGACACAGAAATCCTAAATGGACATATAAATAGACTCCGCCTTTTCTGTAATATCGGATACACCCCGAAAACAAAACTACTACCCAACATGCAACTCATTCACACCCATATTAATACATTCTTCAATATGCATAATTAACTTCCAATTTTAATTGCATAGAATTCTTGTTACAAACTTGTACTTGTGGGTTAACTTAATTCGTTCCTCTACCGAGAACTTACTCCTTACTCATTCCCAAACCTCGATACTTTTTGAAGAGGTCTTGCCAATATCTTATCTGAAAAACTCATCCCTACAATCTCAAAACCACACCACCAACATATACTTGAAATTCACAACGCATATATTACAAAATTAGAATACTAATTCGTGATGTCATAGCTTGACATTCCAGGAGCGTAGCTCACAAACCACTAGAAACCCTCTTACTTTACCATTGGACCAGGCATTTATTGCGTCGCCCGTTATACTCAAAAGTTTGTCCCCACTCGTCATTTGATGCCCTCAAATATAGTCATGCATTCTAGGTATACCTATTCTCTCAAGTTTCCGATATATGACAAATCAACAATATACCTCCTACATGACGTCATTATCTCTAATGCATCTTTCTAGCATTGATTACCCCCTATATCTTATCATGCAAAACCCAATATCTAGATTATACAAAATTTATTCATGGAATAATGAGAACCGGATGTTTTTTTTATGCTATGCCTGGGCCTTGAACCTTAGGTGCCACCTCGACTCTCAACATGGAAAAATTACTAATGTGGAGTTATACATCCTCAACGACGAAATTACAAAATACTCCAAAGTTACTCATTTTCAGTCCTCATTAAAAGAAACGGCAAAGTTTATGTCCTCAATGACATAAAATTAATGTGCCCACAATGACACGAATTGGTTGGCAAATACCAATGTGCCTCAGCTTCACGATTCTTAATAGTTCACTGTCAAAATGTATGCTTTTTGTATCCATTTCATGTTTAGCTATAGCCCCCAAAATATGCATGCAACTTTGAATTTGATCTGCAAAAAAAAAATTATTTGCAGATCCCACCCGCTAGCCCAAATTGTTACAGACCGAGCGGAATCCTTTCGATGCAGATCAATGGATGGGCCTTGGTTGTTTGGCCAAGACAAATGAAATTCAGATATTCAGAAACAAAGAGACAGAAAAATAATTTCAACAGAGCAGCTACTTTATTTTTTAAGTCCAAAAATTGAACTGAATACAGCTACATGACGTGTCTACAGTCAGAACTAAAGTAAGAGAGACAAAAAATAAAATTCTACCTTGATATTTATACACATTTTGATTGTTGCTTACATAGCCAGTAATGAATGGACTTAAGTCAGTTAAACGGATCATTCCGTCTAACGGATCATTCCGTCTAACGGATCATTCCGTCTAACGGATCATTCCGTCTAACGGATCATTCCGTCTAACGGTATCATTCCGTCTAACGGATCATTGCGTCTAACGGATCATTCCGTCTAACGGGATCATTCCGTCTAACGGATCATTCCGTCTAACGGATCATTCCGTCTAACGGGATCATTCCGTCTAACGGATCATTCCGTCTAACGGATCATTCCGTCTAACGGATCATTCCGTCTAACGGATCATTCCGTCTAACGGATCATTCCGTCTAACGGATCGTCAAATGCGTTGTCATTTTTGTAACAAAAGAATCTCAAGTCTTTGACTGCATTGAATCTTTTTTTTTAAGCAGTCAAAAAACTGAGTTTATTCTCATCCGGGCACTTTTATTCAGTTCTGGAATGTTCTGAGCGATATACGAGGGGGCTATCACGAAACTATTTACAGTCAGTTTCTGCCAGCATGGTAGCAGCTAGTAATAAGAACTCAGCCATGTACTATGATAGCCATGTGTGTGTAAAGGTTTGAAACTTTGCGTAGATTGCCGGGGAGGAAGAAGGGGTGCTTAGGGTATAGTTAAATCAGTTTTAGGTATCGTGCCATATAAAAACAATTTTTTTTGCAAGATGTTTCTTATTTTTTTGCCCAAAAAAGCTTCATTATGATAGTACAGTATGTTGCTAGGTGTTAGAGGGGCTTATTTGGTATTTCAACATTCTCCTGATTTTTTGCAAAACTCGAGGTCAAAGGTCAAGCTTAAACGTTTAGGCGAGCAAAAAATTTGCCATTTAAAAGTTGAGGTTGCTAATTGTAAATGCACAGCCCTAATATTTATGCAATTTACTGAAATAAATGTAATTTAAAAAGAGTTTTACCTTTAAGTACAAAAAAACTAAAAGGTTATTTTGGCATCGTCTGCCTACACATGGAAATTCCTTACCAAAATTATGAAAACCCTACCAATTTTTTTTTGAAAGAGGTAATTATCCTTCCAAAAATACAAAGCTCTCGCAAACCCTGAATAGAGGGCATTTTTAATAAATCTTTTAAACCCTGAATGTCACATTGTTATCAGATTAGGACATTTGCTTTATTGCTATGGGCCCAAAACAGAACCAAAACCTTAAAAGAACCAACTATTGAAATTACCCTCGTCCAAAAGATATCAGATGGTGCTTTTCATAGAACACAAAAAATCTTTCGTGTAGTGATAAATAAGAATCAGGAAGTTAATTCTTTGATCATAGGTTTCAATGAGGCAACAAATTAAGTTCTATACTACCTTAGAAGAATATTCCCATGGTTTTTTGTACAATTTTATTTTAAAGAGCCTACTTTTACATCCAATTTGGTACAAAAATCAGTTTGATATCATATTCTGTTCAGAAGATATGGATTTTTAAAGATTTCGCAAGTGCATTTTAAAGTTTTTGTACAGTATGATGAATTTGTGTTTGATGATGTCATAGAGACAATTCCATTATTGCAAATGTTTATGTATTTCTTTGAACTTTAATTGGTTGTTTCTGTATGATTAGAAACAATTTTCCAAAAGTTATTGAAGTAGGGTATATTTGACAATGTATATAAATACCTAACTTTCATCTATTTATTTTTATAGCAGGTTTTGGTTTTAAAAAGGATGACAGATTTAAATGAAATACATCAACTTCATGGGAGAATGTGTTGCTGTGATGTCATACTGAGCCTTATCCTATTCGTTTGTTGGCATTTATCGTGAACATTAAAATATGAATATCTCCTGGTAGCAATAACATATCAACATGATTTTTGTACTAAATTGTTTGTACAATTTTCCTCTTTTCTTATCAAAGGTTACGAAAAAACATGGGAATATTCCTTTAATGGGAGATGGGTAAAAAAAGGAGAAAAGATTTTGGTTATAAATGCTGTGCATTATCATTAGCTTGGTGTTTAACATACAAATGATACAGTTAAGACAGCTATATAACAACATTCTGCATAATAATTAAATTTACATTTGTAGCCATTTTGAAGAGTGCCCTCTAATGATATACACTGTTCATGATAAAATTTATTTACCAATTCATCACTTTAATTCATATATTACTATTTGTACTCTTTTTGTACTAACATGAGTACTAGATTGCCGATAGCATGATTTTTTTTACATATGCAACAATAAAACAAGTACTAAAGTCAAAAAATTGCCATCCATTTTAAAAATGTCATTAAACCACTTTCCCTCAATGGGATTCTGGGTAATTTTGATTTGTGATATTCTGAGACAATGCACTTTCTACAAATAGCAAAACTAGCTTGTAGTACTTCCACTGCCAGTTCATCCATTTATAGAGCACTTTTTGGTCCTAATCTGCTCGCCTTAACAGTCCAGTAGCATGCCTATTAATGGGAACATAAATGTTCCTATTAATGGGAACAATTTGCTACATGGAAGCTGCCATTTTGTGATATTTCCCATGATCCTTTGCTATCCTAACGTTAGAGCCTTTTGCAATGTTATATTTTTCAAATTTAAAATACTTCTGGGAAAAATATCTTTGCTAAGGGAAACTTAAAACTTATGAAAATACCTTTATTATTGTCATGGCTACAACTTTCCCACTCCCATTTGATATGTTCACCATGCTGTTTTTGAAATTTTAGATAAAATAGACTATTAGACGCGAAACGGTCATTTTGAAATTTCAAATGTAGTTCAACACAATGATTTTGAATACTTCAAGTACATAGATTAGAAACTGACATTTTATCGCAACATCTAAACAATATGGCTGCATGACTTCAATCTTCTCGTGTGTTATAAATGTCCCTATTAATAGGCATGCTTCTGGACTGCTTAAGAGGCCAACCCAAGGAGCATTGAATCTAACTCTCATTTTCAGTTTTGTTCCTGCAGTAATAGGAGACATAAGCTTCTTATATTTTAATCAGCAATAGATAATTTAAGTTAGGACTTTAGAAAGGGCTTTTTCAGTGATCTTATAAAATCATTGTGTTCATTAGTTTCAAACAACATTTTTGTTTCAGTTTTAGAATTAGTATTAATTGATTTGTATTGATCATTTAGTTGATGTTATGCATTAATGGATTGTATGAAGTGTGCTATACACAACAGCTTACAGCCATATTTTTTTGCATTTAACTTTAATAGTTGTTACTACAGTCATTGCTGTATTTCATTTGTAATATATTCTGAGTTTTTACAAGCTAATTTCATTTTTCGCTGATTTTTAGGCTATATGTAGAATGCCTAACTGTATTTTGTTGTGTGATGCTCTCTTGTGTTGTGTGATGCTCTCTTGTGTTGTGTGATGCTCTCTTGTGTTGTGTGATGCTCTCTTGTGTTGTGTGATGCTCTCTTGTGTTGTGTGATGCTCTCTTGTGTTGTGTGATGCTCTCTTGTGTTGTGTGATGCTCTCTTGTGTTGTGTGATGCTCTCTTGTGTTGTGTGATGCTCTCTTGTGTTGTGTGATGCTCTCTTGTGTTGTGTGATGCTGTTGTGTGATGCTCTCTTGTGTGCTGTGTTGTGTGATGCTCTCTTGTGTTGTGTGATGCTCTCTTGTGTTGTGTGATGCTCTCTTGTGTTGTGTGATGCTCTCTTGTGTTGTGTGATGCTCTCTTGTGTTGTGTGATGCTCTCTTGTGTTGTGTGATGCTCTCTTGTGTTGTGTGATGCTCTCTTGTGTTGTGTGATGCTCTCTTGTGTTGTGTGATGCTCTCTTGCTTTTCTAATTGTTTCAGATATAAAGTGGTCAACTATTGATATATTGTGACCGGGAAATTGGGTTGTCAGGTCCTTGTGTTTATTGCCCAAAGTGCCAAATTCCATGAGAAGGGGAGGTGACCCTTCTTACACACCTGCCAGGGGTGGGGAAGGCACAGAAGATTTTCTGACATTAATCAAGTTTTTATTATTATAACTTTTACTGTTTGTAGGATAAATAAGTCCCCCTTTTCACTTGTTTTTTTAGGAGAAATTGTACAATTAAAAGGAATTTCCTTTCCTTTCATATCACTTATATGTTATGCATGTTCCCCTTGATTGTATTGTATGGTGTATTACTGTTTATATGCGTGTCAGGTATACAGGAAATGGTAATTACATTTCAAGAAAGAACAGATATTTTTAGCCATCAATTCGATCTAGATTATTTTGGCAACATAACTCATATGACCAGTAAGGTATTTTTCCGGTTGACTCACATTCTTAATTGTTTAGAATTGAAGCTTTTCTCCCTTTTTTGGCAAGCCTTGCTTGCAAGAAAGGAAAATTGTTTGCCATCAATTGCAGCTGTGATGATGAGTAGAAGCAAGCTAGTGGTCATTTTTTGAAGGTCTACTTCTCAGAAGGATGTTTAATGAGCTGCAAGTCATTTATCGTTTGCAAATGTGTTGGTTGTGTCACTATGGTTAGAGGCTGCATGTCCCCTGCTTCTCCACCCTTCTTAAAGAGGTTTTCACACGTTATTTCAGCTTCGGAGGAAGATCTGACAGAAACTTCATTTTTATTGGTAAGGTTGAAGGTTTCTATTGTTCTCAGTTTATATTAAATGTTAACTTATTTGTGCTCAATTTTTCTGAAGGTATTTTATACATATTTTAGATTGAAAGAAATGTGTTCATAGTTTCAGGTTATGGTAAATCTCACATGCATTACTGAAGTTTATTTTGCTAATCTAAAACCGTATTCTATGATTTGAAGCTACAAAATTTCTCTTTTTTTTTTTTTTTTAAATAGTTTTTGAGGAATTTAAGGAAAGGATGTCGCTGTCTCTGTGATTTCAATCATTTCTACACAAATCTGATGTGAACTATACAAATTTTTAACTCATTAGAAAGGTATGTTAATACCATTTTGTATTTAATACCATTTTGAATGTACTAAACATATTTTGTGAAATGACTCTTTAGGTCTTTCAACATTTTGTTAAGGTACATCACTCCTAATTGAAAGTTGGTGATCGGAACTAGGCTGAGATATGGTAAGGGCTTTTAAACATTACTTTTAAGTGCAGTATCATACATGATTGCTACTCAAGTGGCGATCACCGATTGGGAATGAGATCATGATGAGTATCAATCTATCCTATCTGAGTGTTTAGTGGCAATCATTGATGGGGAATGTGATCATGATGATCATCAATCTATCCTATCTGAGTGTTTAGTGGCGATCATTGATGGGGAATGTAATCATGATGATCATCAATCTATCCTATCTGAGTGTTTAGTGGCGATCATTGATGGGGAATGTGATCATGATGATCATCAATCTATCCTATTTGAGTGTTTAGTGGCGATCATTGATAAGGAATGTGATCATGATGATCATCAATCTATCCTATTTGAGTGTTTAGTGGCGATCATTGATGGGGAATGTGATCATGATGATCATTAATCTATCCTATTTGAGTGTTAAGTGGCGATCACCGATTGGGAATGTGAATATGATGATCATCAATTTATCCTATTTGAGTGTTTAGTGGCGATCATTGATGGGGAATGTGATCATGATGATCATTAATCTATCCTATTTGAGTGTTTAGTGGCGATCACTGATTGGGAATGTAATCATGATGATCATCAATCTATCCTATTTGAGTGTTTAGTGGCGATTATTGATGGGGAATGTGATCATGATGATCAGCAATCTATCCTATCTGAGTGTTTAGTGGCGATCATTGATGGGGGATGTGATCATGATGATCATCAATCTATCCTATTTGAGTGTTTAGTGGCGATCATTGATGGGGAATGTGATCATGATGATCAGCAATCTATCCTATTTGAGTGTTTAGTGGCGATCATTGATGGGGAATGTGATCATGATGATCATCAATCTATCCTATCTGAGTGTTTAGTGGCGATCATTGATGGGGAATGTGATCATGATGATCATCAATCTATCCTATTTGAGTGTTTAGTGGCGATCATTGATGGGGAATGTGATCATGATGATCATTAATCTATCCTATTTGAGTGTTTAGTGGCGATCATTGATAGGGAATGTGATCATGATGATCATCAATTTATCCTATTTGAGTGTTTAGTGGCGATCATTGATGGGGAATTTGATCATGATGATCATCAATCTATCCTATTTGAGTGTTTAGTGGCGATCACCGATTGGGAATGTGAATATGATGATCATCAATCTATCCTATTTGAGTGTTTAGTGGCGATCATTGATGGGGAATGTGATCATGATGATCATCAATCCTATTTGAGTGTTTAGTGGCGATCATTGATGGGGAATTTGATCATGATGATCATCAATCTATCCTATTTGAGTGTTTAGTGGCGATCACCGATTGGGAATGTGAATATGATGATCATCAATCTATCCTATTTGAGTGTTTAGTGGCGATCATTGATGGGGAATGTGATCATGATGATCATCAATCCTATTTGAGTGTTTAGTGGCGATCACCGATTGGGAATGTGATCATGATGATCATCAATCTATCCTATCTGAGTGTTTAGTGGCGATCATTGATGGGGAATGTGATCATGATGATCATCAATCTATCCTATTTAAGTGTTTAGTGGTGATCTCTGATGGGGAATGTGATCATGATGATCATCAATCTATCCTATTTGAGTGTTTAGTGGTGATCATTGATGAGGAATGTGATCATGATGATCATCAATCTATCCTATCTAAGTGTTTAGTGGCAATCATTGATGGGGAATGTGATCATGATGATCATCAATCTATCTTATCTGAGTGTTTAGTGGCGATCATTGATAGGGAATGTGATCATGATGATCATCAATCTATCCTATATGAGTGTTTAGTGGTGATCATTGATGGGGAATGTGATCATGATGATCATCAATCTATCCTATCTGAGTGTTTTAACCAAAATCAGCACATCTTCAGGTCTACATTTGCTCCCTAGTTAAATGAAACATCATTTTCCTAATTGCTGTTTCTATACTTATGCTTATTTTGTCTACCTTACATTATTTGTAGATATAAGATCTCAGAATATAGCTGATTTCAATATGGAATCATCAATTTTCGTTTTTTTGTATTTACACATTTTTGTATTAGTACATCTGTGTACACATATAAAAAGAATGCTTCACTTCCCCAAATTCAAGCCTGATATAGTTTGTATTTGAGCTATACGATTAACAAGAGAGAGTTAAGTCCTGTAGGCCTGCAAGGAAATAATGTTGCGCTCTTAATGTGAAACATACAGTAGCTTACATGGAAGCAAAACAAAAACTTACATCACTAGTCTTTTTGGCATGAATAGAGTAAAATTATCAGTTGAATCTGTGTCAACAATGCTTGTCATGACTTATTGACATGAATGGCATGTTGTGTGTGCCTTGCTACTGTGGTCCGAAGCAAACATACTTTATCAGTTAAGCTATGCATGTAGGCTGATGGAGGGTTCAGAGACCACATTTTCAGATAATGTTAGTGGTCAGTTCTAAGAATTCAATTGTTCAAATAAAGTCTATAACCTTGTGATACTGAAATAAATGTGAATGTGATAAATGACCATCGTTATCATCATCTTCCAGTAGTCTAAGCCATGATTGGTCAAAATCTAAACTCTAGAAAAGTAAAAGAAATGTTCAGTTTATTGAGTTAGTTAGAGTTCTTTCAGAAATCACAAAGAAGATACAAAGAGATCCAGTTATTCGAAAAACTGTAACAGACAAGATGGTGCGTAAAAATCGTAAACTGTCCCCAAAGCAACTAATTCTTCCATGGTTAACAGATACATTTGTAAGTATGCCTCCAGATATTCAGAATGTATTTGAAGTAACTTTCTTTTATTTCCGTATTTATCATTTTAAAGCTAGAGATAGAATAAGTCAACATTAGCTGAATTGTTTTCAAAGCTATAAAATTGGCCAAAATCCTATTAAAATGGTTTTACAATTCTTTACAGCTTTTTGAGTTTTGATATCTCAAGTTATTCCATGAAAGTGTGACACATGAACAGGAAGACCTTTCTTTAACTCAATGTTCTTTAGTCTCTTGCCACGAGTTTTTAAAGCGGTGCGGTTTATTCTCAGAATACGCAGCATACATACGTATGTAATCCAACGCAAATTGAAATTGGGCCAAGTTGAACAGAACACCCCAATTTACATTGTTCTAAAAGTGATGAAGAATTTATTCATGAAAAGAATAAAGAATTTTTACTGTTCAAAGTTTGGTTACACAATACTATTACCTAACCTAAATCAACTTAAAAAGTCCTACAACTGTAACGAAATATCATTTTTCCCAAATGTTGTCAGAAGGATTTTCTCTGTCCATCACTACTTACTTGTTCACCATGCACAACATGACACAGTATTTGCCTATAATTGGGCGGGTGTATTAAAATAAGGAGTATACAGAGGTTTTTCAAGGGTGCTCATGCATTTGCATGTTGGATTGTGCTCGCGAGCATTGTTTTGGTAAAACGCAAATAATTTTTCTTTCAAATGTTTTTCTTGAAAAGCAAAAACTTTGTCTTCCGAATGGCCTATTATAAAGTTTCTTCAATGGATTACTAATGAAGTGATCAAAGTACGTATGGTAGAATGTTTGGGCGAAAATAGAAAGTTTTCCTCTCTCAAATTAAGTTGTGCTGAACTTTTAGCTCAACTTTTTGGCACATGTGTTGTAGCCGGTTTTGCTTCAGTGTGTGATATGTCTTTTATGTCTTTTAAAATGCAATGAATATTTATGATAATTATCTTGGATGACTGGGAAATTGAATTATTACGAACAGATTTTCAGCTGCTTGTTTTTCAATAAGTTATCTTGCTGCGTATTTAAAAATATGTATCAGATAAGACTAAGAATTTTTTATTTTCAAATTTTGTGTAGAGCAGTCTTGAAGTTTAGAAATTCTTGAAATATTTCTTTCAGTTTCCAAGTTTTACTGTAGCTGTACAAATTAGTGAAAAGAATTTATGAGGAAAATCGACTGTGAAGAAGTGACAGCCGAACAAATTAGGAGGAACATGGCCAGGATTCACAGTCTGAATATACGGCTAGATACACAATTCCCATCAAACAAAGCCAAATTCCAAGAAATCTTCATTCATTTCAATTTTGTTGTTGTTGAATTGACACGGATTTACCAAAATTTCGGCACTGAAAATGTCAAGATTCCTTGTAAATTGGAACAGAGGTACTGTACAAGCTGAACAACTTTTGGTCAGTCCTGTATTTGCTGCGCTTCATGAATTCTGACAGACAATTAAATTATTGCTGGAATTTAGCTATATGTTGCCACATTTACAAAAAAGTATACAAGTCTATACAACTTTAATTTCTTTGCACGCTTATAAAACATCTGTTTGTCCATTCTGGAGAATTTTGCCTCATTACGTATGATGTAAAAACAAATTGAGGGCTACAGAGGTTGTAGCAAATTTACTTTTTCGTGTATTTTTAAAAATTACATTCACATCAACACTCGCTTGAATCATAAGACAAATTTCTTGTTGTGTTAAGTCTGTTTTTTTCTGTCTCAAGTATTGTAGCGATGATTGCTTGATAATAGACGGGGGTTGAAACCAGACCCCAAAAGTTTTGTGGTTTCAATGCTTCTTTTTCATAAGCTGATAGATCTGCAAAATTTGTACTTCTTGTCAAGTCATTGGATATTATGAAATATTTGTGCCAGGATATTTATTGATAAACCACAGTACCACACCCACCATGCTGATCAATAAAAATGTTGACAACATTAGCAATTTGCACAATAATTAACATTATCATAGCAAGTATAATGCAAAAATGATTGCTCATTTATCCTATTGCAAGAATTTACTTCTAGTTATACCTTACCTTCCATGCTATAAATATGCAATCTGGTCACATGACCTGATTCTAATGCACTTCTATCCCACCTTAAAAACGTAGTTACCAGCCTAGTCCTGACCTCCATATTACCCTTACCAACCCTCACTTCTTTTCAGCATGTTGTTATGACAACATTGCTAGAACTGGTCAATTTTTTTTATAGAAATTTAACTTTTTTCTAACAATTTTCTCCCTTGCAGCTTCTACCAGGCAGGTTTTTACACTGTTTGGCCTTATTCGGTTCACCTTTTCAAGTCTTCTGAGGTAAGACAAGGTAGCCATGGGACCAGTAATTCTTCAGTCCAACTCACAGGACTTTCTCGTTCATCCTACATTTAGGATAGAGTGTATTTGTCTCCATCCGTACAAAGCGGGTGGCTAGTTAGAGAGAGTCCCACCCTTGCGGCGGGTGTTTTTAGGCCCTAGAGCACCAAGTATGCCTGTCTAGTGGACCTCCTGCCCTGGGTTTAAGTGTTTTTCACCCTCAGCCCTGCCCTTCCACGAGGAGAGCCTAGCGTTATACTATGCATCGTATTAACATGTTAGGATATCTTCAGTACAGATTCTCGTATGCATTTAGGCCAATTTCTTTAATCTATGTTGGCGCATGCGTATTGGGTCGACGTCACCACAGAGTATTCAAGTTGGCTTCTTACAGCTCCAAGGAGCCACAGTTGTTACAAGAGAACCTATACTTTATTTAACGTTACTGGTACATGTCGTGTGTTTGTTTTTCTCGCATATAATTAAGACAGAGTTTTTAATTTTCAAGCACGAATTTTGGGGCGTTGGAGAGACCTTAAGGGGGTCTCGATGACATCTTCTTCTCAGGAGATCTAATCTTTTCTTTTCATCTCCACAAACACCAAGTTACTGAGTGGTTTGTGTTTTCCACGCTACCCCTGCAATTTGAGAGATTTAACGTTCGGTGCATTTTCTCGGGTTTTTAAAAATTTCCAGATAGAGATTTTTCTGATAAAATTTGTTGATTACCAGATTGCTGTGGCTTGCCTCACTATGTTTGACGTCTCCCGCAGACCCGTCTCACCCGCGTAAGGGTCGTAAGCACATCCCCGGTAGTGGAGCTTTGGTGTAAGTGTATAAATATATATAAATATTTTTGCTTTTCATAACGCCAAGATGCGACATAAATCATTTAGTCTCAGAGTTTCTACTTAAGCCATGACCACCGACTCGACAGTACTTACCCGTGGAGGTCTGTGTTTGTAGTTTACTTTGTTAACTTTTTTTTTCCTGATTCACCCCCTGGAGGCCTCTGACTCGACGCCACTGACTTGGCAGGGCCACAGGTGCGGTCTATCAGACATAAGTTACCTGAGTCTATATTGATCAGCTAAGTGGCGTCCTAGACGTCACTTAAAATAAACCACTATAAAGAAGCGCCCCCTTTCGACACTACTGGGTCGGTGAGGCACATATTTTTAGTGGGTAAACCCTTTGTACACTGCTGTGGACCACGGTCCCACGTTGGGGACTGGTAGGGCCACATAAAGGCGGCACCCAAAGAGGTAATACATGAGTCACAAGTAAGTGATTTCACAGGTTTTTCCGCATGCCTCTGGTGATCGGCTCCGTAAGGCTTCACGTCTCGTGTACATGGGTCCGTGACGGCTACATATCCCCAGTGCCGCATCAATGATGCAGACCACACTAGAGAAGACCCCCATATCCTACCAGATACAGGACGAGGTCCTTTTCCCGCCACCTCCCCCCGTGGACCTCCTTTTACAAGGGGAGCGGGTTTCCCAGCTCCTAGATTTCCTAGAACGGGAAATTAAGCTGGATATTGCAGAAGCACCTCTCATAGAGGCTGGCTCTCCAGCGGACGGAGGATTCACTAAGAGCTGTTGACCGATCCATACGACGGGGCTCTAAATACCAAGCCCTTGCCGTATGGGTGACAGAGGGTTTAGGCTCGGTTCTGCATAGACATCTGCCAGCCGATGTCCTTACAACGACTGCACATTTGTTAACCGGACTCTCGGATTTCCTCGACGCGACAGTTGACCAACTCATCCGAGGCTTCGCAAAGGTGGTCAGGGAGAGGCGAGAGAATGTTCTCCCTCTCCTTGGACTCTTTGACGCAGCTCAGACGGACCTGCGGCACTTACCAACAGAAGACCCGGACCTATTTGCAGGTCACCTCCGAGATGTTCTGTCGCGCCAAGCAGGCCGTCAGGACGATCTTCGGAAGACTAAGAAGCTGTTAGCGAGGTCTAATTTGTTTTCTTCTCTTCCCACGCGTCACCGTCCTTCGGCCTCCGTACAGGGCTGGGGTTTGCCTACCCAGCGATGGGTCTATCGTCGCCGTAATGCAGTAACGGGACCCAAAAAAGCTTTTTCCTTTCGCCAGGAGTCCACTTTGGGCCGGCAGAGTGAATGTGGCAGAGAGCGGTCAATGCTCCTTCCCCTCTGCACACAGAGCAGGGTATTCGGTGGGGTTGTTTCGGAAATTTTTTAGAGGCATCGGAGAGAGTCACCACAGACATGGGTGCTACTAACCATTTGATAGAGATATCGTCTAGAGATCACGACTCCCCCTCTCCAAGGGGGATCTTTCGCCCCACGCCTCGTCTGAGCGACCATGCAGAGTTGTTGAGGACAGAAATTAGAGAACTGCTGGCGAAGAGCCACATTACCCTATTTCGCAGTAGACGCAGCTACCGTCGCAGAACACACGAACGTAGTCATTAGAGTGGCTCAGGACTTAGGATGGGTGATCAACCTCGCCAAGTCCAATCTAGTTCCTTCTCAGACTCTCACTTTTCTGGGAGCAGTCCTGGGATTAACTCAAGGTCGTATACGACCGACGGAAGAGCAGATCCTAGCCATGAGGGCGAGAGCCGACGTCATCCTCTCACAACCAGCGTCGCCGGAGAGCATGGTTGGTGTTCTTTGGATACCTAGCCAGCCTAGTAGATGTAGTCCCCATGTGCAGGTTTTACATGCGGGATCTACAATTTTATCTACTGGATCATTTCGTACCATCCAGGAGGGACCTCAGTGTCCTCGTCTATCGTTCGCAGGCGGTGGTCCCCCACATTTGGTTGTGGTGCACCCACTCTCAACTGTCACAGGGAGCGATTTTTCCACCCGTCAGACCTTCAGTGCAGGACCGATACGTCTTTGATGCGGTGGGGAGCACATTTAGCCTGGTCCCAAGTCGCGGGATTTTGGACAGACACTTGGTGCGGTCAACACATCTATCTGCTGGAACTAGAGGCAGCGCGCTGCTCTCTTGTTCATTTCCTGCCACGGGTATGGAACAATACTGTTCTCATACGCACCAACAAACCACAGTAGTGGCGTTTACCAACAGACAGGGAGGCACGAGATCCAGGAGTCTTTGGATCCTAGCTAAGTCCCTTCTGTCTTGGCGCATGAAGTGAAGGTCACACTCCAGGCGGTGCACCTGCCAGGCAAGGAGAACACGATCGCGGATCTGTTATCCCTCCTCCAAGGAGCCCCTACAGAATAGGCCCTCACGCGGGTGGCCGAGGCGATCTGGTTGATCTTCGGTATTCCGGATCTGTTAGCATCCGTGGACAACCACAAGCTACCAATTTTTTGTGCTCTGACACCCGAGAGTCTGGAAAGTAGCCGCATTCACGATCAGGTGGACCCACTTTGTGGGCTACGCCTTCCCACCGTTCGCACTGGCATTGAGGGTACTGGGCAAGGTGACGTATGATCAGTGTCACATGTTTCTTCTGGTAGCTCCCAACTGGCCCAGCCAACTGTGGTTGCCTCAGCTGCTCAATCTTATCACAGGTTTCCCGTACGAGCTTCCGGTCACAGACGTATTAGTCTTAATCGCGATCGGTTGAGGCACATCAGGTAGGAGGCATAGCTACATCAATTGCTCTTTTTGGTGGGGTTCCCCTCAACGAGATTCTTCGTGCTGCGGTATGGAAAACACCAGCCACGTTCCTCTATGCATATCTGAAGGATATACCAGACTATCAAGGCGAAGTTGCAAGGGGCGTTCTTTCGAGAAGAGGACCACCCCTTTTTTGAGGTGAATATTCTCGCTTTCAATTATTCACGTCCTCTCATTTAGTTGAAGTTATTCCGTAAAGTTTCTAAACTTCTTTGTCGTTCACTAATGGATTTCAGCCGCTGTCCTGGCACGTTTAATTTGTTTCTTTCGTTGTTTTACTAATGAATTTTGCTGATCTTTGGCATCTTTTATTTCATTTATGTTTTACTAACACGGTTCTGCCGCGATTCTGGCAGCCTCTGTTTAGTTCAACTTTACATACGATTTGATCCCTTCATGCTTACCTAAATCGCTTCGGTCCTCTGATGAACCTTGTGAGTTTTCATCATGGCGTATTGGGCGTTGTTTACAGTTTGTTTCTGTTCACTAACGGATTCTGTTCGCATGTTTTCGCGGATGACTAACCTTTGTTCTGTAGACGTCTTGGCTAGGTTATTCTCAACAGAGTGCTTCCTGTTCTCTTGTCATAACTAGCAGTGGGTTACTATTTTTTATAGTTCCTATTTAGAGGTCTTTCGTCCTTAAGAGGAGAAGGAGTTTTGTCTTTTAAGCAGGATAAGACTAGTGCGAGTTTTAGGACCAGCCTATAGAAAATTGTGCTGCAACCTGAACTCCCTTCCTTACTATACTCGGTTGCAATCTGATTGCATACTTAAAGCGTGGAAGGTAAGGTATAAGTAGAAGTAAATTTACCCTGCTAAGCGTAGCGGGGATATTTATGAGAGTTATACTTACCTTCCATGCATCCCGGCCCAACTCCCCTCTCATTTAGGCCTCGGTGAAATGTTAAGTGAGGGTTAGTAGAGGTAATATTGAGATCAGGACTGGGCTGGTAACTACGTTTTTAAGGTCGGTTAGAAGTGGGTTAGAATCAGGACATGTGACCAGATTGCATATTTATAGCATGGAAGGTGAGTATAACTCACGTAAATATCCCAGCTACGCTTATCGGGGTGAATTTGTCAGTAAGCCCCACCCACTCATTTATATTCACTACCACAACATTAGAACATATGTACAGACCATGACTGTACCTGATATAGTATAAATCTGATGTATCGTTCATGGAGTATGGTATGGTGTTTACATCATTTAGCATTTTTACATTAAGCCATGCCCACCATGCATATTAATGACATCTGCTGATAACATAAGCATGTACACAATAACCAACAAAATTATTATGCCCATTATGATGCAAAACGGACATACAGTTAGTTGATCATTTATCACTTTTTCAATATTTTCACTTTGGGCTCCTTCCACTTATTGATATGTATGATATCAACACCAAAAACAATAGGACACATCTACATACCATGAGCTATCTGTGTACCAAATATGACATTAATCCAGTTTACCATTCTTGAGATACTGTGTTTCTTCTGGATACCTAGCCATGTTGGCATCCCTGGCAATGACAGGGCAGACGCAGCTGCTAAGCTTGCCCTCACCCTTCCCCCTACCCCTTTTCCCAAAACCCTTTCTGACATCAAACCGCTTATCACTTTCCTTGTTTGTGGCCCGCTGGCAAACCTCATGGGACTCCCAAATTGGTAACAAACTCCACGTCATCTAGCCCACCATTCCGATCAAACGCACTACTCACAACCTATCCCGTGTCGACAATTTCCACATTACCCGCCTTAGAATAGGTTACACGCACCTCACTCACTCTTACCTCCTTACTGACTTCCCCCCACTCCTCTGCAACAATTGCCATTGCACCCTCACAGTCCATCACATTCTCTTTGCTTGCCTCTTGTACAACCTTCGCAGAGCTTCCCTCGCTGCCCACAACTCAGTAGCCGAGCTCTTTCAAAAAAAACATTCGGATAAAATTATCTCCTTCCTTCATCATGCTTCCCTCTACAACCATATTTAGTCCTCCTTCCCCTTCCCCATACTTTCTCTCTCTACATTATTTTTCCACCCATACACCTCTCTCGATCCCAGCTTTCTGGCTTTTTGTTCTCGTGTTTCTCTCAATCTCCCCCTGTTTACTCTCCCTCCTACCTCTGAAATGATCTAACCTCTCAGGCACAATTTGACCCTTGCTGTTGTGGTGCCGTTAAACTCTCATCAAACTAACAAACAAACTGTGTTTACAAGCTCTTTTCAACAAAATAATGTTAAGCCCCGCCCACTATGCATATTAATGAAAGTCAACATTTTACATCATAAACATGCACACACCAGTTAACATCATAATTACCCCAAATATGAAACAGAACAGACAAGCGGTTATTAAAAATGAACATTTCAAGATTTGTACTTTAAGCCCTGCCTACTCATTAATATGCATGATATCACTACCAAAAACAATATGGCACATCTACAGATCATGGGCTATCTGTGTACCAAATATGACATGAATCGTTTACCAATCATAAGATACCATGTTTACAAGCTTTTTCAGTAAAATCATAGTAAGCCCTACCCACTATGCATATTAATGAAATTCAACATTTTTACATTATAAACATGTACACACACCAGCTAACATCATAATTACATTAAATATAAAACAAAACAGATATACATGTAGTTGTTAAAATATAAATATGTCAAGATTTTTACATTAAGCCCCGCCTACTCATTAATATGCATGATCTTACTACTAAAAACTATAAGGCACATCTATGGACCATGTGCTATCTGTGTACCACATATGACATGAATCCATTGCGTTATTCTTAAGATATCGTGTTTTCGAGCTGGCCATCACAAATCTACATACACACATGCATACATACATACACACACTCCACAATGACCAAATAGGTTCCTGATGCTATCGCATCTTAACCAAAAATAAAACAAGTAAATATATAGCTGAAATAAGTATTATGTATTGAGATGAACACAGGAATACTAAGATGTTTCTTAAGATAAACTGACATAAGATGTTAATGTATTGATGACGATGATGTATTAATGACGATGATGTATTGATGACGATGTATTGATGACAATGTATTGATGACGATGTATTGATGACGATGATGTATTGATGACGATGATATATTGATGACGATGATGTATTGATGATTGATGATGATGTATTGATGACGATGATGTATTGATGACGATGATTGTATTGATGACGATGATGTTTGATGATGATGATGTATTGATGACTATGATGTATTGATGACGATGATGTATTGATGACGATGATGTATTGATGACGATGATGTATTGATGAAGATGATGTATTGATGAAGATGATGTATCGATGACTATTATGCATTGATGACAATGTATTGATGACGATGATGTATTGATGACTATGATGTATTGATGACTATGATGTATTGATGACGATGATGTATTGATGACGATGATGTATTGATGACGATGATGTATTGATGACAATGATGAAAAAAGCAACTGATGATGATGTCTAAAAGCAAACTCTTAAGATGATGTCTAAACTCCCACCTGACTAAGATGATTTATAAACTCCCACCTGACTAAGATGATTTCTAAACTCCCAACTGACTAAGATGATGTCTAAATTCAAACTGACTAAGATGATGATGTCTAAACTCCAACTGATTAAGATGATGTCTAAAAGCAAACTCTTAAGATTTTTAAAAACTCCAACTGACTTAGATGTCTAAAATCAAACTGACTAAGATTATGTTTAAAAGCAAACTCTTAAGATGATTTTTAAACTCAAACTGACTAAGATGATGTCTAAAGTTAAATTGGTTAAGATGATGTCTAAAAGCAAACATAAGATATCTAAATTCCAACTGACTAAAATGATGTCCAAAGTCAAATGGACCAAGATGATGTCTAAAGTCAAACTAAACTCTATTCTAAGGAGATGGATATTCTAAACCTTGACCCCACCTACAATAAAAGATAAACCAATAAAAACTAACCTTATCACCCATCACCGAACAACCAACCTACATGTATTACCAGCATCACAACTACATTTGGCCAATCACAATGCTAAACCACATTTACCTTTTTGATCAATGAATACCCTTTATTTGGGTTGGCAACAAGTCTTAAAACAGTATTAAATTGAAGTATGGTGACTGACACCCTAGGGATAATAAACTAAACCACCTTATAGTTAATCTAGAGATGACACCTTGTCCCACAGTGAAACCACTGTTCCATAAAAGAAGACAGAAGATTATAAACAAGATGAAGGGCTTCCAGATACCGTAATCATCGTATTAGGCGCCTCTGTTTTAATAAGCCCCCACCCCACAATTTTGACTGATAACTTAATTTTAATATTTGATTAGTTTAAAGACCTAAAATACTGAGTTCTGTTACATTCTTTGTTTATTTTGCATCTGACGCTCACAAGGTTTTTGGGTGGATATTGTGTGGCCATAGTCTGATAGTGTAGAACTAGTTCAAACAAACAATACAGTTCAAGCATGGGCTTTGGCACTTATTAACCCTTACTTTACCACGCGGCGATATTATCGCCGTTTTGGGTGCCCCGTCTTTGGCCCCGCCTGCCGAGCGCATTTTCAAAAAAGTGCTGGTAGAGTAAGGGTTAATCAACCCGCGACATATGCCCCGACCCGAAAATATAGGCAGCATGATCAAGGTGGGCGGCCCAGCGGGTCACGAAAGCGGAAGGAGCCCGACTTTTCTGCCTGGAAGACAGAGGACCCTCCAATAATCACGCCTTGATTAACCCTTACTCTACCACGCGGCGATATTATCGCCATTTTGGGTGCCCCGTCTTTGGCCCCGCCTGCCGAGCGCATTTTCAAAAAAGTGCTGGTAGAGTAAGGGTTAATCAACCCGCGACATATGCGCCGACCCGAAAATATAGGCAGCATGATCCCGGTGGGCGGGTCACGAAAGCGGAAGGAGCCCGACTCTTCTGCCTGGAAGACAGAGGACCCTTCAAGAATCACGCCTTGATTAACCCTTACTCTACCACGCGGCGATATTATCGCCATTTTGGGTGCCCCGTCTTTGGCCCCGCCTGCCGAGCGCATTTTCAAAAAAGTGCTGGTAGAGTAAGGGTTAATCAACCCGCGACATATGCGCCGACCTGAAAATATAGGCAGCATGATCCCGGTGGGCGGGTCACGAAAGCGGAAGGGGCCCGACTCTTCTGCCTGGAAAACAGAGGACCCTTCAATAATCACGCCTTGATTAACCCTTACTCTACCACGCGGCGATATTATCGCCGTTTTGGGTGCCCCGTCTTTGGCCCCGCCTGCCGAGCGCATTTTCAAAAAAGTGCTGGTAGAGTAAGGGTTAAGAAGTAACTTCGGACCTAAAAAGTGGCATACTTATATTTTTAAAAGCGCTCTGGATGCTCATTACATTAAATACGGTAACCCATAAATGAGAGGATGGAAACTGAAGGGGTGACAAGATGTTTATAACAAACACCAAATCAGCTTAAGATAATATGTGGTAACATTTCCTACGAGGGGTATTAAAGAAAATTAAAAAAAGATAGAGATCTTGGACTTTGCTTACTGTATGTCTTGGTTTTGGTTTATCAGGGAGCCATGGATAATTAGGTAAGTATTAAAATTAAAGACAGTGATAAGTACAACAAAGGTGATTTTTAGGTTAAAAGCTGTTTACTTTCTTAGAAACAAACCAGTGAGAAGGATGAACAATGGGACTATTTATCTCTATTCTATTCTAAGATTAAAGCCACATCAACTACTTAAAAGATAAACTGATTTAAGCTGTCTGTTTTGAAGAAGTTTGTAGCAAAGATTAATGCTCTATGATACAAGTAGCAAAGTGCTCTGAGGTTTCTATAAGCTTCAGTAGCCTTGATACAAATGTTTGCATTTAAATGAAGTTTACATTTAAATGAATATTTCTGGGAAGTTGATTTAGCAGAATCAAGGAATGCACGGTTGACTGTAATAAGCAGATGCTTCAGCTTACCCTATTTTTTTTATTTCTCTACATGATTTTAATATTATACCTTAACTCTCTAGATATTAAGAAATGCAGTTATTTATGGTAGGTGCACAGCCTTTTAGTTGCGCAAGAGTGTGTTCCTATCTAAGCTTGCACGGTCTACCGGTTTTGTAACTCAACTGGTTTCCCGAATGAACGGTATCGGTCTGATTCATGTTTTTATAAAAAAACTGGAAGTACTTAAGAAAAAAACTTAAATCACTGTAAAAAAAAAAAAAAAACGATGTTAAAAATCAATTTTATTTTAATAAAAAGAAAGTTCATGCTTTGTGTAATTATGTATTTTGAAGTTTCTTTTCATATAATTGTAAAAATATGTGATGTTCATGCAGATTGAATTAATAATACGATTGAGAAATGAGAATGTTTGGAAATGCATAGTTATAAATATAACATGTAATTTGTAATAAGAGACTCGAATCCGCTCGATGTCTCTTTCTGTCTTCTTTCTGTGCTAATATTTCCACAAACACTACAACTGTACCTTCATTTCTTTATAATTCCTTTTATTTTCCATCCTTAACATTCTCTCCCGAGTCCTTTGTCTTGTAAAATACTTTGTCAATCCATTATAAATCCTAGCAATAACAATATCGCAAATCACAAGACCATTCACTCATAAACAACCCCGCCCTACATGTACTGTGCAAGACTACATTAACCACAAGTTATAACACGTTATTGTGTATGGGCACTACGTCCCCAGGATATGAAACTTATGAATGAATGCATGCGCTTTACTTCTGCATGTAGTGACTCGGAAAGTGCAGTCATTGCTCGCGTCATTGGTCAAAAAAGTTAACTTTGTTCCCACTGTATGTAAATCAGCGCAAGGGGTGATATTTTCACATGCACCAGTAGCAACAAGTTAGCGTGATTTATATCTTTTAAACTTGCCCTCTGACAAGGGCTGATAATTTGTATCTTGCTGCTGTGTATCATATTTTGGAAAGTTTTTAAAGTTTGAATCTGGGGAAATTGTCGCTATGAATAGCATGGTTTAGAGGAATGAAGTGGCATCATCGTTATGGAATAACATGATACAAAACAAAGATAAATTATCCCCGTGCTATCAGTATCACTTGCCAGGAAGCTGGTGATTTACAATTAGATCACAAGACAAAATGACCATTCATCTCCTCAAAAAGGTTTTATTCCTTTCCGATCTCATTTTCATGTGTAAAATATACCTTTTAACAACTGTCCTGGTCAAAATTCTTCAGATTAAAAAAGAAGAAAGAATTTCATGCATTTCATTTTGAAAAAATTATTTCTTTACCCAGTAGGTATGTTTACTCATAGCATTAACGGTGGAATCTTTCATTCCAATCACATGTGTGTATATAATTGACCCATGGCACGTGTGACTTGCTTGGGGGTACAAGCTTAAATGATTTCATTGGTTCGAAGTATAGCGAGTTCATATGTTTTTTGCGGACCCATTAGGTCATTGTATGATAAATAAATAATATTATCTCAGCATTCCGCTCTGCATGTTTCACAAGTAGAAAGAACAAACAGAATGTTCCAATACAGATGTGTTTTATGCGATTTTGAGTAACCAAAATAATTGCTTATCATTGGTAAATGTTTTTAATCAATGTAGAAATGTAAATCAAATCAATGTAGATTTTCTTTGGGTGCGCGGCCTGCATTATAAAAATAAGATGTTTTCGTAGCTCCTTGCTGAAACAAGGTCCGGTTTAAGTATGGAATACAATGTAATTCAGTTCAATTTTCAATCATGTATTCAAATCATGCATCGTATTATTCTTATGGAGATTGCAGGTAATACACTTTTTTTTTTTCATTTTAATGAAGAAAAGATGAATTTGGTGGGGAGCGGGACACTGCTTTTTATTAGCAGGCATTTTATTTTCTTTACACCCGTTCACGTAGTTTTGGCAAATACAATATCAGGCTATAGGGCGGGACCCTTTGGTGACTTAAGTATAATTGAAAATGCCACCGCGATGCACAAACGGGGCCAGTTTAAAGTAAAAGCATAGCAAGAATGATTATTGAACTTAAAAAATAACAGAGAGCTGAGAGGGGTATGATTAATGATTTTGATTTTTTGATTAATGATTTTATCATTATTATTATTTTGGGGTTTGAACTTAAGAGCCATGTTTCAAAGAAATGTTGAGTATCAAGTGGGTGGGATCTCAACTGAAAGATTTTCCTGCTGTAGGCTATATGCAAATCAGCAACAATTGTACTGCATGATCAAGTATACAATGGCCAGCATCGCAGCATATAATGATGCATTTAGAGGCTTAATTTGTATGTGTTTTACAACTATCCAACAAATTTATTTTCTTTCTACATGAAAGAACATTGAAATCATCACTATGAATAGAAATCATGAGCAAATAAGGGCATATAGGTGGTCTGCCAACACGACCTTTTACATAACTTTTTTTACATGACTTGCTTGAAACATCAGGAACTGTTAAATTATGAGCCTTTCGGACCTAGACTGACAAAGGGCTAAAATTGGCATCATTTGAGGGGCAAATGGGGTAATAAAATCACTTTACATGCAAACAAGATTAAAGTTTAGTAACACATTTTATTCATCAATGTTATCATTTTCAACATTATTTACAGAACATACTGTGATACAAATTGGTAGCTGCTATCATATAACAGTGCATGTAATGACTGTAATGCACTTGATGTTTAGGGCTTGTTTACATTACAGGTGAAAAATCGGTTTTCCGATTAAAATCGTTTTTTGTTTTGGAAACAGACCGGTTTCACATTGGGGTAAAACTGTGCAAGCTTACCCCTATCATATATGACTATTTCAGGAATATGATCAAGCAAGTGAAATATGTAGACACCTGCTGGAGCTATTTGTCTTCTTGGACCACAAGTATTCAGTTACTCTTATCATATACCAATCTCTCTAGGTTTCTGCAGACTTATTGACAAAATGATTTGGAACTATTAGGTAATCTCTTTCTGTTGATTAATCTGAAACTGACTTTTCAGCTCAGTTATCTTCCTCTAATCTCCTTCTCTTAACTATTGATATTTGATCCTTCAGACTTAAGTATAAAAGTTTGGGGCCATACCAAAAGGATTTTTTTAAAATTATTATTTATATTTTGTCTTTGGGTGCTGTTTTACTGGTTACAGCAAATAGCAGTACAATTTTGAAAATGGAAAGAAAGAAAAAAAAGAAGAATTATCACTTAACATTGAAGATTAAACAACTTGAGAGATAAGGTGAATAAAATAATATTTAGTTAATTTCTTAAAGAATGAGGGAGACAGGCAGTGCTTCCTGGTATTCAAGGCCCACAGACCCTTACAGGTAGCATTGTGGTTATTAGAGGTATTGTGGAGGTCAGGGCTGGGCTGGGTACTACGTTTTTAAGGTCGGTTAAAAGTGTATTAGAATCAGGTCATGGACCAGATTGCATATTTATAGCATGGAAAGTAAGTATAACTCTCGTAAATATCCCCGCTACGCTCAGCGGGGTAAATTTAGAAAGTCTTTAAGAATGGCATCACTTACTCAGTTTTGTGTATAGTTTTTGAAATTAAAGATAAAGTTTCATTAATAAAGTTTCATTAGAAGAAACCACTGTTCACAATATATGCAAAACCTTTTGAAAAGGGGTCATTCATGATGTACCCTTTTCATCATCAACGATTGTGGGCAGGTTTCACTTCACTTAAAGGAAAGGTATCATCTCATAAATAAATTAAAATGGGCGCCGCCGTGCCGGTAACATCACTTCGGTTTTCAGTTTTCCTTATTGATTATGAGAAATTAGTGATGTTATTGATTACACATGTAGGCCCCTATGTTCAGTCCTGCGGATTTGTAATCGATAATTTCGTATATTTCTTGAGATCAATAGGGAAATGAAAAGCAGAAGTGACGTTACCAGGACGGCGATGTTTATTTCTGAATGTACTTATCATATGGGAGGAAACCTTTCCATTAACTTCAATCATCTCATAACCAAGCTGATCGTTGGAGCACCACTGATGCTGAAGCTCAACCCGGTCCATTCCTTGGATGTTATCCTTCTGTCCACCTTCTCCTTTGTCTGCCTGTCTTTCTGCTTCCTGGCAAGCTACCTTGCAGAATAGTCTTTTGTCAGGCTGGTTGATCTAGAGGCATGACTAAACTCAAGTCACTGAAAATGATGGGAAAGTCTATACCTGCGAGAATGTATATAAAGGAGAAGGGGGGGGGGGAGGGAAAGGCCAAATAAATTTTAGTCAGAATTTTTCAATTTTCCAAAGAATTATGTTAGACATTAAATTAATTTGTTATGTTACAAATACCAAGATCGCCAGTCATAAAATTGCATTAAAGTGTGCATATTGATGCCTAAGATAAGATTCTAAATCTAAAGAGCTGTAAAATTGTCAATTAGAATTGTTTTGCTACTGTCATGGTGGTTGTTAACGGATTTTAAAATAAATTTAGCTCATGTTGCCTTAACCCACCCATATCCCTTGAAACAGTCATTGGTGGCAACTCAACGAGCAAAAAAAAGCTGCATTTTGATGTCAGCTCAGAATTATTTTGTTTAATTGCAGCTTTCAACCATTAAATTGGGAATTTGTATTCCTGAGGAGCAAGCTTTTGGCACGGTTGACTTTGCATGCATTTCCCCTTCCCAATGTTAAGTTTGAACTTCGTCTGATCCTGTAAGAAAAGTCTTCTTTTTCCTCATCTTCTTCCTTTGAGTATAAAAGAAAATGATCCCTTATGGTCCATTTAATCATTTTAATATACTCTACTTAGCCTTCTATAAAACCACTGAATCCATCCATGAGAATAGTATTTTGAAAAGCTTCCAGTCTTATATTGCAATTGCAAAAATTGAAATTTTCATCCTTGTGTCATCTTAGTGCCTCGAAGCATAATTAACAATCAATGCAAACAATTCATACAAAGAATGCATTTTGGGGCGCACTTCACGATTCAGAATCGAAACTGAGCTTGCTGTACATGTGATATCATGCCAAGTCTGCTCACATATTGTCAATCAAAAGAGAAATATTTTGCCGTGTGCATTGAAGATTTTTTTTGCATCTGCAAGCTTGAAACGTTAATACCTTTGAGAGGGAAAGTATAGCTATTTTTGGACATTTTTTGGATCTGTTGTCTGAATGGTTGGATGAAGCATTTTTTCCAGCCTGCGTACGTGCAACTCTTCGTATTTGTGAAGTTGTACGTATAGCATGTTTTGCAGAAGTCTGCGTGACTGGATTTAGCAGTGGAATGACTTAAAGTGTGTAAATCATGTTGATGAAGAAAGTGACTTAAAACATAAAATATTGGAATATGGCAGAAATGAATGAACATGAAGACAAGAAAGATAGAAAATCATCTTCAAGAGGCAGCCTAAAGAAAGATCCTGGAAAAGATGGAATGGAAGTAAGTTTCATGTCCTAAAAGACAAAATTAAACCTAATTTTTGTTTGTAATTTTCTTAAATGGTATTTTTGTATTTCATTCAAGTTTTCATGTGTTTGGATCCTCATTTCTGATTTGAAACTATGGAAACAAGTTTGGTTGTTATTTTTCATAATTTTGTGTTGTTGAGATTTCCTCCTTGCGGGGTATGTGGACAGTTATGTACAGTATATTTGTGATTAGAAGAGGTTTTGTGTATTTATTATCCCTAATTTGTGAGGCAAAAGTGAAAAGGGGACTACCATTCTGTACATTGTAACTACTGTATACTCTGTGCATGTCAACTTTGATGTATGAAACATGGCAGAAGGACCATTACATAAATCCTATTCAGCTCCCTCTATTGTTTGCAGTTAGCTGAGTCATGTTCTTAAATATGCTGCACAGTGCAACATTGTGTGGTTCTACATAGCAGTCATTTTCAGTATTTGTACAGCTCATGTAATCACATGGCGGTCCTATACGTTTTGGTTTGGATATGTACTGTTTCAATATGTGGATGCTTACTAACTTTCTTAAACTCATTGATGATAAAACTGAATTCATTTTGACTGGCAGTAAATTTCCCTGACACAACTTCCATCTTTATCATTAAATGTTAATGGAGTAACAGTAAAACTGTTCTTGATTCAGAAATGTCCATGCATGATTTCATTACTGCAAAATATCAAAGTGCTATGTTTAATTTGGGTTCTATTGCTCAAATCCGTCACTTCTTAGATAAGTAAGACTCTTATACTGGCTCTTGTAATTTCTAGGATTGAATACGCTAATAGTCTTTTAATTGGTGTAAATAAGTCCGTTAATTCATCGTCTACAGGTTGTTCAGAATGCTGCTGCCAGATTAATCATGAGAACTAGCTTAAGAGACCATATTAAGCCTATTCTTATTACACTTCACTGGTTACCCATAAAATGCTGTGTGTGTTTTAAACTTTTAGTTTTTTGTTTTAAATGTTTACAAGGCACCGCTCTAAAGTATTTAATTGAACTTATTCAACCATACAAACCAGTACGCTCTTTTAGATCCTCCAATCAAAATCTTCTCCAAGTTCCCAAAACTATCAGTAAAACTGGCGATCGCTTCTTTGAAGTTTTTTGCCCCCAAGGAATGGAATACCCTCCCTTTGTGTATAAGAAATGCTCCATCACTTAGTTCTTTTAAACATGATTTGAAAATGCATTTTTTTAAACAGTATTTCAGTGACTTATTTTAACTTTTTAAATATTATTGATTTTTTATCACCCCAGGTTTCACCTTTAATGCATTTTAAATGTTTGATAACTTTTTCATTTCTCTTAGTATTTTGTGTTTAAGATTGGTAGTTTTTACTGCTTTTTTATTAACTGTTTTATCTTATACATGTATCTGCACTGAACGTTTAAAACTTAATTATTTCTTGTATTCGTATACTGCTGATATTTTAGCTTTGACCTATTATGGGGGTTTTAGGTGTTGAATCATTTTTATTTTGTTTCTTTTATGCATTGATATGTAATTAACTTTTCATTTTATCATGCTCATGTAAAGCACTTAGAGCTTTCTTTTAGAATAAGTGCTATATAAACATAGTATAATAATAATATGAAGGGGCCTCTCTTTCATGAATTTTCACAAAAAATCTCCAGACGTGAGTGCTGGTTCGGAGATTAATTGTACAACAATATAATCTCATAGGCTTTGAAATGTTTCCATACTCTATTACCAGTAACTAGAATGCCTGAAAGATATCTGACAGTTGAATAAACCCTATCAAAATCTATTTGTAACAGTATTTTACATGCATGCATAGTGAATGTATAGTGCTGAATTTAAGAGGTGCTGTGGCACAGTGGTGAAGGAGTCATGCTCGTATTTGAGAGGTACCGAGTTTGATTCCCGTCGTGAGCGCTGCATTGTGTCCTTGAGCAAGACACTTTACTTGCTTCAGTCCACTCAGCTGTAAAATGAGTACCAGCACTGCTGCAATGGACTGGCGTCCCATCCAGGGTGAGTAATGTACTCTCATCCGCTTGAGCCATGGAAACCTGGGTTAAGCACTGGCTCAATGAGCCTAATGGCTTGGATGGATTAAGCTATAGTGAATAT
The DNA here is from genome assembly GCA_020152595.1 of Chiridota heheva. Classification (NCBI taxonomy): domain Eukaryota; kingdom Metazoa; phylum Echinodermata; class Holothuroidea; order Apodida; family Chiridotidae; genus Chiridota; species Chiridota heheva. The sequence continues at coordinate 468,028 of JAIGNY010003919.1, read as the reverse complement.
ATAGTGTCACATTAGTGCATACAGCTCTGTTACTTTGTCAGTCATGAGACAATGGATCAATGTGTTCATGTCTCAAGCCCTGATTAGCTGCAGTGGATATTTAACATTTGGCAGCCCTGGCATGGGAGGGGTAGGGACGGTAGGTGGGCTGTTCGATTCGTACAACTTCCTAGAGTGCCCATTTTGGAGTCTTATGCAACACCTCAATAAAGACATTCACAGTCAGGGCTCAGAAAGTGACCCCATTGCTAATCTACAGCTTAAAACAGAGTTTCTCTGCATCAAGAACTAAATTTGGAACCGTTTTGGCAGCACCAAATAATACTTTTGATAGAAACCTATTTCCAGAAATATAGGAAAATTATTTTGCTTTGGAACATAATCAGTGTAGTCATGATTTCTTGAAAGTGTTGTCTTTTATGTTTTAAAGAACTCGAGAATCCAATATAAAAATTGCAATGGCTAGGTCATTTCCATATGATAACAGGAAAAAGGGTAAAAACTGCAATAAAATTTGTGATGACCTTCAATTATATGAGTGGTATGGAAATGATGTGCACGAAGCGTGTCATCATTTCTGAATAGAACAAGTGCTTGGTTATAGTTTCCTCTGATATTGTAGATAAATATGTAATTACATGCTGTGTAAATACCGTTATTACAATTGATCAAAATATCCGCAGTACAATGGATTTCAGAAAACTTAATCTTTCTGCTTGTCAAAAACCACAAACATTTCTGAGATATTAGCCCTATCTGACCTTTTCACTTCGCTAATTCAATGAAAGGATCTATTGTTAACCAGCCTCATCACATAAGTTTATTTGCTTGCCATATTAGTTTAAGATAGTAGAGCAGAAAGCTTATACTGAGCAACAATATTTGGCTGTTTATTGGCATTTAGAGTTAAAAGATATGTCTTGAGTGAGCATGCATGACTACCTTTATTTGTAATTTATGCAGTTGTAGAAATAATGATTTTTCAGTTATAACATGTTTACTCAGTGGAGGACAGTTTTAAAAATTAAATTGTTGGACTTGTAAAGATATCAATTAACTAAATTGATTTAAATTTCTATTGTAAACTGAATTTTATCAAAACTAGTTCAAACTTTTAAAAGCCAATTCATAAGTTTTTGATCTGTTAGGCTTTCCATGCATATTTCTTATTTATGCATACAGCTCTTAATTACAACAGTATATTCCCCCAGGATTAATTTTTGTGGGGATTTGATCATTTGAAGAACCCTAGAACCCCAAGCCAGCCCCAATGGTGTCCCACCTCATTGGTTCCACTTAGAAAACTGGTATGGATGTCTTTCTGCACGTCCAGGGGTGGACTTGCCCACAGGGAAATATTTCTCGGGGCACCACCTATGTCAGTCCCCCTCCATATGCAGTTACCATGATATTCATACAGCACAGTTAAGAGGTCACCAGGTCAATACAATATGTTAACAGTCAAGTTCAGATAAAATTGTGCATACTGATGTAGAGGTTCGTTGCAATACACCTATGCCTAGCATAGGAATCCAATATTTGACAGTTAGGGGCCTCAATGTAAGAGCCCTTAAAATGTTTAAGTGTACTCATCCCTTAGAGCCATAACTGTAACTGACAGGACTGAGGGCCAGAGGTTCAAGATCTGTTGAAAAGAGCTCAATCACAGAATAAAAGGCCACATAGAATACGTAAAGGGCAAAACAAGATCTTGCCAGTAAGATATGATGAGGCATTGAGGGAGGTGTCTGAATTCTCGTTAGCTTTTCGTTGAGCGTATGCACTATACGGGGGTCGGCCTGGCCCATTGGGAAACTAGGAAATTTCCCAATGGCCCACCTATGTTGCGGCGGCCTGATGCCTAGCATAAGAATCAAACATGTGGGATATGGAAGGGGGTAATTGGGCTCCCCCCCCCCCACACACACACACTTTTTCAATGAAAATTGGATAATCTTTTTTTTTTTTTAAAAATCTTTTTTGCTTCAAAAAAACAAAATTGCTCTCAGAAGTGGGCTAAATTTTAACACTGTTTTTTTAATGCTGGCTATGCCACTGTGGTCATTCATAGCACAGAGACTAAAACATTTTTAAAATCTCAAAGAATGTGGTCCTTAAAATGTTATGGTTCTTTATATTAAAGGCCATTCCTTCATATATTTGATAGAGGACAATAAAATAGATAGATTGGTAAAACCCAAGTTAATATCTTATTCCTTAAAGAAGTTATTGAATTTTAAAGATTTTTCTTGTCTGCAAAAAAGCCATTGTAGGTCTGAGGCTGTCATCATTATGATGTCATCACAGTACTAAGCCATCCATGGTCTTGCTCCAAATTATATTACCAACTTACTCACCTTACAATTACCAACTCGCTCACTCAGATCTAACAGTGCTATTCTCCTAAAGCCGCTAAAAATTAACACCAAGACTTACGGTGAACGTTCTTTTTTCAATCTGCAGCCCCAAACTCTGGAACATTCTCCCAATCTACATCAGAAATGCCCCTACTTTAGATATTTTTAAGAGTGTATTGAAAACACACCTTTTCATGAGTTCCCCTCATTGGACCTAGTAACTTTATCCTGCTTGTATCTTTTTAAGTATGGTTTATTGTTCTCTTACTGTTTGTATTTTAAGGTTTTCTCATGTTATATTTGTTTATGTAAAGCGCATTGAGACCGTTTGGTATAATGCGCTATATAAAAATGTATTATTATTATTATTATTATTATTATTATTATTATTACTATTCTTTATGTATTTCATTGAAAATTAACTTGGTATTTTTTAAATGATTGGGAACATTTAAATTATTAAGAATAGTGTAGAACAAAATTTACAGTAATGTTTTCCAATCTGTACTTGTAAGTCAATTTGAATTATAAAACAATTGTGATTAATTTTCAAAGAAATACATAAAGATTAGTACAGGAAGTGCGGTTGACATAATGATAGCTTATACTCGGTACAAAAGTCATTTTTATGCGGGCAAGGCAAATCTTTTAAGTTCAATAACTTCTAGGAATGAGATATCAACATGGTTTCTTGCCAATCTCTTTCTTAACATTTTCTCTATCAGACACATAAAAATGAAATTCAATGGGAATATTCCTTTAACTCTTAACCCTTATATTGAAAGAACTACAAAGTTTGATAAACAGTAGAGTATAGTAGCATTTAACAGATTAAAAGACCTTGTCCTACTCAAAATACATGCTTCTTTTAATTTGAGTAAACATGTCATTTCATTTGCCTGTTTTTTCATAGAGCCTTAACATGTGGGATTTTAGGGGGAAGCTGCAGCTCCCCTCCCCTTGCCGAATGTCCATTTTTTTTTTTTTTTTTTTTTTTTTTTTTTTTTTGGGGGTCTTTAAATGATCTGCACAGAATATATAAATAAGAAAATCTCATTTGGTCCAGTCACTTAGGTTCAAATTATTTTTCATAGAGGTCGCCCTCCCCCCTCCTCCCTCCTCCATCTCATTTGGTCCAGTCTCTCAGGTTCAAATTATATTTCATAGAGGTCGGCTCCCCCTTTAAAAATTTCTGGCTACGTGCTGCCTGTCTTGTGCAGACCCATTACTTATGTAAAATACCTCCCAATAGTTTTTTTTTAATTCTTTATAGATAATGATCATGCTATATTATTATTGATGTAAGTCAATTACCTATCATTTGGGATAATGTATTCTTTATGTGATTGCATTTGTTAAGCTTTGGACTGTTTATAAGAGCGGTATCCATATGTCTGAATCTGTTTATTTAGTGTGCGGTGCTCTGTGAAGCAAAACAATCAAGTCGTACATAAACTGGCAGTCTGCTTATAACCTTTGAATGCAACAGATATTAAATCAGGATTATTTTTAGTAAGAAATTCCAGTCTGATTGGAAGACATATTTTGGAACGATATCAACAAGCGTAGTGCCCAGGAATGAATGCATGTGGTGAAAGTGTACAACAATTGCATCATTGGAAGATGTCTTGTTAATTAGCTTTTTGTTTTACTCTCGTTGCAGTACCTTCCTGAAATGTTTTGTCAGTTAGTGTCAGGCTTCAACTGTTAGTTAAAGAGTTGTGTTCCATTCCCATGTTCTCCATTATGATAAGAGGTAAATTTATATGGATTGTCTATTTTGATTTGACGCGAGTTGAACTGTAAAGGAAATGGCGGATAAAAAGGACAAAATGAAGGTGGTAGCAAGAGGAGAGGTGGAGTGAGAGAGGGTTCAAAGCTTGACGTTGGCACTAATGTAAGTTTTATCATTCCTTTAAGAAGATTTTCTCAGGAAGATGTTGTTGTAGTTGAGTGATTGTGAAATGTATGGCACTTTATTTTAGTACATGCATGATAGGATATAGGAACAAATACATTAATTTGTGTAAAGAGCTTTTCATGAAAAACAGGTGCTGCCTGAAAAAATTTTTACATGAAAAGTGCCTAAAGGTTTTTATTGAATAAAGACTACCCTGTATTTACTAAGTGTTATAGAAGGACAAGGCATCCAAGAATGGTTAGGCTCCATGTCATTTCTGCTGATTTGGTTACTAGTCTTTGTCTTTGGATCATGGGGGTGGGGAAGGGGGTGAGTGGGAATTGAGGAAGTGCATGTCTTTATGATTTATGACTAGTTGTTATTGCCAACAAAACAGGGGTTATGTCTTAGCCACCTGTGTGTCTTTGTCAATGGTACATCTCAAGAAGTAATGAATGGGAGTTTGATCAATTTGGGTATTTGGACTCACACGCCAGATGAACAACTGATTAAATTTGTTTGTCTGTGTGTCTGTTTCTGGGGAGGGGAGCAATTACGCATTTTATCATCTTTTTTGTTTCAGGAAAGTGGCTTTTATTGTTTTAAGGCAAATAAAATTAGCTCACATTGGATACAACAACTACAGTATTTTTTGTAATATTTGAGCTTATTGTGATCTTTGTGGAATTTATACACATTTTGGCAGCCTTCATCTATTTTTGTTTGTTTTGTTTTGTTTTGCTGTTTCATTCTCAACATTAATAGAAAAACAAACAAGAAATGTGAATGGCTAATTAAAACAACAAGAAATGCAAGAGTGTACATTATTAAAGTCTTAAACATCAAATAAAGTCATTTTCAGGTCTTATCATTTGCTAATGTGAGTACTCATTTTCCCATTACGATCTGCTATAATATCACTTTCAATGCAATAAACTTCGCTCAGCTTATTGAGGAAGTGCACATGGGACAGGCGATTATTTTGCCTTCTACAATTATAAATAACTTGCTTACTATAATAATCACCTAATCAATCATTTTGTAGTCTACCCGAGGGCCTAAAAACCTACAACATTAAGAAAATTAAATAAACACTTTACCAAAAATCTTTCACAATAATACAGTCTGCAAAGAAATGTTTTTGTTTTTGTTTTTTTGTAAACGTTTGAGCTTATTGTGATCTTTGTGGAATTTATACACATTTTGGCTGCCTTCATCTTTTTATATATTAGTATTCTGTCAATTTATATCTCTGAAAATGATAGTACTTGAAGGATTAGTTTCAGGGGTCAAGCAATTCCATCTTATAAGAAAGATTTCAAACAAACAAAAAATGGTGAAGATAGTATTCCAAAATTTTATTCTGTTAAGGAGATATTGAATTTTAAAGTTTGGTATCATTTGTGTGGAAACGACTGAAATCAGACTAGTCGTGACGTCACAGCCTCAGATTTTTCAAAGTTTTGATGTATGCTATCATATTTTGTTTTGCAATTTTGTGGCTTAAAAATTATTGCATATGTCAGAAAAGTAGTGAAACAGATTCTAGGAAGGGTAATTATAATTTACCACCTTTAGAAAGTTTGAGGAAAAATAGTTAAAATAGATCATAAGTAAGAAACCAAGCCATCCACGACGCTGGCTGTATCCAAGGGCCCATATAACATCCCCTACCAGTTCCTGAAATGCCTCTCCAACAAGGCCACGCACCATCCTCAACCACATTTGGTGCTCACACTCCTTTTCCCCTATCTGAAGGACAGCTATTGCCACCCCTGTCCCTAAACTGGGGAAGGACAGTACCAACCGCTTTAGCTACCGCCCCATCGTCCTCACCTGCTGTTTCTGTAAAATTATGGAAAGGATCATTAACCAGAGACTAAACTGGTTCCTTGAGACCAACAGAATCCTCTTCCCTCACCAAAGCGGCTTCGGAAACGTTGCAATACCCTAGACCAGTTAATTATGCTCAACACCGCTATCCGGGAATCCTTTGCAAAATAGGAACACCTCATTGCCATTTTTTTTTTGACCTCGAGAAAGCTTTAGACACTACTTGAAAATACGGCATTATCTGCAAACTTTCACACCATTGGCCTCAGAGGCCATCTCCCCATCTTTATTCAAAACTTCTTGCAGTTCTTAGTTTGTATTGGCCACACCCTCTCCAGCTTCTACCCCCAAGAAGAGGTTGTCCCCCAAGGCAGCATCTTCTCTCCCACTCTCTTCAACCTGAGCATTAATGACATTGTGGACAACCTTGGCTCCAGCATAAAACATACCCTTTACGAGGACGACTTCACCATCTTCTACTCCTCCCCTAGCTTTCCTCTTGTCGAAAATAGACTCCAATTCTGGTCTGGTGCAACAATAACGGTTTTAAATTCTCCAAAGACAAGACAGTCTGCTTTCACTTCTGTCATTTCAACAACCTCCACCCCAACTCGAACCTCGTGCTCAATAATGGCAATCGCATCCCTAAAGTTGAACACACAAAGTTCCTGGGTTTAAGTTTAGACCCCAAGCTTTCCTCCAAGCAACACATCACCAACCTGAAAGTGAAATGCAACAGCCCCCTCAAGATTCTCTGCCTCCTCTCCAACACCACTTGGGGTGCGAACCGCCATGCTCTCCTCAAAATCTTCAGGCTCACCATTCGTGCCAAGCTTGTCTACTGTGTTGCTCACAACTCATACCTCAACCACATCAACCCCATCCAGAATGAAGCCCTCAGGCTTTGCCTGGGTGCCTACAGGACTTCCCCAATCACCAGCATTTATGTTGAAGCCAACAAACCCCCCTTTCTACTTAAATGTAGAAAGCTTAGCCTCTCCTATACTTTTAGAGTCCTCACCAACACCCAGAACCCTCTTAACAACCTCAGCAGGTACCCCAATTTCTCCACTTTATTTAGTTTGACACACCAGTGATACCACCATAAATCTGATACACATGAGTGATGTCACTTCCACAGGCGTTATTGATTGGCTTTTCAGTGTTTGTGTAAATATTTAGCCACAATCAGAAATGTTGAATTGAATAGTGAAACAAACACTCAAATACATTAACTGGCTTTTAAAATCATATAAAACTTAAGACATTTTTTGCTTTGAATCTGGGTAATATTCTCAAGAACTGCTTAGTAAAGGTTTGCCTTCAGCTATCAGTCATTCTGTCATAAACGCAAATAAAGGCATTGAACAAATTTAGGTCCTTTTTCCATAGTTTTTATCTTTGAAGGAGAAGTTTTAATATATTTTAATAGTAAAAACTTGAATAATGAAGCTCTCATATGGTATTGATAAATGTTATTTTTGTGCACACTTGATTGATAATAAAAAAGCTGGTTTTCCTCCATTTAAATACTCCGTTAAGGATAACAAATTTTCTCAATTTCACACATTTTGAATTCGTGTTGTATACCTGAGGTATTATATGCATTACAATATCCAGATTTTGCTTGAAGAAATGAGGGTAGAGGTTTTGCATACATTGAATCTTTTCCTTTAATCTTAGAGAATTAATATGCATTCTGTTAAGGTATACAAGGTACATCACTCCCAGTTGGAAGTTGGTGAACGGAACTAGGCTGAGATATGGTAAGGGCTTTTAAACATCACTTATAACTACAGTATGATACATGATCGCTACTCAAGTGGCGATCACTGTTTGGGAATGTGATCATGATGATCATCAATCTATCCTGAGGGTTTAGTGGCGATCACTGATGGGGAATGTGATCATGATGATCATCAATCTATCCTATCTGAGTGTTTAGTGGCAATCATTGATGGGGAATGCCATCATGATGATCATCAATCTATCCTATTTGAGTGTTTAGTGGCGATCATTGATGGGGAATGTAATCATGATGATCAGCAATCTATCCTATTTGAGTGTTTAGTGGCGATCATTGATAGGGAATGTGATCATGATGATCATCAATCTATCCTATCTAAGTGTTTAGTGGCAATCATTGATGGGGAATGTGATCATGATGATCATCAATCTATCTTATCTGAGTGTTTAGTGGCGATCTCTGATGGGGAATGTGATCATGATGATCATCAATCTATCCTATTTGAGTGTTTAGTGGCGATCTCTGATGGAGAATGTGATCATGATGATCATCAATCTATCCTATTTGAGTGTTTAGTGGCGATCATTGATGGGAAATGTGATCATGATGATCATCAATCTATCCTATCTGAGTGTTTAGTGGCGATCACCGATGGGGAATGTGATCATGATGATCATCAATCTATCCTATTTGAGTGTTTAGTGGCGATCATTGATGGGGAATGTGATCATGATGATCATCAATCTATCCTATTTTAGTGTTTAGCGGCGATCATTGATGGGGAATGTGATCATGATGATCATCAATCTATCCTATCTGAGTGTTTCAACCAAAATTAGCACATCTTCAGGTCTACATTTGCTCCCTAGTTAAATGAAACATAATTGTACAAATTGCTTTTCTCTCTCACGATCACAGCTTTCTGACCTTTTGTCCTTAAATTTCTGTCATTCTCCCCCTGTTTCCTTTCCTTCTTACCTCTAGAATGATCTGACCTCTCAGGCACAATTTGACCTTAGTTGTTGTGGTGCCGTTAAGCCATCATCAAACAAACAAACAAACATCCTATACTTTTGCTTATTTTGCCTAATTTACATTATTTGTAAATATAAGATTTCAGAATATAGCTGATTTCAATATGGAATCATCAATTTTCATATTTTTGTATTTTCTTATTTTTCTCATCACCCACAATATCATATATGTGGGGATGAGATATTGTAGTCACTCTGCTGTAAAGGTAAATAAGTGCCTATACCTCCTACACTACATGGCAACCCCCCTTGATGTTATTGGGCTATGATGACCTCATATTAGGGATTACAGGTCATAAGTTTTTGGAGCGGGACAAACTTTGGTGATTTTTGCATCGTGTCTGTGGGTTTGTGTGTGTGTGCATGTGTGCATATGCAACATTTAATTTTGTATCGCTTATTACTCAAAAACTGTAATACACCCATGAACCAGAATTGGTGGATGAATGCCTCTGGCCCGGAACGTTCGTCTTCAAGGTTTTGGAATACTAAGGTCACAGGTCAAATAAGATAAGTTTTTGGTGATGGCTGTTTCTTATGAAGGAATCACTTAGTATCTTTACAAATTGCATAGGTGGGTAGGATTTAACATTCTAACAAAACTTTAAAATAATTGAAGGTCAAAAGATCGTAAGTGAAAGGTCAAATAAGTATGTTTGATGCAAAATTTTGCGCCATTATAAACACAAAAAGTACAAGACCTATACCAATCCTATGTTGTACCATGACACCTTGGTACATGAATTTGTGTCCTGTAGACTCTGGAGTCAATAGGTCAAAGAACTATTGACCACTTTTAACCATTTCCCCCTATCTTTATGGAATGGTAAGTATGACATGAGCATGAATGGTGTCATACAGTAGGGTAAAATAAATGTCAAAAATTTCAGATGTTTCAGCGATTAGAGTTAAAAGTCAAGAGGGTCAAATATGTGATTTTAGGAGGTAATTATGTACTAATTTGTACATTTTTGTACTACTTTAAATTCCAAGTGCAAGATCTATACCAATTCTATGTTGTACCATGATATTGTGGTACATAAACTTGTTTAACATAAAGTCTAGGGTCAAAAGGTCAAAGGTCACAGAGCTAGTGGCCCCTTTTAACCATTATCCCTCATAGTTATGGAATGGTAAGTGTGATGTGAGCATGGGCAGTGTCATATAGTAGGGTAAGATAAATGCCAATGAATTTTAGATGTTGTTTTGGTGGTTAAGGTCAAAGTCAAATATGCAATTTTAGGTGGTAATTATGTATCCAAGGTTTTGAGGTACAAAGGTCACAGGTCAAATGAAAAGATTTTGGGGATATATGTTTCAACTATTTCCCCCACTATGCCGTATGCTTAAGGTGATGAGATCAGCAACTCCATGGATTGCTTTCTTGTTAGCTATTTCTCCCACTATGCTGTATGCTTAAGGTGATGAGATCAGCAACTCCATGGATTGCTTTCTTGTTAGCTATTACCCCCACTATGCTGTATGCTTAAGGTGATGAGATCGCAGCAACTCTGTGGATTGCTTTCTTGTTAGCTATTTCTCCCACTATGCTGTATGCTTAAGGTGATGAGATCGCAGCAACTCTGTGGATTGCTTTCTTGTTAGCTATTTCCCTCACTATGCTGTATGCTTAAGGTGATGAGATCAGCAACTCTGTGGATTGCTTTCTTGTTAGCTATTTCCCCCACTATGCTGTATGCTTAAGGTGATGAGATCAGCAACTCCATGGATTGTTTTCTTGTTCGTTTATATTGTTTTGCTGTATTATGATGTTATTCTATCATATTTTCATTTATTGTCATTACGTAGGGGTAGAAATTTGAATTTTTTCCCTTGTCATCAATTAATGCTGTTCCGAATTAGATTTCACTGTATCCAACTTTTTTGCTGATAACAGGACAAAATCCTTTCTTCAATATGGGCTTAATTAACAACTACTTTATTTACAAATATGTATATCAGTTATCAGTATTTACATGATTTAGAATCCAGTTCCGTACAGTTGTACGTATGCAAGCAGCCTTGCATACAGTATGTGTATTCATTATAAATTGTACTGACATTGCAGGCAAGGTGGGAAAATCTTTTTCTTACTGTAAAAAATAATTTGTATGGTTATATTGCTTGACGTCGTGCATTTTTTAAAACAGAAATCAAGTTATTGATCATTGATGCCACATGTTTGTGAAAAGAACACAGTAACTGTTACAGTGATGTTTGAAAATTCACTATTCCTGCATAAAGAAACAGGAAATTCGACCTGATTTACAATAAAATGATGGTATTAAAATAAGAAGAAATAAAATAATAAAAAAAAACACTTTTTTTTTATCATGTTTTTCTATTTTAGTGCAATTTGTCGAATGTTTGCTTTAGATGTTCTTGCACAGTTTCTTGTCAATACCCACTTTATGAAGTTGAATAGGTTTCAGGTGTGTATCTGATCGCATAGTTTGTAACAGCGCCAATTTAGTCATAACTTGAATATATCAGTCAGGATATCTTTGGTTGCTGTCTTTCCTCTCCTCTTCAAGTTATCACAGCTTGTGTTCAGTCGTGCATCTTTTTTGCAAGTTCTCCAGGGAAGCAAAAGTTACTATGGAGAACTAATTTAATTAATGGCATCTGATTGGGTCTTGATCTTAAGCTCCAATAGAAGATCTTCTGTTTAACAGTATGAAGGAGCTAATAGATGTGGTGGGATTTTGCATCTGCAGTCTGAGTTTCGTTTATTTTGAGAGAGAAAGAGTTCTTCAGGCCAGTGAGGGAATCCTTTGAAAATATGGGGAAATGTTTACTAAAGAAGGACACTATCTCCAAAATATATGCAACATATGTGGACATCGCTGTGACATATAAAGAAATATTAACCATTACTCTACCACGCAACGATATTATTGCCGTTTTGGGTGCCCCATCTTTGACTCCACCTCCCAGGCGTATTTTCAGAAAAGTGCTGGTAGAGTAAGGGTTAATTAACCCGCGTCAAGTGTGCCAACTCGAAAATATGTGCAGCATGGTGTGGTGGGCGGCCCACCGGGTCACTAAAGTGGAACGAGCCTGACTTTGCTGCTCGGGAGACAGAGTTCCCTTCAATAATCAGCATGTGCTTCATCCTTACTCTACCACGCGGTGATAATATTGCCGTTTTGGGTGCCCCATTTTTGACCCGGCCTCTCAGGCGCATTTTCAAAAAAAGGACTGGTTGAGTAGGGGTTAATGAAAATTAAGATCAATTTAGAAAGTTGTTATGAAGGAAGTGGAAAACAATAGGAATTACAGTTTGATAGACATACCATTCTTGATTAAGCCATGTGCTGTTTTTATGAATATTGAACAATGGTTATACATATATACAAGTTCTACTGTAGGTTACCCTGAGTGATGCACTAGCAATATAACATATCTGAAACTTTGACAGGCTGATCGATTGGTTTGACTCGTATAGATTTTTGCCAAAGGTTTGAACTTATACTCAGCTCTGGAGGAACAATTTGGTTAAACCCTCTTCTTCTTTTCAAAAGATTGAGGTAAAACTTGTTTGTTTTGGTTCTTCTTTAACATGGCATCTTCTTATCTCTACCTGTATTGTAGAGCACATCACATCATATTTGAGTTAACTATTTCCAACAAAGATACTCATGTTTTTTGAGACTCACTCCCAACTTTATTCAAATATGTTTGTTATTAAACAAAACTTTAAAATGGAACATTACAGGTCAGTTCCAAAGAAATAGAGACAAAGCATGAAAATTGAAAATAATGTGATGGAGTAGATTAATTACCTTTAGTATCCACTCATGTAGTAACCACTCATATAGTATCCACTCATATAGTATCCACTCATATAGTATCCACTCATATAGTATCCACTCATATAGTATCCACTCATATAGTATCCACTCATATAGTATCCACTCATATAGTATCCACTCATATAGTATCCACTCATGTAATAACCACTCATATAGTATCCACTCATATAGTATCCACTCATATAGTATCCACTCATATAGTATCCACTCATATAGTATCCACTCATATAGTATCCACTCATCTAGTATCCACTCATCTAGTATCCACGCATATAGTATCCACTCATCTGGTATCCACTCATATAGTATCCACGCATATAGTATCCACTCATATAGTATCCACTCATATAGTATCCACTCATATAGTATCCACTCATGTAGTAACCACTCATATATAGTATCCACTCATCTAGTATCCACTCATCTAGTATCCACTCATATAGTATCCACTCATCTAGTATCCACTCATATAGTATCCACTCATATAGTATCCACTCATCTGGTATCCACTCATATAGTATCCACGCATATAGTATCCACTCATATAGTATCCACTCATATAGTATCCACTCATATAGTATCCACTCATATAGTATCCACTCATATAGTATCCACTCATGTAGTATCCACTCATATAGTAACCACTCATATAGTATCCACTCATATAGTATCCACTCATATAGTATCCACTCATATAGTATCCACTCATATAGTATCCACTCATATAGTATCCACTCATATAGTATCCACTCATATAGTATCCACTCATCTAGTATCCACTCATCTAGTATCCACTCATATAGTATCCACGCATATAGTATCCACTCATCTGGTATCCACTCATATAGTATCCACGCATATAGTATCCACTCATCTGGTATCCACTCATATAGTATCCATGCATATAGTATCCACTCATCTAGTATCCACTCATCTAGTATCCACTCATCTAGTATCCACTCATATAGTATCCACTCATATAGTATCCACTCATATAGTATCCACTCATATAGTATCCACTCATATAGTATCCACTCATATAGTATCCACTCATATAGTATCCACTCATCTGGTATCCACTCATATAGTATCCACGCATATGGTATCCACTCATCTGGTATCCACTCATATAGTATCCATGCATATAGTATCCACTCATATAGTATCCACTCATCTAGTATCCACTAATATAGTATCCACTCATATAGTATCCATTCATATAGTATCCACTCATCTAGTATCCACTCATCTAGTAACCACTCATATAGTTTCCACTCATATAATATCCACTCATATAGTATCCACTCATATAGTATCCACTCATATAGTATCCACTCATCTAGTATCCACTAATATAGTATCCACTCATATAGTATCCATTCATATAGTATCCACTCATCTAGTAACCACTCATCTAGTAACCACTCATCTAGTATCCACTCATCTAGTATCCACTCATATAGTATCCACTCATATAGTATCCACTCATATAGTATCCACTCATATAGTATCCACTCATATAGTATCCACTCATATAGTATCCACTCATATAGTATCCACTCATATAGTATCCACTATAGTATCCACATCCTCTAGTATCCACATCCACTAGTATCCACTCATCTAGTATACACTCATAAAGTATCCACTCATATAGTATCCACTCATATGTGAATTTTCATGATCAAAAAAATTATCAAAATTTTTCAAGTGTTTATGCAAAATAAACACTGCCCTTTATCAAGTACCATGCAATCAATACAAATGGTATTTTTTTTAGCTCATTGTTCACAAAAGTTTCACCTTTTTTGTCTTCCCTTGGTGTACTAACTTTTTAGATTTGATGTGTTTTAATGTTTAAGGTATGTACTTGCTTTCCTGATGCATGCATATCATATACATATTTATGCAGTTAGTAGACTCAATGACTAGATTTTTTTGTAGAAATATTTGAGAAATTGTCAATGTAATACCCGTCACACTTTTTCAGAAAGTTTCTAAAACTATATAGAGATGAAATATACAAAATATTTTTCAAATCCTCTTCATTCAGACTGATATCTATATATCAGTGGTACCCGATAAATGAAATTTCTTTTTATTTTCAAACATATGTTAAAATAAAACATGCAACACTTTTCACAAACTGTGTCATGATACATACATTGTACAAAATGCAGTATATAATAGCAGGAAAATAAATGACATTTAAAACTTAAGGAGATTTACAAAGATAAGTACATTAATGTATAGCTCTAGCCTTTAAAACCTTGTGTTTAGGATTTGAATTGTTCTTAGATGTTCCGATTACATGGTTTGGGGAATTGCCATGGTAACACCCATCACATGTTAAAAGAAAAATTGGTATAACTCTCTACAGGGATGGTGCATACAAATTATACATCAAATGCACCTTCTTCATATTGATATCTTTATATCAATTTTATCCTGTCAATTAAATTACCTACATTTACATACCTCTGGTACAAAACAAAATGTGTAGCACCTGTCACAAATCATGTGATGGGTGTTACATATAAAGTAAAAAATGCATTATGCGCTACAAAAAAAAGGTCAACGGCATCCTTGATTTGAAGAATAATGTAAATTAAAATACATTATTTATCAGAATAGGCATTTCTGCCATTTAAACTTTGTTTTGGGTACTAAAATCATTAAAAATGTAGTACAGTGCATGCGGTGTGGTGTGCCAACACCTTCCAGAATATGGTCTTCGTTACCATCAGTGATATCATTCCACAAAAGATATATACCTAGTGATCCTTTGTATTTTCATACTGTTTTACTTGAATTCAAAGCTTATTTTGTAAAATAGAGATACAAAAAAATACATTGTAAGTAGATTATTTTAATTGTGGGCAAAAAACAAAATTGATCAATAGAAATTTCAGACACTGTCACACCGGTCACATATAATGTAACACCTGTCACATATAAAGTAACACCCGTCACATTACGCAACACCCGCCACATATAACGCAACACCCGTCACATATAGCGCAACACCCGTCACATATCAAGCAACACCCGTCACATATCACGCAACACCCGTCACATATAATGCAACACCCGTCACATATACGCAACACCTGTCACATATAACGCAACACCTGTCTTATATAATGCAACACCCGCCTTATATAACGCAACACCCGCCACATATAACGCAACACCCGTCACATATAACGCAACACCCGCCACATATAACGCAACACCCGCCACATATAACGCAACACCCGCCACATATAACGCAACACCCGCCACATATAACGCAACACCCGCCACATATAACGCAACACCCGCCACATATAACGCAACACCCGCCACATATAAAGCAACACCCGTCACATATAGCGCAACACCCGTCACATATAGCGCAACACCCGTCACATATAACGCCACACCCGTCACATATAAAGCCACACCCGTCACATATAACGCAACACCCGCCACATATAGCGCAACACCCGTCACATATAGCGCAACACCCGCCACATATAACGCCACACCCGTCACATATAACGCCACACCCGTCACATATAAAGCCACACCCGTCACATATAACGCCACACCCATCACATATAACGTCACACCCGTCAAATATAACGTCACACCCATCACTGCAATTAGTTTTGTGTGAAAATCTTACAGATTGTTGAATTCCTTAGCTTTTATAATGCTTTATTACAATGAAGTTCCAACTTATATTTGATGATTAAAATTTTCTCATTGCTCTTTTAACATCACAGAGTTTTACATGTATTCATCAAATTTGAAAAACCTAGATCTGTTTTTATGTAACACCCATCATACATGTTTGCTTGCCTTAGTCTCATCTGTTGTAGCATTTGTCTGACTTTTTCTTTTGGAATTAAGTAGAAGCTTATATGATATACCTAGCGATGGGATAATAAGAGTTAGTATTTGAGAGAAATTATTCTGAAGTTCAGAAATTGCTTCTAAATCGTAATACTTGTCACAGGGAATTGACCATTTGATGTTTTGAACATGACATGTCTGATCTTATGAATTAAAAAAGAACAACTAGCAAACATTATTGGCAAATTTGACTCAGACTGTCACAGTGCCTTAAAACCTCAACAAACAACTAGAAAACATTATGTTGAGTTTATTGCCCACTGCATCAACCTGAAGAAATATTACTATCTTTTATTAAATACAATCAATTCATTTGCAAGAAATCTCCAAGCCCTTTGATACTTACCATTTATAAATATAAACATTGTTGGGATTGCTTCTGATGACTGCTGTTCTGTAGCTTCAACAATAAAGTGTGGTTACACTGTTGCAGTGTAGCTTTCATCATGAACCACAGTTAATGTAGGCCTATATATACACACACACTCACACACGTCATGTAGTTTCTATAAATATAACTAGGCCAACACAATTAAGCTGAGGATAGGATTGAAATGGATACTGTTAAATTGATGTACATTGGAAAGAAATGGAAAAAAAGAAAGAAATTGATGTGATTCAGAAAAGTAAATCTTTCTGATTTTCCAGGAAATTGTGAAGAATAAGTAAAATTGTTTTTTTATAATTTATTTTTAGCTTAACATCCCCCCTTTAGGAGGTTTCAAAGAAAACACTATTCGCCCCTGCAAAATCCAGATTTTCGTTTGCCTACGAGTGTTACTTTAGCAGCGTTTATTATATCCTAAGCATTTCTTTGATATTTTGTTGTGTTGTCATGTTTGCAGTACATAGATCAATCCGTGGATGCAACAACACTTTGTATTGGTGCGTAGTTTTAAGGACGTTTGCATTCTAAATCTCACCAAAAATCACTCCAAAAAATCGGTTTTTGCTCTGTGTGATCGAAATGAATTTAGCATATATAATAACATTGACTCAGAATTTACCGCTGAACATTTTCGAAGAATAAAGAACTCTGCTTTCATTGGTTTGAGCCTTAAAATACAGTCCGGCACATGTGCCAATTGGGCTATAATAGCCTGTATGGGATTTATCCCATATTATAGCCAAATTGGGGTATGGCACTTGTAGTTGATAACCTGCTTGTGTTATAACTTGGGTTTAAAAACTATAATGCTCAGAAATGGCTGTTGGGGCAGTTTTTGCCAGCATGGCGCATGTTCTGTGTGATAAAACAGAAAGATAAGCTATTTTCAAGCCTACTTTACTTTGTCAATTGTTTATGTTTCTTGTGCAGATTTTGAGATACAGCAATTTGATGTAAACAATAACCTGTTTGGGCTATTTTGGCCCAATTGGGCTAACAAGTGTAGCCTAAATGGGCGATAGCAAAGAAGAAAGGGCTGCCTAGCACAACGAAACTTTAATTTAGTTTAATTAAGATTGATGAAATGAATCATTTCTAGCTGAAAATTTACAAATATTATTGTTTTTCATCATTATCTTTTGATTCTTTACAGAATTCAAAGAATACTTAATGGTGCTGCTCGGTTGATTTTCAGACTACCAAACTTTTCTCACATTAATGCTGTTTTGTAATCCCTTCACTGGTTACCAGTCAAACAAATAATTGATTTTAAAATTATTTTACAAGTTTTCAAGTGCATTAAAGGCCTTGCTCCAAAATATTTATGTGAAATGGTAGTTGAAAAACCATCCCGCTATGACTTTCGTTTCAAGTCCCTATTTGTTCCCCCGTATTAAGCATAAAACTCTTGACGAAAGGGACTTTGCTTATAAAGGTCCTTGGTTGTGGAATTTACTCCCAACTGAACTCAAATGTATTAATAATGTATCCCTGACCTCCTTCAAAACTAAGCCTAAAACTTTTTTGTTTAAAAAGATATTAATCTAATGTGCAGCTTGATCCATTGTATTTCTATTTATGTTGTCATTTCTGTATTCTTATTTTTGTTTTAATTAATTTCCTTGTATGTAAAGCGCTTTTGAATGTTTTTACAAAATTAGCAAATATATATAAATTGATGTATTATTATTATTAAAACTTCCCAACTTATATGCAAGTGAAAAGCCTAATTTGGTTAAAATAGCCTGAATGGGCTATACTATTCTCATAGCCCAATTGGCACATGTGGCAGTTTGAAATATTTGATTAAAATGCAATGACACTAAACCCTGATTTACAGCATGGGTTGCATGGGCTACTCATTTGCGTATCTTTCATCTGGCATCATAAAAAGTCAGCCTTAAATGACCTAAAGCTTATTATACTCTTTTTTAAATATTTTTTTATTGGCTTTAAATAACTTTCACCTTGTGAGGTATCCAAATTTTGATCCTCGATTCCAGTATCGCCAACCCGTTTTCCAAAAATTACACCAACACAGTGTGGGTATACAGTTTGTTGCACTTTTTCGAAGGTGAAAGTACTCTGGAGCTATGACTGGTGACTGTTGCGTCTTTTAACTGTTTAATCTTTTTTGATTCTGAATAAGGACTATAGTTCTAAAAACACTTGAAGAAAGAACTTTCTAAGCTTTGTGACTCCACCAGGTCCAGATTAGAAAGTTTGGAGAGACAAGAAGTGGAGAACTGCCAGAAGAATTATAACGTCAGCTGATTGCAAGTTGAAGTTGAAAATAACCACCACCACAAGCTTAAAGTTTGCTTTGTGTGATTGTGTCTGTCTTATTCCTCCAAAGCTTAAGGAAAATCTTCGTCTGGCCCATTCCACACAATTTTTATTGGTCTCATATCTGACTTGATACTCCTTGAAAAATAAAAGTGTAGTGTTGTGTTTAGTGCTGTCAGGACATGGCTCTATTACGTATCAATTATCGTGGAGAAAAATATTGCGATATATTGGTGTATCACGATACTTTTCAAAAAAACTGACTCACGACACATTGTTAAAATGAAATGTTACTTCTTTTATGATGAACGCAAGAAAAAATGATTTGCAGATCTAGCAGATGACATGATTGCGTGACTATTACGTTCATCACGCAGGTATTTGATAATTCAGCCAACGTGACCATGAATCATCAAAGTGAGAGCCTGTGAGGTATGTTCTGGGCCAATTTTTTGTTCAGTGTGGGGTAATGGAGCACAATTTTTAATTACTTTTTATGTTTCACGATATTTTTGGCATGTTTTTAATGACCTAAACTTAACTTTTAGATTTAATACGTAACATTAGAATTGTAACATACAAAGTAGCCTAGCCCAGTTGTGTAAAAATTTCGTAGTTGAGTATTAGTTTTTGGTATCATGATATGTGTTGAGAGGCATATTTCATATCTAAGAAAAGAGATATCGCGATATCACAATATCGACATGTCATGACAGCACTAGTTGTGTTATTAGTTAGATTATTTGTGCAGTTTTCAAAAGAAATTGATTAAATCTTTTTAGTTTTATTTTGTTATAATGATTACCACTTGGAAGTGTATTTGTGGGGTGCTAATTTTGAATAATTATGATTTATTAATTGCGATAATTATTTGCTCAAAAAATGGCTAATTTATTAGCAATACGAGGAAAATATGCCATAGTTAAAATCATGTCTTGTTGCAAGGATGTAAAATCCATCTTGATTTTGTACATACAGTATTTTGCTGTCAGTATGTCTGTTTTTAATTTCAATTTCCCTCAAAAGCAATCATTGTTAATAAATTTGCATCATATTGCAACTTGCCCATAGGAGGGATTTGCCTACTGGGCAGTGGGGGAAAGTCAAAAGTGTGTGTGTGGGGGGAGGGGAATCATGCTAAGATTCCACACATCACCATACAAAAGCATATATTTTGACAAAAAGTGAGGGTGGGGAAAGTTCTCCTTGCTCCCCACCCCCCCAAAAAAAAAAAAAAAAAAATGAATTCCCCACCTATTTTTAAACCATATGTGTAAGAACCATGGGGCAGGCCCTTTTTGAAGATGAAAAAGTGCTCCTTAATCACTTGTCAAAGACGTGCCCTAACATGATGTTCTTTCCCCTTGCCCCGAGCTCCTCCAACACCCCTAATGCTTTGGGCCTCATAACAAGGCTATTACAGTGTCATTGTTCAAGGCTAGACCCAAATTAATTTTGCCCAGAGCCTGTAAGGTTCACCCACCCTTGGGCATTCCCAGCATGTTGTTGTGCCACTGTCAATCAAACATGTATTTCTTTTCCAACAACCCCAGCCTACCCAATGTAATTCCTTATCAACAAATACCCACCTTACAAATGTATGTGGAGTTACTACATCTCAAATGTTCTAGCATCACATATTCAAATGATATTAAAGCTCCTATTAATTGCATTTCCAAATAAAATTAACTTCAAATGTGTATTCCTAACAGCCCTAACCAACTCAAATTAACAACCCACTCACAAAAACAGGCTTATACCCACCCCAAAATATATGTTGAGTTACTACATCATTTGACAGTAAACAGAAAATCAAACAAGATATGGGATAAGACTTAACAAAAATTGACTGAAATACGCTTTTTGATATCCCAAACATTCATGTTAAAACTTAATCAATCGTATACATGTACCACCGAATTGTATATTGAGCGTTTGTGATTTACGTCAGAAATAGTGCATAATTTATGCTGTTACAAACTTACCTGTTTTTGCCCTAATACTTATTTCATGATTATTTTCCCTTATCTGTTGATGTATTATTGTCAATGCTTACGAGGTAATTAGGTTTTTTTTGTAATGTGATAATTTTGTCTATATAAAGTAGAAAGTAAGGTTATGACAACAAGAGATGGACTACATATTATGACACTAGAAGGTTCGCAGATGGTAATAATAATCCATGCAAATACTGTCCTAGAATAAACAATCTTTGTTTCTGCTATTTTAAAGATGTGTTGTACTTCTTAGCTTGTATCTAATGGCAAAACCCAATGAAAGTTTAAACTAGTATGAATTTCACTTGTTACAAATCAAGATGTATTTCAGAACTATACTGCAGCAAATGCTTTACACCCGTATTTATTAATGCTCAGGAGATGACATGGAATGTGATTTCAATATGCATAATGTACATTTGTTAAGGTGGTCATCACATAGAGGTCCTGGGTTCACCAGCGCTTCACAACTGGTTTATCAAGGGGCCATAGATTTCTCTATATGACCTTAGCTGTTGAGAAAGGGATGTAAAGTGCCAATTCTATCACCACTATTGTCCTGTTATATATTTCAAGCTACCTGATTGGCTGATAAACCTAATTTGCATAATCCTACTGTCCGGTTATTACCAACGAACGGACAGTAGCTGAAAAAAAAATGACCAATGACAGCACTTCCAGTCAATAATCGGGCAGTTGCATAATCATTAGATTGACAGATAGTTTCTAATGTGGGGTACTGGTATTAAACTCCTGCACTAATTATGGCAACCACAGATTAACCCTTCAATAATAATTACATGCACAAAAATAAATTATGCCAAAAATATTCAATTTCAGTTTCAGCAGGAACAAACTTTTTGCTGACAAGCTGATTGTTCCAGATTTGAATTGAGCAACAACATAGTCCAATGTGCACAGCTTATTAGAATACAATAAATGAAAGAACAAAAGTAAAATGTAAAATTTAAAAGTTAGGCCTACAAGTTCATACTAATACAAGTTCAACAGGGCTATAATTGTTCAGTATTTGCACCAAACTAGTACTTGCATTACTAGGAATGAAACGTGCCTCTGCCTGCTTTATTTTTTTTTCTAGAATCATTAGTCCTATTTGTAACATTAGGGCCTAAGCTTTTAAAAAGTGTTTACAACACGAATCACATACCTACAGACTACACAGTACTGTCGTTGTAACTAGCTCAGCAGTGCATAGCCCTAGACCAAAACGAACAACTTCAAAACTAATAAAACCTTCCTATTCTGACAAATTTGAGAATATTAAATAACAGTATTTTCTGTTCTAATAACAACTAGGCCTGAAAGAGTTACCATTTCCCAGTTTTCTTCACACTTTGAGGGACACAGCCGTGTGCTTCAAGCATTTAGCCAAAACGTACTGCACTGATGTTTTACTATATGCACAGTGCAGTACATGTTTACAGCTGGCCTTCGGCACATGTGTAGTGACATGACACTTGACATATTTTTGACCTTTGTGTATTGTTTCTAGCTAAGCTAACGAAGATATTTTTTTCTTTAGGGATAAACCAGAATGTGTTTCTTCTGAAATATTGCTTTTATGTTGCAAAATACTTACATTACATTTCTAAATTGATGAATTTGCGAGTCATTTACGAGATCAAGTTTTGTTCGTTGGACAAAAGTACAAATTGGTGGATTAGAAACCGTCAACATTCTCTCTGTGTCATCATATGCAAATAAGCTGGATTGATGCATGTGCGGTACTATGTATAAATTTTGCATGTTTCTTCATCTGAATTTGATCAGATTTTCTTTATTTTTTCAAAGTTTTTTAAAATCATATTTGGTGACAGAATAGATATAAACTGCTCTTGCTTGCCCATTTTTGGTAATAGCCAGCTCGCTTAAATAATTTTGAACTATAATGGGCTTGGTTACACCTCGCCCATTATTCTTCAAATTATTTAGGCTTGCCAATTATTACTCAACAATGGGCTCGCAATTGCAGTTTATTTCTTAAATCTACATACCTTAAGGTAGACAGTATATCTAAAGAGATTGGAGAATCATTTAAGTTCAGTATCGACATCATAAGTTGATACCCAAAGTTGAATGACTTAAAGCAGCTCATTACTTTTGGCATATTAGCTTTATTTGCAACCTACAGTGACCAGAGATTCCCAGGCATTCTGGGAATGCAGCGTACGTGTCCCAACTCTCGTGCTCTCATACGATGGTGTCATATTTCCCTCCAAATAATATTTTGCACATTGGATATAGTCATTGCTATGAGGCCTTTAACTTGATACTGTGATGTTTTCAAGCTTTTGTCAAATCTTGTTTAACTTGATACCTCTATGGTTTGATGTATTATTACTATTATTATTATTATTATTATTATTATTATTATTATTGTCATCATCATCATCATCATTATCATCAATATTATCATTATTATCATCATCATCATCACTTCATTATCATTATTTTGTAGAAATATCTTGGAATTTATAATTGAATTGTTTGTATTGTTTTTATAATTGAAAGACAAATATTTTGATATTATTCAAAGATCAAAGGACTTTTAGAAGTTAGCTCAATTAATGCTTTCTGGCAAGCACACTTGTAAATTCTTAAGCATCCTCCGAAGTGTAAAACATCACATTTTAAAGGAATATTCCCATGGAATTTCATATTTATGTATCTGATAGAGAAAATGTTTAGAAACAGATGAGTAAAAAATACCATGTTGATATCTCATTCCTAGAAGAAGTTATTGAACTATAAAGATTTTTTCTTTCGGCCTAAAAATGACTTTGAAAGTCTAAGTCATCATTATGATGTCATCACAAGGCTTCCTGTACTAATCTTTATTTATTTCTTTGAAAATTAATTGCTAATTTTTATAATTCAAATATTAGTTACAAGAACAGATTGGACAACATTATTGTAAATTTTATTCTACATTATTTTAAATATTTTTTGATGAAAAATGTTCCTCAATCATTTAGAAAATACCAAGTTAATTTTCAAACAAATACATAAAAAAGAAAAGTACAGAAGTGCTGTGATGACATCATAATGATGACTTAAGACTCAGATGAACAATCTCTTTTATGCAAACAAGAAAAACAAATTCAATAACTTCTTGTAGGAATAAGATATTAACTTGTTTTTTCACCAATCTCTTTCTTTTATGTGTCTTCTATCAAATATATTAAAATGAAATTCCATGGGAATATTCCTTTAAGAAAAAGATAGATCTGCATTGACTCAGAAAAAATAAAAATAAAATGTTCCTCAACTTTCAACAGTTTGTGGCTTGGTGTTAATCAAAGCAGACCCATTGATCTTTGAGAATCTTTGTCGTTCCTCAGCACATAAGATGCATCTGTCAAGCAGAGGTGTAGTAGTAACTCAATACATCACGCTCACTTGTAACACTATGTAAGAAATTTGCCGGAAGGATTTAAAATGTTTTTTCACCTTTTTGAGTGAAGACCAAATCAAGAGTATTTTTATGTTTGATGCAAAGAAGGATCTGCCTACAGAGACTAAGTAGAAAGAAACAAGAGAAGTATTCTACCTAGTGTGTCTACCTAGAAGATCCAAACGAAAGATGGGCAAATGGTGTACATATTAAGCATAAGTAGAACAATGGTAATACAGAGTCTTGATTGAAAAGCTGGAGGTAATTATGAAGTGTTACAGCTTCAGATACAATCCCTCGTGGGCTGAAGATGTAAGTTAGTACCATCCAACATCGAGTGGAAGGTCATCGTGATATAAAAGCTCTGCAGATCAGCTATGACGTCGAAAATGAGCAAAGAGATGATTGCAATCACAAGAAATTATAACTGGCATGGGGCTGTGGAATCCCTGATTGCTGGGGCTAATATTTGTATGATTTGTGCAGGGTCTATGAAAGGTGACGAGAAAATATAATTTGAGTTCTTAATGAAATGGGGCTCTGGAATCTCTGATTGCTGGGGCTAATATTTGTATGATTTGTGCAGGGTCTATAAAAGTGACGAGAAATTATAATTTTGGTTCTTGATGTTCATCGACCTGAAATATATATATTTTTACTTTTGTTATCTAAATTGCAGTTCATAAAT
The DNA here is from genome assembly GCA_020152595.1 of Chiridota heheva. Lineage (NCBI taxonomy): Eukaryota > Metazoa > Echinodermata > Holothuroidea > Apodida > Chiridotidae > Chiridota > Chiridota heheva. The sequence continues at coordinate 442,668 of JAIGNY010003919.1, read as the reverse complement.
AGAGTTACAGGATTCAACATACATGTATTTTTATTAGGCAGGTCATCCCCTCAAATATGGAATTATTTAGCATATTTTCTGGCAAATTTTACTTGTATTTTTTAGCAATATGCTTCAATTGGTTGAATTTAAATTTCCCCCTTTCCATTCCAGGTGTCCATTCCAGTAAATAGTTTAAAACGTATCATCATGAAATGCAGAAGACAATATTTAAATGCAAAGTTTTAAAGCAAAGGTCTTAAGTTTTGAACACTTGCTCATGGTGAATAGACTTTCATAGCCCAGGTCTCATTGAATGTCATCCATGACCTCACCTTAAGGTCAAGATGTCAGATACATCATGATCTGAATGCTTCATAATGATAGACTATAATCCCACCTCTTGATACATTACCTATCACAAATGCCATGGCACAACATTTGAAAGGCTTATTTCAATTTTCAGTCTTCAAGGCTCAGTCTTATTCCAATTTTGTGCTTGATTGGATTGTATAAACCTGCATGTTGTAGCTCCAGGAAAGATATATCCAGTTGTATCCAGATATCTTGTTTGGGACATTTATTACTGGTAATTGACTTGCACATTCATGCACATTTACTGCAAGTGGCTTTTCTCAAAGCTACCACCTCTAACAAAACAATATATCATCAAAGAAAAGATGGCAGCATGTGTGGCTTGATGATTTATAATAGGCTTGGTTATTCACCTGGATGAGGGACTGGAAGTTTGTAGCTGGAAGCATGAAGGAAGAATCTAAGGGGCCTGTGTAAGGAAACCTAAGGAAAGATTCATCATGCAAGAGATTCAACAACTCTCAGTTATAGTTCCCTATTTTTTAAATTATTTTTGTTTGATCAAGTTCGTCATAAGTGGAGAATTCCTCCTTTATAGGTAATAATTAATTGGATTGATTGCAAAAATACTTATTGTACTGAATTTTTTATGAGATGTTTGGAGTATGCTATGTTCATCTAATATGTTGAATAAATCCCATGGAAACACACAAACTAGGATTAAGTATTAGTTTAACATGTTTTCATTGGTTGAAAAAGAGAAATAATCACTCAAGATGTGCACAAGAGGATTCATTGATCCCCGAGTTAAAGTATGTATGTGGGAGCATATTTGATTGCCTTCAACTTAATCAAAATAATCACATGTCCTGAAATCGTTGAACTCATGTATCCAATTGGGTCTGCACGATCCAACCACCTGAAACTAGTTTAAAGAATAATCTCTCTCGTAACCTGTTTTTGCAGAGACTTCTTGGCGAAGTTATTTTGCATTTTTAGTTGCAAAATTTATTTTCAAATTGAGGACAGTTTGTTTTGTTGCTTTTTTCTTGCTTCACTCTAAAAATGATTTTGTGAGGAACGAAAAAACTGGATTATTTGGATTTAAAGGCAAGTGCAAGTGGAAGTTTGTGCGGTGTTTTGAATTCCTTCATTTTGATGATATTAAAGTAGATACTGCGTACAATTTTAGAAATTTGATTTCCAAAATTAATTGAATTCATTCTGCTAATAAGATTAGTATCTAAATGTAATAGAAAATATATATATATTGGATGAGACAATATTTCATTTAAAACAGAAAAGTATGATAACTAACCTATAAGTTTTTGCATAATATCTTAATAGTATGATAATTCTTATAAAGCGCATAAATATTACAAGACATCTAAATGCCATACACCACACAAATTATATCCCTTTTGAATAAAGAGCAAAAAAAAGTATAAGATTGCTTTCTACATCAATGAAAGCATAGTACAGTATGCAAATTGCAAGAGTTGTATCAGAATTACTTTGAAACAGGCATTCAATACCTTGATTTTTTTTAAATGTCATTTTTTGACTTTCATGCATCATGGGAGTATTCTTCTTGCTTATTCTATGATGCATTTGGAATGAGAAATTTATTCTGATAGAAAATGTTCTGAAATTTGACTGTCCCTGGAATTAATAGTTAACATCAGGTAAAAAAGGAGGCTCGTCTCAGTAAAATACGGTAAAAATGGGAGATACTATATTTTGACGTCACTTCCGGTTGTGGAGGCAAGATCCGATCCTCTGTCTGTTTGTACCACACAGTACAGCCAGACACTAGCATGTACGTTGTGTGTGCAGAATTACATACACAGCGCATTACGTTGCTGTGACGAGAAACTAATTTGTTTTTTTTCAATGCTTTTTTGTCAGAAAGTGAAAGTGAAATTTTAGCATTATAATACTACAATGATAGTCACCAAATGAAAATTACTGAGAAAAAAAAATAGAAGAAGATGGAAGCAAAAGTCAAAATAAACGATTCTACCGGGGCTCGAACTCACGGCATGATTTGGAGAAAGAAAAAAAAGGTTAATTGCGATCGCCGCAACCATCTGGGCTATCTCATGTGGTGACTTAACAGGCGTTTTAAATAGCTATATACCTTGTAATATAAGACAACGAATCGCGCAGCAAAATTTCAACCAATCAAAAAATTTGAAAGGACATCTAAATATTGTGCACATATGACGATATCGCCTCTTTAACATCAACTAGTTTTTAAGCGAAAATAGTTTACAGGATGTTTAGATTTGGGGACCATTAACCTACAGAGACACTTTTCATGCACTTTTTCCTTGTCTTATTGATTATGCTTGTTTTCTGTGGACTGAACACTTTTAAGTGCACTTATTAAAAGCCAGTAACTAGGCTTCATTTCCATGCATTATGCTGCAACTGTAAAACACTTGAAAGTAAAATCAAGTAAAATGCTCTAAAATATTCGCCTCTGTGTACATTAGAACAGTTGTGTATGACTTCACAATCACAAAGATCATGAATTATTATATGAAAAACTTTGGACGTTAAATGCCAGAGAGGATTTTAAATTATATTTTTAAAGAGGCTGTTGTGTGAAATATAATTATGCAAATATTCAAGGGACCTCAGAAAAATACACCTTCTTTTAAGTCTGATTGTCCCTTTAAGGATTTTTTCATCAGGCAGTCAAACTGTGGCACTTTTTAAGGTGTGCTGTGGTCTTAAAACATTGTTAAACTTTGACTTGAATTTGTCTGTACTTGTGAACATTGTTTAAGATGCTTGCTGTTAATTTAGTTAATTTATTTAATATGGGTATTATATTCTGAATTGAGCAGTCTTTAAATTTGAAAATAGCATATTAAGTTTTTGAAATATTGAATTTGAATGAAAAAATTATGTCTGATGCTAGCTTTGCTGTTTCAGAGGGGTGGCCCTCCCCACCTCTCCGTTTCCCCCACCCCACATCTCCATTGCCCCCACCCCCTCTCCCATTGTTTAAGATGCTTGCAGTTAATATAGTTAATTTATTTAATATAGGTATTATATTCTTAATTGAGCAGTCTTTAAATTTGAAAATAGCATATTAAGTTTTCGGGAAAAAATGCAAAAAAACTTAATCAACTTCATAAATGAAATACCTTATGAGGTTACAGAACACAGAATGGTAGCATAGTAAGAAATTGTCCTGTTTGGCTCATGAATGATCCTAATATCTGGCTGGATATTTTCAGTCTGAGATATTATAGCTAAAATCCCAGAGCTTCACCCGTGGTTAGAGGCTCCTGGACCCCATGCCAAAGAGGCAAGCATTAATATGCCCCTCAACAAATCTAGCACCCTGCCCCTGTTTTTAAATCAAGTCAGGGGTCTGTCTGAAATGCAGACAGCTTATTATTTTTGTGTAATTCTTGAAGTTTTTTTTCTTAATTTTCAGGCATGATGTCTATTTCATATTGTGATAAAGCTTCACACTTTAAAATGAATGAATTTTTGTCCAATTGCTGTGTGCATTTCATGGCTCTTAAGGATTCATACAATGTAGCTGATATTGCTTTCTTACATTTATAAATCTTGTATTTTTGGAATCAATGAGTTTTCTCCCATTTTGTTATGATCTGTCTTGTCATGCACTGCTGCATTAATGAAGCTTCTTATTTTTCATTCAAACAATTGGGTCATGCTCCTTCTATGTTATCTTGGCAAGATGTCTGACATGCATGGAAGTTATGATAAATATGCACACGGAACCTGAATACATTTTACTTTGCCTTCTGAAGCATCTGAATTTGTTAAATGATGCAGATGTTTGTTATATCATGTATATTCTGTATGTGATACTAATGCTTTTCAAATAGGTTTTATATTCTATTTCTTTTAACATTTCTTGTTTTCTTTCATTGTTTCTTGAGGGCTTTGTTATCTCTGTTAGATAACTTGTGCAGATTATTTCATACCTTGCCATTTCCACATTCAATTTTGGAATTGTTATTAATCTTCGAATTGTCTCCAATTTAAGGCATCTACTGTGCTGCAGGCACATAGTCAATGGGGCAGTTGTGGCTCCCCCCTCCCCTCTTCTTCCCTTTGCTGAATGTTTATTTATTTATTTTAAGGGGGGGGGGACTTTTTTAAATATTATATTGTAACGGTTATGCTTCTAAGTTTTTCTGCTTTATATATAATTTACTCAGGTCAAAATTATTTTTCATGGAAGTTGGTCCCCCGCCTATGTCTGGCTATATGTGCCTGTTACTGTATGAACTTCTAGAGGCAGGGTTAAGCAGTCATTCTGAAATACATCACTGTTCAAGAGCCACACAATAAGTTATATTCAATAAATGTAAAGAAACTAGTAAAGTGTCTTTGAGAAGAGTGAATTTGATTTAATTGTGTAGAAATGTAAAGTTCCATATTCTAGGAATAAGAGTGAATTTGATTGAATTGTGTAGGAATGTAAACTTTCATATTCTAGGGAATAAGAGTAAATTTGATTAAATTGTGTAGGAATGTAAACTTCCATATTCTAGGGAATAAGAGTGAATTTGATTGAATTGTGTAGGAATGTAAACTTCCATATTCTAGGGAATAAGAGTGAATTTGATTGAATTTTGTAGGAATGTAGACTTCCATATTCTAGGGAATAAGAGTGAATTTGATTGAATTGTGTAGGAATGTAAACTTCCATGTTCTAGGGAATAAGAGTGAATTTGATTGAATTGTGTAGGAATGTAAACTTCCATATTCTAGGGAATAAGAGTGAATTTGATTGAATTGTGTAGGAATGTAAAGTTCCATATTCTAGGGAATAAGAGTGGATTTGATTGAATTGTGTAGGAATGTAAAGTTCCATATTCTAGGGAATAAGAGTGAATTTGATTGAATTGTGTAGGAATGTAAACTTCCATGTTCTAGGGAATAAGAGTGAATTTGATTGAATTGTGTAGAATGTAAACTTCCATATTCTAGGGAATAAGAGTGAATTTGATTGAATTTTAGGAATGTAAAGTTCCATATTCTAGGAATAAGAGTGGATTTGATTGAATTGTGTAGGAATGTAAAGTTCCATATTCTAGGAATAAGAGTGAATTTGATTGAATTGTGTAGGAATGTAAACTTCCATATTCTAGGAATAAGAGTGAATTTGATTGAATTTTTAGAATGTAAACTTCTATATTCTAGGAATAAGAGTGAATTTGATTTAATTGTGTAGGAATGTAAACTTCCATATTCTAGGAATAAGAGTGAATTTGATTGAATTGTGTAGGAATGTAAACCATGTTCTAGGAATAAGAGTTTATTGAATTGTGTAGGAATTAAAGTTCCATGTTCTAGGGAGTTTATATATTGGTATATTGTTTAAAATAAAACATTGTGAAGATTGAATTCTTTTCAGCTATGATTTTTTTTTAAGATTCACGGTAGTTTCTGAAGAAAGAAAACTTCTTGTAAAATAATGAAGCATGATACACTATGTTCCTCATTGCGTAAGTTATCCCTCAAATATCTACATTGCAGTAAAGCAAAAAGTATTGAAATAGATTTGTGCATAACATTTGTTTTCATCTCTTTTAATTTGATCTGAAAAATCCAGAAAGAAAGTATTCTATGAGAAGCTTCTCTTAAAGAATATTGTAAAGCATTTTTCTCTGAAATTAGGAAAGACCTTCAATTCATACTGGACGTTTTCCCTGCTCTCTGTGAAATGTGAATTAACTAATAACTAGTTCATGATATTTGGATACTGTGACCATAGCAGGTCCCTTAATACACAGAGAGAAAAGCATGTGTGTTCCATTATATTCACATTTGGCAGCATACTTATCACAACAATGGTTCTCTATAAATAGTTTTTCCAGCAGAGAGGGTGGGCCATTGTCAAGAAAGTTTAACCAGACATTTAACAATGCAAGTGAAAGTGGTGAATAGAAATTTTGTATGCTTCATAAAGCTTGTATTTTGATAAGAGATATTTCACGTAGTTTTTTAATTAAAGCTCCTGAAAGGTAATATTTTTGTATGCAAAAGTGTCAGATTTCAATACGTAATGGCGCTAAAAATAGCTCTTTTAGATGTAGTCAGTTGGTATAGAGGTCCTCCATTCATGTGCAGGTCTATTAATTACATTTACAGAAATGTATGTGTCTTCTTGTTAATCCTATCGCAGTATTTTCCGATCAGAATTCGGACATTCTTCTATGAATATGCAAATTCTCGGAATCTTATTTAGGCCTCACTGTATTATATCATATCGTATCGGATTGGAGTTCGAGTTCTTAATAGGTCATGACATAACCTAGAAGATAATATATGAAGTTGTTGTTTGATTTTGTTTGCTTGTCGTACAGTAAGTCTTAAGTGTCAGTAAGTCTAATTGTGCTATATTGAATCACGGGGGCTAGAAGGTTATACCAAAGAGCTGTGTGCACTATCTATCACGGTTGTGAAAAATTTAAGCTTAAATGCACTAATGCGGGATCTAAGAATAAAGTTTTGTTGGGTTGGTAAACGCACGTCGATTGCGTAAGCCGGGAGTTGTTACTAATGTGCCGAATGGGCAGCAGATTGCCAGAAATAAGAGTTTGTTTCCAAAATTGATTACAGTGTTCGTGTACACGTGAAGAATCATCGCTGGGTAGTATTCACGAGGGAGGGGGGGGGGGGGCACTTCATACTAAAAGTGGTAGGGGTGTGCAGCCCACCAACCAAAAAAAGAGTATGAAATTATAAAATTTTGATACCCACTGTATGAAAGAAGTCAATTTTGATACTTGCAGTATGAGTATTCAACGAAAATATTGTAAAAATAGATAAGCAGTACAAAATCAACACAGTAAAACCTCATCTTTTTGGACCTGCACTACAAACATTATAAAAAAAAGACAATTTATTTTACTATAAAAAATACAATTGTTCTTATATTTCCAAAGTAAAAAAAGACACTTGCACTACGAATAATGGTACAAAACAGGCACCTGCTCAGGTGGCACATATACATATACCTCACGTATGGAAGTGCCCTTCCCCCTCTCCCCAGGGCTGCTAGGTCCCTATTTACAACATTTTCTATACTTTATTGTTCAAGCTCTTTTGCGTAAGTAAATTGTTATAAACAACTCATTGTTCATGAAACATTCTTTAATTGCATGGTTGATTTATTCAGTAATATAATTAAGGTACAAAATACATCTGAATGAGTTGCATTTACATTTAATTTGGTCTATGGTGTATCATTTATTTTGCATGAAATATAATAATAAGTTGGGTGAGACAATGGCTGTTGACATTGTTGAACTGCCAGTGGGTGGCATGACAATGGACGGAAACGTAACAATAAAATCACAAGAATAAATAATACTGTAAAAAGTTTGGCTAGTACAAAATTAAATCGGGCTATTTGAAAATAGAGCAGTGATGCCGGGACAGGCTAGTCAAATCAAAATGCTAATTTCAGATCTAAATTTTATGGCGGTTTTGGCCTACTTAACTTTGTTGAGAGTGCTTGATTATTATCAGAATTATTGAAAATAAAGTTTGGTTTAAATTATTTTGCAGGATTGCTTATGGTATGTTCCTTACATATTTTCTTCAATGAAGTTTCTCGAAGTCATTTCATCATGTGTAATGAAAATGATTGAGCCCCGGTGGTGTGCGTTCCCTTTCCATTAGTACCATTTATTTTCATCTTGTATTAATCAGTTAGGATATATATTTACCACTATCATTTCCACTTGTTGGGTGGAAGCTCTTTGGTCAGACTGATGCCAGCTATGTTAGTATGGCTGCCATTAGTGATGGCTGGCCGTCCGAGGTTACGACAAAAATCTATACCCTGCTGTACTGTGTTAAAACAGGAAAATCTCAGTTTTAAGATCTTTGTGAAAACGAAACCATTTTACCCTTTTTTCCACCCACAATGCTTATTCATGATGTTTAAAGCCCATCCATGTCTTCAAAAACTGTTTTTACGGTGGTTTTAGTTACTTTTATCGAAGTATTTACTGGGCTACTTTTAACTCCGTAAAATCATCTGACGAGCTCTCCAAAGTAGTCAAAGTTCAAAACACTGCATTTTAGTGGGGGTATTATGTTTTAGATTTTTTGAGGAAATCTTATATTCAGTACCGGCCAAATGAACTTAAAATTTATGAAGATTAATGTGTAAATGTTATAAATTTTGTTATGTTTACAAAATGTATTTTCTAAAAATAGTTGTGGTGGAATTGACCTTTGACCTTGCCAACGTCAGTAATCGAGGGAGATATGATGGCACCATGCGTTGAATGTCACATAGCTCTTGTTAGAAGCATAGGTTTCACGCATCTGGTAGTTATTCACAACTAACCTCGTTTGGCACATATGACCTGACTGTTAAGGTGCCATTAAACCCAAACAAACAAACTGAATACAACAAATACAGGAAAGTTGTAACTCTTGGATTTCTAACATGATGAATAATTGCCCCAAAATGGAATAGACTTGAAATAAAACTTTTTAAAAACATAAAAAATATCAGATATGACAAAAAAAAATCAATAAAAGCAATCAATTCTTTTTGAATTGTTGAGCTATAACATCATTGATGTCTAGTTGTATAAGATATAATGTGTGACTTATTGAGGGGTGAAGGGGTAGATTTTTGTTACTTGAGGGGGCCATATAACATTCATGAAAAATATTGGGGGAGGGGCACTTGCCCACTTATGCCCTGCCATAAGTATTGCTGAACCAATTGTTGACCCTGCGTTGGTAGAAAATCTAAGATCAATTCTTTTATGAGTCTAGAATCCAGGCACTCACACTGCTTACATTTAGCTTAAATTTCCATGGTAACCATTAACTCACATTTAGTAAGTGACCTGTGTTGCACTGTGTCCTGGATATTTCTCAACCATCTGCAAATTATTATTACAGAAGGCTTGTTGCACAATTTTCCGCTACGTCACGATATTTGCCACGTGGAAGAAAATCAGATTCCATCATGGTACAATGTTATGGCATGGTAATAGCTGTCTTTTTTGGTGCAGCAACTGAGTCAAACTATCAATTTCATGAAAAGTCAAAAGCAAAACAAAAGTCGGAAATTTCTTTGTTCTTTTTTTTTGCAGAAACTTTCAAAATAAATTGTAAGGGAAAGGTCATTATCAGGGATGTTTTCTGAACATGAGTTCTCAAGAGGGACATCAATGTCGAACGATACATTGTAAAACGCTGCCAAGGTCCTTATATGTTAATGTACGTGAAAAGTTTGTCTTATGGGTAAATGTGACCATAGAAGGGAAATGGATGGGAACATGTCTTAAGATGCATGTTTACCGGCCCAGGAAGATGGAAAATTCCACCACGCCCAACATATCAAACAAATAATAGACACATTGTTTTAATGTAGATTTGAACTAGGCTTGGGCGATATATCGATATATTTCGATATTGACCTATATCGATTTGGCCGATATTGAGTTCAAGGGTCGTATCGACATATCGATATTATGTTTTTTCAATAATACACAACACATGAAGTATTACAAAACTAAACATGACTATCAAACATCCAAGTATTTTTTATTAAGCAGCCACAGAAAGTTAATAAATTTCATTTATATCAAAGTTTCAGGCAGTCAGTTATGATCAAACTTTATTAAAACATTGATATTGTGATAACAATTACCCAAAAATCCTTCCATGAACAAAAAACCACTTGACTCGTGGAGTACAGAGGCATTGCGCAATACTTCAACTTTATACTTGATGGCTTACGATGTTCAGACAACACAAATCATAAGATGTTGAATCCTCAAACATCGTGTTAAGTTTCCTCAAAGGGAATACTGAATCTGAATTTTTAAATCAATCAGTCATTAATTGACAAATTACTGACAAAATTATGAGGTTTTTCTCACTATTTTGTTCGTTCAGAAAGTCTAAAGTAAAAGTGACAAACTGGTCTTGCCAGATCGATCAGATAATGTACAGTGCAGTAACTACATACACACAGTGTCACTACTGTACAGTGCTTTACTATGTACACACATACCATCTACCACTGTTTCTTCTTGGTGACAACACTCGTGCGATGATAGAAGCAGACTAGAAATTCAATAATATGCATCATATATGGACTTCTGAATTTCTAGAAGTCCATATAATGCTACCAAAATAATGCCTCTTTAGTACAACTTTCATAAGAAGTAAGTGAGTTATAAAATTTTAAGAAGAATTGGAGCCGATTTTTGTAGGGCATACAGTGTAGGCCTAATACCAATTCCACAACTTTTTTTTTTTTTAAGAATATGCCGAGGCCTAAACTTTTTCAAAGTTTCTGTGATTGATCTTTTGAGATAGAAACCATGTAAAGAACATTTTTAAACATAATGTGTGTTTATTTGAAGATCATATGTATATATTTTGCAGTGATTTCTGTTAAATTGTACAAAAAGTTTTACTTGACATTTTTGAGCGAGGCAGATTACCTTGCCCAGAACAGTACATACAGCTTACGTATGACGTCCTATAATTTGCATATCGATATTTCGATATTATCGATATTTTTCCGGCGATATATCGATATTGCATTATGTTCAATATCGCCCAAGCCTAATTTGAACTGGGATAACTAGCTACATGTATATTATATAGGGACCATACCTGTATTTAATTTGCGTTGCGTATATAGTTACGCTACGAAATGGCAAGCCTATACGCTGAGAATTCTTATAAATCTTTTAAGTCCAACTTCAAAGTGATCATATGAAACTCACATTCATTAGAAGTAATCAAATATTACATCAGGATTTGGAAGGAATTGAGTGGGTAAACTTGAATTAAGAATGATTTCTGGGTGGGCTGGTAATGCCGGTTTATTATAAGAAAAATATACAATTGAAGCAAATATTTGTTCTCCTTTTATTTTTCAAATAAAAAAGAACACTTAAGGCAATATATTTCCCTCTTGTTCTTTGTTTATCATGAACTCATGACCTGTGGAAAGAAAACATTGATTGCTTGTATAAAAAAATTAACTTGAAAGTTGTACACACAAATATAACAGGTCTATAGGGGCTTATAATGCTGCATGGTCTCTTAAACCTGTTTAAGACTTAAATCACTTTTAAACATCATTTGAAATCTTTTATGTGTGTTTGAAGCTGCCTCTACCAGAACATGTCCCATTCATGAAAACCAAGACCCATGACAGAAGCTTGCATTCATGCAAGTTGTCATTCCTACAGGCTGCTGGGCAAGTCTTTTGTTTGGGAGCTAGAGCACGTTTAAGTTGCTCCAGTGACCTCATTACTTTGGAGCTGAGCACGTTTTTGCTCCAGTGACCTCATTACTTTGGAGCTGAGCACGTTTTTGCTCCAGTGACGTCATTACTTTGAAGCTGTTACAATGCTTACCTATGTTCAGCATACATTGCCACAGTGGGATTTTAGTTTACAGTGCTGCGCATGCAGGCATGACTATGAATAGTCATGACGCATAACAATAGCTAATTAGTTGTTTACATTCGTTGCTACATTAGCCGAGTACAAAATACCCTAAAATATGTCTCAAATTTGTGCAACAAGGAAATGAATATGAAAATTAACCATATTGTAAGAAAAAAGTATACTCTACATTCCAGACCCATTTGAATATGATTTTAAGTGAACTGAGTGTCTTTTCTTTCACCCGCAAATAAGCATGCAGATTTCAGTGCTACAGTACAATCGCTTAATGCCAGATTTGGAGCACTTTGAAAATTCCAGAAATATCGTTTATTTTATTATATATTTTCGCAGTTTTCCAAAACAATCAACATTTGTATTAAGCTATGACATACTTTCTTTGCAAAATAAAGCAAATGCCACATCAGTTCATAGCACCTAAAAAGTAGCGCAATGGGGGTACTATGTGTAATGTTGCATAGGAACTGCACAACAATCGTAGATAATTTCCCCTTTCTTTCAATTGATGACAAACTTGGTTTATGAAACTCATAAAACTTGCAAGATTATTTCCTTAAAAAATCTTTTCCCTGCACAAAATAACTTCGAAATTTCTTGTCTGACTGAGAAACAAAATTTTGAAACATTTTTTGAAGATTACAAAAGGACAATTAAGATTGACATTCCAGTCGTTTGTTAGTAACAAAATCTGGCTAAATCCCATTATTTGCATTTTATTATCAACAAATTTGAAATTTGGGGTCAAGTACTGTGTAACAAAAATATATTAATTAATATTTCTTTAATTAGATAGCAATGTCAATAAATTGACACAGCTTGCAAGGAATCAACGGTTATAACGAGAGAAGTCTATCAGTCTTCAGAGAAGGATCAGTTTTGACTGCTTTTCTATCCCACTGAGGAACTTTTTGGGACTTGGAGTAGATTTAAAAGGAATTTTCTACGAAATTGTTATAAGTTTCATGTCCAGGTGTGAGAGTCCTCCTGGGAAAGAAACAAAAATCAACAGAATTTGATGTTTTCCCTATGCATCATAACACTATAAGTACCTTTATGGTTGCAATTTGTACCTTTATGGTTGCAATTTGTACCTTTATGGTTGCAATTTGTAGTGTCGCTTGGGGACGGGAGTGAACATGTTAGCATGAATGTAAATTATAAAGCTTAAAATCCAAAAGTTATTGCCAAGATATGCATCATCCAAAGATATTTAATGGGAGTTTCAGCAAAAGTATCTTGAAGAATTGCTAATGTTTTAGTTTAAGATGATAAAATTATCTAAAGTGAAGGGAGTGATATAAGCATGTTCATTCACAAAAAAATGATTATTGGAGTGTCCCAAGGTATACCCAAGGTAGGACGCATACTTTTGTAGCGTTGCATTTGTTCATGTCCCTCCCCCTTGGGATCATTGACCACCCCCAGTATTATCATAATTTACTTGTTGTATTGCATAATCGCCAAACTATCTGCAAAATTGCTTTGCCCCCAGGAGACAAAACTGCCATCCTGTCCCCCACCCAAAGCATCAAAACCTTGGTGCCACCCCTGCTCATACCACCTGTGAAGAGGAGTAAACTGCACAAATCAGTATTTAAGTGCAGTGAAATAAATACACAGCAGTGGATTAACATATATTTTGACTGAAGAGAGAGGGAGACAGATCACATCAAATTATACTCCAGTGGTACATTTATGTACAAAATATTTTGCAAAACATGATTTTGTTTTCTTCTTTTAAAAGTACTTTGCAATAGATCAGATACCAATAGCGTTCAAGTATTTCAGTTCTCCCTGGAATATGAAATAAAAAAGTAATATAAAGAAAACTGTTGTTTTTAAGTCACATACAACATTGTATTTGCATCATCATATGTACAGTAGAAGGCTTACTCTTTATGATCCTTCAGGGTTCATCGGCTTACTCTTCATGATCCTTTAGGGTTCATCAGCTTACTCTTCATGATCCTTTAAGGTTCATCAAGTATTCTGTTCACAAAGTGTCCATGAGATTGGTAACATCTACTGGTATTGTCCTAAGAATTGCTGCCGGCGCCTAGAGCTTAAATGTACATGAAATTCTTTCCTGTAGAGGCCAGAGCATATCTGAGATAATGCATGTGCTATGCAAATGCATAAGTGCAGGCTGTGTGATAATGCAGATACAGGGCCGTCTTTCATGTTGGATATAATTTTGGTTGATGGTGTACCTTGAGAAAATTGGTGAAAAAAGCTTCCACACCGATTGAATAATTCAATCTGTTTTATCTGCAAAATGAAAAATAAAATACAGTTTTTAAAATGATACAGTAGGTAATTAAGATTTGCATTGAACTTCTACTTTTTTTTTCTTTTCATATAACAAATCACTAATATAGCACATGTACAGTAACTGACACATTGACAGACTTTCTGAGGTGTTTTATTCATTAATTCATGGTAGCATCATATACTATACACCTGATCACTTTGTAACAAGTGCTTAGAGAGGCTGTGAGAGGAAGAAAACAGTGCCCCTTGGCCTATCGTTATCCAGTTTCTTGTTGCTTTTCAAATTCATTTAGTACAGATTACCCTTTTGAAGTAAAAGAAATGCCTTTTGTAGATCTGACCAAACAAAATTAATACAAAGTTTATGCACCAGCATAATTTCAGCTGCTTCTCGCCCACCTTCCTTTATTTTTGTAAGCATCCAACATCAATTAAAAATGTATTTCAAGAAAATAAATTAAATGTTTATCGCAAACCACTATTGAATAAACAATGTGGTCACAAGTACTTTCTATTTTCATCAAATTATCGCTGCAAATTACACTCTGTATAGCCTATAAACCTTAAAGAGGCATACAGTATGAATTGCAAATTATACTCTGTATAGCCTATAAACCTTAAAGAGGCATACAGTATGAATTGCACATTGGATTGTACCTATCTATTCCTATCCATTTGCCTTGTGCTGTTAAAGCTCTGTTGGTCATAGTCCTCCAACCACATGAAATATTCAACTGCTCATTCTGAGCCAATGTACTTATCATCACTCCCACTCTTTATGCACTATGTTTATTTTGCTCTTCCTTTTCTCTGCTCATATCTGCTTCTTATCTAAGAACGGTCTCTGCAGACCATTCCTCTTACCATGTGAGTGACCCATAACCTGCATCCTGCCATTCCTCTTACCATGTGAGTGACCCATAACCTGCATCATCCTGCCATTCCTTTTACCATGTGAGTGACCCATAACCTGCATCATCCTGCCATTTCTCTTACCATGTGAGTGACCCATAACCTGCATCATCCTGCCATTCCTCTTACCATGTGAGTGACCCATAACCTGCATCCTGCCATTCCTCTCACCATGTGAGTGACCCATAACCTGCATCCTGCCATTCCTCTCACCATGTGAGTGACCCATATTGCATCATCCTGCCAATCCTCTTACCATGTGAGTGACCCATAACCTGCATCCTGCCATTCCTCTTACCGTGTGAGTGACCCATAACCTGCATCATCCTGCCAATCCTCTTACCATGTGAGTGCCCCATAACCTGCATCATCCTGCCATTCCTCTTACCATGTGAGTGACCCATAACCTGCATCCTGATTCCTCCCCATAACCCATATTGCATCATCCTGCCAATCCTCTTACCATGTGAGTGACCCATAACCTGCATCCTGCCCCTCTTATAACCTGCATCATCCTCTTACCATGCCATTCATCATCCTGCCATTCCTCTTACCATGTGAGTGACCCATAACCTGCATCCTGCCATTCCTCTCACCATGTCAGTGACCCATAACCTGCATCATCCTGCCAATCCTCTTACCATGTGAGTGACCCATAACCTGCACCATCCTGCCAATCCTCTTACCATGTAAGTGCCCCATAACCTGCATCCTGCCAATCCTCTTACCATGTAAGTGGCCCATAACCTGCATCATCCTGCCATTCCTCTTACCATGTGAGTGACCCATAACCTGCATCATCCTGCCATTCCTCTTACCATGTAAGTGGTGACCCATAACCTGCATCGTCCTGCCATTCCTCTTACCATGTGAGTGACCCATAACCTGCATCATCCTGCCATTCCTCTTACCATGTGAGTGACCCATAACCTGCATCGTCCTGCCATTCCTCTTACCATGTGAGTGACCCATAACCTGCATCATCCTGCCATTCCTCTTACCATGTGAGTGCCCCATAACCTGCATCATCCTGCTTCTGATTTAAGATTTCTTTCTCATTCATTCTCTCTTTAATCTTAAATCTATTTTGCAATTTAATTGACTAATGATAAATAATTACTGTACAACATGACATCTACTGGCCAACTACCCTTAACCATGATACAACAAGTATGAATGTGAATCTTTGATGCATACAGGCTGAAAGATTTAAACAAACAGCAGTATCTGAAAGGAAACAATTACAACAATAAGTTAATTGGAACCTGTGGTAAACTGCAAAGGGACTTAAATTGTCCGAATATTTACATCCCAACATTCCTTTACTATTATCTAGTAGTGAATCAAACTTGTGGTAAATTTAGAATCTTTCACCAACACAGGAGTTGACTGACATGGTGACCCAAGGCCAAGTTACAGCCAATGTAAGATCCTTCTTTTTACTCTATCTTGGCACATTTAATTAAAAGCTTTTTTGTTTGATCAAATACGCACAAGAATCATTGCTTTCAATCTTAAAATAAAGCATAATAATTTATTTACTTTTAGAAATACATTACTTCACCATCCTAATTGAACGTATCATTGGACATTGCCCCAGCACCTTCAGGTCATGTGTAAAGAACGACTGACGTGTAAGGTTAATGGCAAATAAGACTAATAATAGTAATAAATTAATTTTGTTTTCCCAAAAATTAACAAAACAAGAGTTGTATGCCATGGTTTCAGTTATATTATTCAATTCTAAATATGTTCTATTGCAATTAAGTTACAGTAACTTAAAGCTACCATTATATTTTGGGGCTTAAAATAATTGTGCACATTTTACCATCATCTGAATCTGTGTGTTGTACTAGCATTGGTTCAAGTTCAATACATAAATAGGTCAAATTTTAACCTTGAGAGTTGACTTTGAGTTTGAGATTTATAACACCTCCCTAGCCAGTAAATTTCTTGACAAATATCTATTGAAAATTTTAATAACATTGATTTGATAAAAGGGGAAAAAAAAAACTGCCAAACTTACTGCAAAGAAACAGCTCTGACCACTCGATTTTTTTCTTCAACTTAGGCCAATCGCGCAATGAAACTGTGCTTATGTATTAGTGTAATGTAATGAAATAGGCCAATCGAACTGAGATGCCTGTTGCACAGTTGTACGGTCAATGTATCATTTCCATCCAGGAAAACTACGAAACAATGACTTTTTTGTGAAACCTTACAGCATTTTCACCCAAATATCACGCCTTAAAAGTGCACCAAACGTTTGCGCATTTCGCGATATTTTACTGCTAAAATTCACTATTTTTGAGTCAAATTTCACAGCAAAATGAAATAAATCCGCACTAAAGTGCCCTAAGCTACCCATTGTTGAAATCAATTTAATGTTTATTTATTTATTCATTAAATTTTCCATATATGGTGGTTATTTCGGGGTGTTTAGTTTTTTAAATCGCCCACATTTGAAATAAAAATGAATATTCATTAGCTCATTTAAACGGCATCTGCACACAACTAGAATCTGGCTGCTGACATGCGTGTGCTGTGTGTTTTATACAGGAAAGAAAGATTGGTTTTGAACAAGAGGGCATACTTCTCTTAGACTCCAATTTTCTTTTCTTCCTACCTCTGGAATGATCTAACCTCTCCGGCAGAATTTGGCCCTTGCTGTCGTGGTGCCGTTAAGCCCTCATCAAACAAACAAACATGTTTGTCCTGTCAGAACCTGGTATGAATTGGAGCTCTTTCCTTATTCTCTCGTCCAGTGGAAGTGATTTCTTTCCAACATTGGAAAGGATGGGGGGGGGGGGGGAAACGAGCCCTTACAGTGGTGTAGTTAGCCTGTAGGCTTTATATAAGGCTTCAATTTTTAGGAGGGGGACATAATGATATTTGTCCCCCCAACAAATTTATTGGGAGGGACACTTCCCCCAGGATCACCACCAATGATTTTGTCACAAACAAAAATTTCATTGTCATCATTTTTATTGCTATTTTAAAGATGCGATATCGTCATATGTGCACAATATTTAGAATTCCTTTCAAATTTTTTGATTGGTTGAAATTTTGCTGCGAGATTCGTTGTCTCGTATTGCAAGGTATATAGTTATTTAAAACGCCATGAAGGTCACCACACCAGATAGCCCAGATGGTTGCGGCGATCGCAAGTAACTTTTTTTTCTTCTTCAAATCATGTCGTGAGTTCGAGCCCCGGTAGAATCGTTTATTTTGACTTTTTACCTTAGTAATTTTCATTTGGTGACTATCATTGCAGTATTATATTACTAAAATTTCACTTTCACTTTCTGACAAAAAAGCAATGAAAAAACCAAATAAGTTTCTCGTCACAGTAACGTAATGCGCTGTGTATGTAATTTTGCACACACAACATACATGCTAATGTCTGGCTGTACTGTGTTGTACAAACAGACAGAGGATCGGATCTTGCCTCCTCAACCGGAAGTGGCGTCAAAATATAGTATCCCCTATTTTCACCGTATTTGACTGAGACGAGCCTCCCTCTTTAAAAAGTAAAATCATGCTCGTTAACCCATTTTGAGTATATGTTGCAGGCATTTTTAAATGTAATTCTGTTGAATGTAAACTAAACCATACCTCCATGAAGAAAAGGAATGAAAATATTGATGTTAGCATCTCCTTGTTAAACTCAACAAATTAACATGATGTAAGAAGGTAAAGGCCATGTCTTTCATAGGATAAATCATGTAGACAGTTTTATCTGTTCTGGAGCTATTAACTTTAAGAATAAAGACAAAAGGCTTTTAAGCATGTGAAAGTTTGATCTCATGTGAGCAGATAGTTTTGAACCATGGGTGTTATACCAATGTACTGTTTTATAATAAATACACGCTTTCTCTTAAGAACTTGTGCAGTAAGAACACATGTTGTCATTTCTTTTAGTCTGAACGGTTGGAGCGATGAAGGTTTATTGTAGGTCTGTGGCAAGAAATCTCTTTTAATTTTGCCAATATTTCCTTGTACCTGATGAACATGTGGTTGAGCAAAGGTTAAGAATAGTGAACAACCATTAAAGCCTTACTCTACCAGCACTTTTTTGAAAATGCGCTTGGGAGGCAGGGCCCAAAGACGAGGCAGCCAAAACGGTGATAACATTGCCTTGTGGTAGAGTGAAGGTTAAGCAGAGGCTAAATATTAAAGGGTCCTCTGTCTTCCGAGCTGCAGACTCAGGCTCGTTCCGCTTCAGTGACCCAGTGGGCCACCCACTGGGACCATGCTGCATATATTTTTGAGTTGGCACACTTGTTGCGGTTTGATTAACCCTTACTCTACAAGCACTTTTTTTAAAACCGCATGTGGGAGGCGGGGTCAAAGACTGGACACCTAAATCGGCGATGATATCGCCGTGTGGTAGAGTAACGGTTTAGTCAGGTACTGGTATGGTGCTTCTTAAGTACAGTAAATGTTGCAAATACAGGAACATATTCTGTATAGTAACAAAAAAGCCACACCATTCTTTCATTTGTTCTAATCTCGACAACATATTAAATGAATAAAAGTGAAATTCCACTTAATACATTGTTCCAATCCAAAACAAAAATTGGTATATGTCTGTATGGCTGATATACCCAACCAGACCAGTATAACTTCATCATATTCAACCATTTCTTGACCATCTTTGGTAAGTTTTCATAAACATTTTGAAAATGAAATTTCCATGCAATATACAAATATGCATTATATAGATATGAAATATGCAAATTTGATATTTGAAAAAAAAAAAACAAGAGCTCCCCTGAAGGATCTCTTTCTTATGAAGTGCATTTTGTAAGATGTGAGATGTATACTCAAGGTATCATGCAGACTAATTATGAATCCTTGATATCAATGCAGACTAATGATGAATCCTTGATATCTATCGCATATGCAATTTACCACTTCATCCTCCAGTTTTGAAATTTGTAACTGAATTAAACCCATATCGAATGTCTCTTCGAGAATTGTCATGTAGCGCAATGACAAGGGATTGATTTTGAAAATTGAGAAGAAAGTCGTGAATCCTAATCTCATATGTATCTTTTTGTCAGGAGATAACACGATTTATAAATGAAGAATGTGGTAACACCTTAAAAACTCTTCCAGTCCAATCCGTACAATTTAGGAACTTTCATTGCTACAAACCAGATATATTATTAAAATATGTTCCTGAAGCGGTTTTCTGTGTGTATTTAGAAAAAGAAAAAGAAAAGTTTTTATGAATATTAGTACAGAAACAAGCTGTGGTATGTCATAAAGAAAATCATTTTGTTATAAGCAATACTGACTAAAAAATATCATCAGCTTCTCTGGTAGGGCTCGAACTTAGCATTGGTTTATCACTAGCTCATCGGACATTCTCACCTCACATTTCACTAGTTAGCCCAACTGAACTTTCCACAAGCTTGTTTCTTCACATCTCACATAAACATACTAGAATAATTCTGAATATACGATTAGCCCAGTGGGATTGAATTGTGCTAGCCCGTATGTAAAATCAACTAAGACTTTGCTAGCGTGCTTATGCTAATTTTGAGCTCTGTTCTCTGGTAATATTAGTAACATTGGGTGCAGTGGTTGTGTTGTCAGTTATTGCCTATCTGCCACCTTTGCTTACTTGCTGTGGAGTTGTCAGCAAACTAAGTACTTCCACATTGCATAAATCATTTTCCTGAAATTCAGACAAATACAAAATAAAGCTAAATATTTTAAATATAAGATAGAAAAAATAGTTTATGACTGGAAGGCCTGATGACTGAAAAGGCCTAATGACTAAAAGGAGTATTAATAAACAAATCAATTCCAAGCACCACTATTCTTAACTGCACAAACTACCATTTCAGCTTATATTTATGCTGCCACAACAAGATTTTCCAAATCTGTCATTTCCCAAACCTGTCATTTCCCAAACAGTTGTCATTTCCCAAACTGTTGTCATTTCCCAACCTGAGGTCACTTGCACTCCACTGCTATCATAGCCTTCAGACATACACTGTAGGTTTATCTTCATCTGACAGTCCATTGGTATAAAAGCAAAATCAGAATCTTGCTGCAGCATCACAAGTTTCAAGTATCTGAACCAAGAGCTTTGTGTCAACTCTTATAGTAGTTTGCAGCTACCAACAATCCACCTTCTCAGTAAATTAGAAAATAACATCATAATTGCTTGGATATTTCTTAAGTCGTTGTAAAGTGTTTCAGGTAGCACAGAACTGATTATGTATTACTGCGCCAGCTAAAAATAGGAACCTCCAAAGAAAAAAGACTGATACAAATTAGTTACAAGAGGTCCCATTTCATGAGACAGGAAGCTGAGAAGTTGAAAATTTTAGAAATGGTAGAGAAGGGATAGATCTTGACTATGTATGTGAGATTTGTTTCAGTAAAAGTTTCATAGGGAACTATTTTACCATTAAACCATACCAAAATTTGAGTAATTTGGTGAGGGTTTATAACACCTCTTCACTTCAGCCTAAAAGAAAGGGCGAAAACCTCTGTTGACCCCCATTGAAAATACCCTCATTCGAGAGATATTAAATAGTACTTTTTTGAAATATCCCAAACAGTTGCATAGCCAGAGAGATGACCCCCTCCAATATCAATATTTAGTATTTTAATCCGCCGGTTCAGAATTTAATCCGTCGGTTCAGATTGGTGCCCTCTGTTCAACAAGCTTTGACATTTCAGAGGCTTATGTTTTTAGATTTCAAAAGAGCACTTTCTCAGAAAAAAGGTTTTTGGGTAATAATATATTAAACATTTGTGCAATTTTTGTATTTAAATACATAAACGAAGACACAGAGGGAGAGGGGAGAGAGAGGGGGGAGGTGGTGTTATAGTGCATGTGATACAGAACAGGCTCATTTTAAAAGTTTGACAACATTTACACAAATTTGTAGTAAGTTTTTGAAAACCTTTCATTTAGACAACTCATATTTTTCAAAAAGTGACAATAAACCTAACAATGTACAAATGTTAACAATCACACATATTTCCATATTATGGGTTTTCATGATTTTGTATATGGTGTATTATAGCTCTCTTTGACATGAATATTGTATTGTACAATACACCTTCTTACTATGCGTTGTGACATACCTTTTTGTCCTTAAAATGTCAATTTTGCCAGAGCTTCCAGGGTCCAGGTCTGCCTCCCATGTGATTGTTGGTCTCCCTCGCTTTGGTTTGCTTCCGGAGTCCAGTGTCAGGCTGTCTTAGTGATGGAACTGTTATCTCTCCTTATCACATGTTCAATCCATCTCCAACGTCTTTGAGTCATGTTGTGAGTCGTATTCATTTAATTTTGACTAGACCTTTCTTTGAAATCATTCTTGGCCAAGATGCATAGGATCTGTGGAAACTTCTGGTGTAGATGGATGAAATCTTGGCGAGTTCACTTTCAGTCATTCGCCAGCATTCTGATCCATACAGCAATGTTGACAGGACAGGGCTATTGTACAGCTTCAGTTTGGTATGGATGCTGTATTGTGTTGATCTCCACACATGTTAAGGGTCCTGAAGACACCCCAGGCTTTGCTAAGTCTACTCTGGATATCATTTCCTATACCTCCGTCCTGTCTGACACTGCTGCCTAGTTAGGTGAAGTTGTCTGTGAAAGGCAAATCTTTGTCATCTACTGTAATAGGTATTAGTCTGTTTATTGTATTGTCTGTTTATTTAAAGTGCCATGACCTCTGTCTTCTTCTGGCTGACTTTGAATCAAATCTGTCATCCAGAGACAGAAAGCCGGCTTGTGTTTTTCTGCATGTGTTGATGTGGAAAAGCAGTGCGAGGTCATCTTAGATCCTACATACATAACTGCTGGTATTAAAGGATTCGAGCAAATGTTATATCTTTCCATGAGTTTTTTATATTTTATTTTGAACATCTCTCTAATTTACATTGCAGTTCAAAAATCTCTCGTTATTGTCAAAAACGTTTTTGTGTGTTTCTTTTTCACGTCCAGAAACGACTGGAGTGCCGCTCCTAAATTACAGGTATAAAATGTTGATGACGTGGGTGGGGGGAAGACAGTCCCGGTCCAATTCCGAGCACTAACTATGTGCGAAAAGTTATCAATACAAGCACAACACATTCATTTGTACACAGCATACAGTAGGTACATTTACGTGGTAGGCAAGACTTATGTCCGTTCCCAGTTTTTCTACCCCAAATATCTGTCTTAATAAATGCATTATAGAATCAAACTCACTAACTCTGTATATTATAGTAATTAATTGCGCTATTAATTATACATGGATGTTCATGGATAATGATTTATTGGTTATTTATAAAAACACGTAACCAGTCTGTATTTTGTAAGCGCCATTTTCGGAGCTAAAGGCTTAAGCCGATACAAAATTATTTCCGAATTGTCAACATAAATGTGATCTGTGATGTCTTCTGCATCATTTCCCTGGGATTCCTCGGTGCTAGAATTGTCTGTTAAGGAAATTTGAGCTCTTACAAAGTTACGGCAGATCTCGTGTAAGTTTTGTTGTGCAGTGCAGATGCGCAGTAGAACACTTTATAGACATCCTCGACCATGTCATCAAATATCACCTACGTCACAGTTCTTACAGAAATGAATCATAGGGCGAGAAAAATATCATCGATTTTCACGGTTTTGAAACGATTTTTGTTTGGGAAAGTAGGAGTTTTTGTAATCAGTATGTAATACCTATTTCATATATGGTGACTTGTTGCTGGATGTCCATAGTCCTTTGAAGGATTAATCGAATCAGATTTTCAAATCTTTTTTTTTTTTTTTTTTTTGCACCCCAAGTGAGAAAGCAATTGTGTGTTGTTTTATGGTTAATCCAAAATTTTTAACAGAAAACAATTTAAAATACATATTATTGAGATTCATGCTTAAGTTACAAGAGGCTTTTAAAGTAAGAGTAAAACCCAAAGCAGAAACCTTAATAGATTTTTAATACAACAGCTTCCCATTTTATATTCATGATGTGAAGAAAGCATTCTTTCAAGAGTTTTTATAGTAATAGGCCACAATTTCACGCTAATCATTTTTTGAAATTGCATATATCTTTTTCTTCTTTCAAGAAGAGTATTGAATTTGATTTTGCGGCTCTTTAACATAAATTATTTGAGGCTCTTTAACATAAATTGCTTTGAGAAATCAATCACACTTTTAATACCCCCAGGCTGCTGATATTCTTGTGAAAGCTCAAATCATCTAGAACAATCCAATCATCATGGTCTTATGAACTCGGGATGACTTTGAATTATAGATTTTAAATCCGTGTCTTCTTTTTTTTGTAGAAAATGGATGAAAATGACGTGGTGGTGGATCATGGGAATTTCTACTCCAGACCGGCTGATGAAGCTGACATTGCAGGTTAGTTACTTTGTATGTTGCAATAAGCATCATTCTCTGGCTGGTCACACATGCAATGTACCAGAGAATGGCCCAGTGGACTACTGGGGGCCCTAGTGGACTCCTGGGGATCCCAATGGACTTCTGGGGATCCCAGTGGACTCCTGGTGATCTCAGTGGACTCCTGGGAATCCCAAAGG
Organism: Chiridota heheva; assembly: GCA_020152595.1. Lineage (NCBI taxonomy): Eukaryota > Metazoa > Echinodermata > Holothuroidea > Apodida > Chiridotidae > Chiridota > Chiridota heheva. The sequence continues at coordinate 418,174 of JAIGNY010003919.1, read as the reverse complement.
ATTCCTGGGATCCCAATGAACTCCTGGGGATCCCAGTGGACTCCTGGGGATCCCAGTGGACTCTTGGGGATTCCATAGGATTCCTGGGATCCCAGTGGACTCCTGGGGATCCCAGTGGACTTCTGGGGATCCCATAGGATTCCTGGGATCCCTGGGGATCCCAGTGGACTGCTGGGGATCCCAGTGGACTCCTGGGGATCTCAGTGGACTCCTGGGGATCCCAGTGGACTGCTGGGGATCCCAGTGGACTGCTGGGGATCCCAGTGGACTGCTGGGGATCCTAGTGGACCCCTGTAATCCTAATGGACTCCTGGGGATCTCAGTCAACTGCTGGGGATCCCGGTGAACTCCTGTAATTCCAGTGGTCTCCTGGGGATTCCAGTGGACTCCTGAGGATTCCAGTGGACTCCTGGAGATCCCAATGGATTCCTGGGTTATTTTATTTCATCTAATCTGCATCTCTGACAATCTCCCAGGGATCCGCTGGGACCATTCTTTGGCTGGTCGCACACACAACGTACCTGAGAATGGCCCATAACAAGATCTGAGCCATCCTTATCTGTTAGCTTGAAACACTACAAATTATTTCTTTTCTTAAAAAATCATAATATTTTTGGTTCTGATGTGATAGCATCAAGAACCTATGCGGTCATGATGGTGTCCATGTGTATGTATGATGGGTGTTTGTATGTTTGCGACGGCCAGCTCGTAAACATGATATCTGAAGAACGATTATCTAGATTCATGTCATATGTGGTACACTTATAGCCCATGGTCTGAAGATGTGTCCTATTGTTTTTGATGGTGATGTCATGCATATTAATGAGTGGGCGGGGCTTAATGTAAAAATGTTGAAATGTTCATATTTTAGCAACTGCGTGTCTGTTTTATTTCATATATGGTGTAATTATGATGTTAACTGATATGTACATGTTCATGATGTAAAATCATTGAATTTCATTAATATGCATAGTGGGCGGAGCTTAATATGATTTTGCTAAATAGAGCTTTTAAACATGGTATTTCAAGAATGGTAAACTGGACTCGGGTTATATTTAATACACAGATAGCCCATGATCCGTAGTTGTGCCCAATTGTTTTTGGTAATGATTTTAAGCGTTTTAATAAGTGGGAGGAGCTTAAACTGAAAATTTTGAAAAATTATTGGTATGTATACATGCTTATATTGTTAGCATGTCATTGATATGCATTGCGGGCATGGCTTAATGTGAAAGTGTTAAATGATGTAAACATACTGCATCTCATGATTGATTTATCAGATTTATATTATAGCAGTGGTCATGGTCTGTACATATGTTCTAATGTTGGGGTATTGATGTCATGAATATTAATGAGTAGGCGGGGCTTACTGACACATTCTTGAACTAGAATAAACGATGAAACGTTTTTGCATCATATGATAATGTTGTTAGTTATTGTGGAAATGCTAATGTTGTCAACATTTTTATTGATCTGCATGGTGGGTGTGGCTTATGAATAAATATGGAACAAATATTTCATGATAGGCCTATGCAACGACATGACAGTTAATACAAATTTTGCAAATCAATCAGCTTATGAAAAAAGCATCAGAACCACAAAACCTTTTGGGTCAGGTTCTAGCTACGGTAAGCAGCGCCCACCCAGGACTCGCAATTCCCACCCAGGACTCACAATTCCCGCCCAGCACTCACAATTCCCGCCCAGCACTCACAATTCCCGCCCAGCACTCGGCTCTAAGATTCACTCTTCATCCCGACACTAAAAAGTTCAATTTAGTTAATTAATTTAAACAGATCTCCTTTTAATCTCACTCTATTTATGTTCTTCACTGATTTACACACATAACATACATTGCACACAATGAATTCCATTCAAAACAACAGAACTATATAGGAATTGAACACAATTGAACGTACATAGTATCATAAAATCACCCATGCATGTTGCCTACATCAACATACTCACATGCACACAGTTCAGGTTCACGTTTTAATTCTTGTGAATTACTGGCAGCAGCTCGCCAAGTCCGTCACTTATTATATAAGCAAACTTGAACAAGTAAATATTACACCCCAAGGGCCCAAGGCGTGCTTATAGACCGGTCCAAATGTAAGTAACCAATTACATTTGTTATAAACCCCATATGCACTTAACATTATAACAGACTGATTGATATTCTTATGATTTGTGGGGGATTTGATATTGACAAAAGTTGTTGTGTAGTTCATAGGAATATGTGCCGCTAGTAGTTGAAATAATTATAATAATGTATGGCTTTCGTTGAATGATACAGGGATGAAAATAAAAGCGGTAAAAAGTTTGGGCAAGATTAATAACAATGGGAATTGAGAGAAGAGTTTCCGGCATATGTTTGCACTCTTTTTCTCCTTTTTTAGGGGAGTGTGGGGGTAGGGGAGTGTGGGGTAGGGGAGTGTTGGGGGGGTAGGGGGAGTGTGGGGGGGGCTTTGACAGTTGAATATCTATTGTAATTTCTAGTTTCATTGTACATAAAATATTTTGTAAATCCTTCTAGCATTCTGATAAAAAAAATATAAAATCTTTTTCGATGAAATTTTTCAGTAGAAGTGGACTAAATTTAAACAGTTCTTCATGGGAGAGGGGTCTAGGAGGTCACCCTGGGCACGCCACTGTTTGTCACTGCAGCCCAGCACTCAAACTTGTCTAGCTAGAACCCTGGTTATGGTTATTCTTCACCTCCCCATGAATGATGTGTACACCATTATATCTTACTTAGGTTCAAATGGTCAAAACTTCTGTCACTATTGAGGTGATACTAGAAAACAGGACTTCAGCATATTTGCCAACAAATATTGTCCCATATAGCAAATAATTGAACATTGCCATGCAAACAGCTCCATATCAAATGTGTGGTTGTATATATCTCCATGTTCATATTCAAATGTGTACAAGTGGATGTTTAAGAATTTACAATTGATGTACATGGCACTTACTTAATGCCTAATCTCAGATTGATTAATATAGCCATGGAGTTAGAAAGGACTCCGTGTTATAACTCGGAAAATCACCTTTTTGCTATTTCAATTTGCCACATTTCTAACAAATGCACAGTAGATGAAATTACTTTCGACCAGTTCAAAGTACAATGCAGATTTGATGAAATGAAATAACACTTAAATGCAGAACGTTTCCTATCCTGTGTACCACCATCTTTCCTTTAATCTGAAGTCAGACGAAATGTATGATTGCCATCTATATCCTTAAAGGAATTTGCCCATGGATTTTCATTTTTTCATATATGATTGAGAACATATGTAGAAACAAAGTGGTGAAAAAACTATGTTAATATCTTATGCCGTTTAGAAGTTATAAGTTAAAGGAATATTCTCATGGACTTCATTTTTATTTCTTCATATATGATTGATAAAATATGTGGAAACAAAGTGGTGAAAAAAGTATGTTAATATTTTATTCCGTTTAGAAGTTATAACAATTTAAAGAGTAGGAAAATGTTCTTAAAAACACCTCGTACAGTATATCCTTCAGCTTGGTGATGTCATCAAGGCAATTTCTGCACAGTTCTTATGTATTTCTAATAAATTTAATCACCCTTTTTTCACATTATCAAACAGCTTTTTTGGTTCATTATAGAGATAGGGTGGAATATATAAATTACAAGAAAACATTTTTTTTTTCTTGGTGTATATCACATTTTCAATGAGAAAAAGATCCAAATCATTTTTAAAGGATTAGTTCAGTGGTCAAGCATGTTCATCTTATTTGAAAGAGTACTTCCAAAAAAAAAAAAAAAGATGGTGAAAAAAGCATTCAAAAATCTTATTCCGTTAAGGAGATATTTAAGTTTAAAGTGTGGTATCATTTCTGTAGAAAAGACTGAAATCAGACTAGTTGTGATGTCACAGCCTCAGATTCCTCAAAGTCTTTATGTATTTTAAAGAAAGTTTATTAAATTATTTTCACTATTTAAATTATTTTTCCTCAACCTTTCTTCAGGTGGTATATTATAAATACCCTTCCTAGATTCAGTTTTACTAAAAAAAAATTGACATATCCCATGGTTTATAAGCCACAGAATCGCAGGACAAATTATATTAGAATATGTAAAGACTTTGAGGAATCAGAGGTTATGACATCACAACCAGTCTGATTTCAGTGGTTTCTACAGAAATGGTACCAAACTTTAATATCTCCTTAACGGAATAGGATTTTTGAATGCTTTCTTTACCATTTTGTTTATTTTAAAGTCCCCTTATATATAAGATAAACATGCTTGACCACTGAAATAATCTTTTATAAAGAAATACAAAAGACGTTTTGTTGAAATTGTCTCTACTATCTCACAGATGTTGCCAATTAGCCACTTTTGTCCAAATTCAAAAATACTTTAACATTTTGTAACTTCTAAATGGAATAAGATATTAACACATTTTTTCCACCACTTTGTTTCTAAACAAATTCTCTTATCATTTATGAAAAATTGAAAATCAATTAGAATATTCCTTTAACGAAAACCCTTAACAAATTTCAGTAATTATTCAAATTTTAATTTCCATTTTTAAAGCATTCAACATTTTCTGTAACTCTGTTTCACATACATGTGCTCCAATTCCAACCTCATCATTTTATAAGACAGATGCGTTTCTTGAGAATCTAAAGTTTCATTTGTGTTGTCTTTCGCACTTTGATCATACAGAAACTCCGGGTTTTCTTGTAACTTGATCACATATGACTTTTAAAGGAGATGATTGATTGCAGATTGGTCGTTATTTCAAGAATCTTTGGCTCCATTTGTTAAAAGATGGAGGAGTTGGCATAAAGCTGCATTTGAATACTATGAAATGATAATGAACAAGTGAAATGCATTTTTATGCAGTAGCTAGGATTCACATATGTTACTGCTCAGTGCAATGTGAAAGTACTATTGGCGCCTAGCAAACCTATGTTCATATGCATAAGTATTAAATTATGATTAGAATAGACTTAGTTTTTTGAAAGCTTTATTTTACTTTTGGGTTTCTAATCGTCCCTGTTTTGACATAGTGACAAATGTAGATTGGACATAGTGACGAATGTAGATTGGACATAGTGACAAATGTAGATTGGACATAGTGACGAATATAGGTTGGACATAGTGACGAATGTAGATTGGACATAGTGAAGAATGTAGATTGGACTGGAAAAGCTTTTTTTCTTTTCATTTTGACATTGTGACGAATGTTTTTAAACGCATATTACTACGATTTTAAAATTAATTTCCTCTTGTCTATAACTGATCAATTATTTCAGCTGTAAATAATCAATAAATGACAAAAACACAAAAAGTAGACACTTGTCAATCAAACTTATTTGCAATTAAACTTTGCTAATTGCACATTTGTCACTATGTCAGAACGAAAATCTACTTTTGCACATTCGCCACTACCGGTATGTCAAAACTGGGACGTAATGACAGTTTCCAAATTTTTAATATATGCCAAATTTTATGATAAAGGTGTGCCTAAGATCTTTTGTAATTATATAATGCACTGAGTACTTGTACTCATCTACAAGCTGGGACAATCTTTTCTTTTCCATATTTAATTATTTGAGACAGGTCTCCCTTATTTTATTCCCCTCAGATGATAAGTAAAACAAAACTGAATTTAAAGCTTCAAAGGAAGATGATTATTTGGTGATAATCGTATATGACATAGGATTCTATAGGATGACATGGGATTCCATATGATGACATGGGATTCCATATGATGACATATGATTCTGCATGATGACATGAGATTCTGCATGATGACATGGGATTCCAAATGATGACATGGGATTCCAAATGATGACATGGGATTCCATATGATGACATGGGATTCCATATGATGACATAGGATTTTGTATGATGACATAGGATTCCGTATGATGACATAGGATTCCGTATGATGACATAGGATTCTGTATGATGACATGGGATTCCATATGATGACATGGGATTCCAAATGATGACATGGGATTCCATATGATGACATGGGATTTCATATGATGACATGGGATTTCATATGATGACATGGGATTTCATATGATGACATGGGATTCCATATGATGACATGGGATTCCGTATGATGACATGACATGGGATTCCATATGATGACATGAGATTTCATATGATGACATGGATTCTATATGATGACATGGGATTCTATATGATGACATGAGATTCTATATGATGACATGGATTCTATATGATGACATGGGATTCTATATGATGACATAGGATTTTGTATGATGACAGGATTTTATATGATGTCATCTATATGATGACATGGAATTCAATATGATGTGCATTGTACTAGTGATGGATCATCTCTCAAATGATTTAATGCCCTTTTCTTATATTCATATATTCAAATAAATCATACCTGTACACATACAGAGATTCTGGAAATCGTTGCAAAGAATTGAAAGTACTGAAAGACCTCTTATGTACAGTAGTGTTAAACCAATCGTGCAAAATTAAATTAGTTTGCAATGGCCAGCAGAGCAAACGGAATTCTTAGCATGTTATAGATTAACGCTCGAGGGGGTAGGTCTTCATTAGGTTCCATATGCATTTACAGTATTCCATTATCTCTGAAGGTGTTTGGGTATTAGGATGTACGCTAGCTTCACGGAGATGATAGTGTTCTTTGTAAGACTTGAATAGAAGAGTTTCTTCATTTTACCTGCCGTGGCCCTCAGGACACAGCATGACTAGAATTGTAACTCCATGCTCAAAATCTGCCATCTTCTGATTTAGAATTGGGGGCCTGTATTTAAAATTTTATTCTAGGAAGAGTATATGGACTTCAAATTAAGTGCTATTTATTGAAGGTTGTATTTTAACAGTTCTAAAGCTACAATTAATTTCAGCAATGCTAATTAAGAAATTTATGGCTTTGTTTTTATTAGCAACAATCATGTAAATTGGCAACATTGATTGAGGAATGTGGACGAAAACCTCGGTGCCAATCCAATATTTTAATAGCCAGGTCTAAAATGTGATATGAAGAATGGTATTACTTAGACTCTTGTACTGTTTCATAGTCATAAAGAGATAGTGAAGGATTGTAATATTATTTGAAATCACCGGATGCAGTTTGAAACTTCAAAAGCTAAGTTAAGAAATTGTTAGAGTGGGTATAGATACGATACGCCACTTTCATCAGCTCACTATCACGTACACACTGTTATATTGAAAATTTACAGGTTGGGTGCACATCACTGTTCATAATAGCGCTTTACGAACTAACAGGTTGGCAAAAAATCCTATTACAGGACATATACGCCAACCGAGCGTAATTAAGGTATGAGAAGAAAAAAAATCAATTAACAAGTTTAGTAAGTTTAGCTTTAAAACAATTTAGTCTTGGTACATGTACAATGAATGGCAGTAAAGCATTCTAATCAAGTTTAGTGTTTGGGGAAAAAATTAAGGAGTATTTATTTTCAATTTTTTTTTCTTAGCATGGGGAATGTGGAAATAGAGATCATGATATTTCTTGTATTAATTCTTACGTTTGGGATTAGGTTATCATTATCAACTGATCAATGGCGACAAGTTTATGGATGTTCTTTCTTCTTGTTGTTAGCAGTGGCCAATCCAATTCATGAAGCATGTAGTTACACTAGATTTAGCTCAACCTGTCATATTCGGTCTGCATAGAATTTATTTCAGGAGAATTCAAGTTGCACTGAGATCATCTGTATTTATTGTATCTCTTCTATTTTAAATCAAAACCTACATCACTTTGTTCTCTTTCTTTCAAAGGCTTGTCTAGCTTTTCGTTTTTGAGGGGGCTTATGCCCACCAAGATATTGAGACAGAAATGAGGACGTTAGGGACCGCTCAGGGTTTTTATTTCCTGGTTGCATGCATGCTTTATTTTGACGACAAATTGTGAAATTATATTAACATAAAATTGAAGAAATACGTCAAATTGTTGGAAAATTTTGTTTGATTTTGACAACAGTTTCTGAAATTTTCTCGAAATTGACAGTGTTTTCCTGAATAGGGCAGAATGTTCCTGGGAATTCAAAGTTTCCCGAAATTGAAGAAGATTTCACAAAAAATGGAAAAAAAATTCCCAAACAATGAAGGGAATTTCCCAAAAATTGACGAAGATTTTTTTTAATATTCATAAAAATTTCCTTAAAATTCATAAAAATTTCGCAGAAGTGGAAGAAAATTTTCTGAAAATAAAGAAAATATCCTGTGAAAATAAAGAAAACTTTCTGCAAAATAAAGCAGAATTTCCAAAAAATTTCCAATAAGCACAGGCGAAAAGGTAAAGGCCTATTTGAGAATTGTATTACTTTGAAAATTATTGTGGGGTGTCGACCATGCACGTATGGCCCTGATAGTATAAGAAGTTCATCTCCTTATCTAAAGGTGTTTGGTCCTATGATAGTGGTCCAAAATTTAAAAAAAATTCTCAGTTATTACTATTACTTTTTTTTAAATTTGATATCACGACAGCCCTTTTTTAAAGGGTGTTCTTGTGAATTAAATGTTTAGGACAAATTGTGCTAGAATATTGATTTAAGTACAATTTTCTTGCTGTGATAAAACTAATAATCTATCATTTGAGTAAACATATCAACCATATAGTTTTAGCATGAACGTTTAATGCATTATTCAGCGACACAAGCACTTGATATGAATAGGCCGAGTGCGAACTAGGAATGATTAAGAATCCATGTAACATCCTCATTTTGATTGGCTGGGTGGTTTTTAAGATAGATATAGTATAAAGTGTCCACAAGACATGCAGTTTAAACTGCTGTTGTGACTTACAGTGATGTGTTTATTCAGTGGCTTTGGCATAAGCTTGCACAGTTTTGCCTCAACGTAAAACTGGTTGGTTTCCAAAACAAAAACCTGTTTTAACAGAAAACCGGTTTTTACCGTAATTTAAACAAGCCCTAAACATAAAGTGCATTACAGTGACTACACTACATGCTTTGTTATATGATAGCAGCAACGATGTTTGTATCACAGTATTTTCTGTAAATAATGTTGAAAATTACTTCCAAAGGAAGAAACACTCTTTTGGCAGCTTTGCAACTGAAGAATTTCACATGATAATTTAGTGCAACATAAAACCAATCATACACTCCCACACAATTTCTGTATAAGCTTGCACGGTTTTGCTCTGACGTGAAACCGGTCAGTTTCCAAAACAAAAACCGGTTTTAACCGGTTTTTCACCCATAATGTAAACAAGCCCTAAACATAAAGTGCATTACAGTCACTAAATGCACTGTTATGATAGCAGCTAACTTGTTTGTATCACAGTATTTTCTGCAAATAATGTTGAAAATGATAACGGAGGCATTAATAAATAAAATGTAATAAAAAGATTTAATCTTGTTTACGTGTAAAGTGATTTGATTACCCCATTTGCCCCTCAAATGATGCTGATTTTATGCCTTTGTCAGTCTAGGTCCGAAAGGCATTAAACTGTTCCTGGTGTCCCAAGCCAGTCACGTAAAAAAGTTATGAAAAAGGCCATCTTTATGCCCTTATTTGCTCACAATATCTATTCATAATGATGATTTCAATTTTCTTTCATGTAAAAAGAAAAGCAATTTGTCGGATTTTCAAGTTCAATCATTCTTGCTATGCTTTTACTTAAAATTGACCCCATTTGTGCTTGGCAGTAGCATTGTCAATCATACTTGAGCCACAAACGGGTCCTGCCTATAGCCTGATATGGTTGGTATTCCCAAAACTGCGTGAACGAGTGTACAGAAAAGAAAATGCCCACCAATGAAAAGTAGTGCCACCCCACCAAATTCGTATTTTCTTCATCAAAATAAAAGTGTATTATCTGCAATCCCTATACGAATAATACAATACGTGATTTGAATACATCATGATCCAAAATTAAACTGATTTACATTATATTCCATACTTAAACTGGACCTTGTTTCAGCAAGGAGCTATGAAAACATTTTATTTTTACAACACAGGCCGCGCAACCAAGTAAAATCAATTCTTCAGCACTCTGCATATAAATTTTTAGCTTTACATTGATTTAAAACATTCAACAATGATAAGCAATATTTGGTCACTCATAATCATATAAAACGGCAAAGCGCATTTGTATTTGAACAATTCTGTTTGTTCTTGCTACTTGTGAAATTATATGCAGAGCGGAATACAGAAATAAATTTATCAATTTATGCATACCAACAGACTATCACCTAACGGGTCCGCAAAAAACATAAAATCTCTCCACTTCGAACCAATGAAATCATTTTGAGCTTGTACCCACCCCCAAGCGTAATCACACGTGCAATGGGTCAATTACATACACACGTGATAAAACAGATGATTCCATCGCTAGTGCTATCATGAGTAAACTTAATTACAGGGAATGTAAAAAAATTTTAAAAACAAAATGCATAAAATCCTTCATTCTTTTTTAAATCTGAACAATTTTATAGCTATTTATAGCGACGGTTTTCCCCAGATTAAAACGTTAAAATATGATACACAGCATCAAAACAACTTAATCGATCCTTATCGGCAAGTGAAAAAGAAATAAAACCTGCTAACTTGTTACTGGTGTGTGGAAAAAATCACCCCTTGCGCTGACTTTACATACAGTGAGAATAAAGTTAACTTTTTTGACCAATGACGGCACTTTCAAGTTACTACGTGCAGAAGTCACGCTCGTGAGTCATGGTACCCTTTCATTAAGTTTCATACATGTATCCAGTGGCCATCATGCCCATACGCAATAATGTGTTGTAACTTGTAATATATGTAATCTTGCACAGTGCATGTAAGGCGGGGTTGGTTGTGAATTGATGAGTGAATGGTCTGCGATTTGCGATATTGTTATCACCACGATTTATAATTTGCGATCACCAGGAATTATAATAGATTAACAAGTATTTTACAGGACAAAAGGACTCAGAACAAAATGTTAAGGACTTATATTAAAAGGGATTATAAAGAAATGAAGGTACAGTTGTCGTGTTCGTGGAAATATTAGCGCAGAAAGAAGAGACATTTTCGAGCGGATTCGAGCCTGTTCTAACAGGTACATGTAATATTTATGACTATGCATTGCATTTCCAAACATTCTCATTTCCCAATCATATTATCAATTCAATCTGCATAAATATGACATGTTTTCACAAAATATAAAAAAAACTTCAAAATACATTCTTACACAAAGTATGAACTTTCTTTTTATTGAAATAAAACCTGATTTTTACCATCTTTTTTAATATATTTTTTTTACAGTAATTTTTTTTTTTGGTACTTCCGTTTATTCTATGAAACATGAATCAGAGCGAAACTGTTGAGTTACAATACCGGCAGACTGTGCAAGCTCACTTTGGCATAGACTGAGGCTCATGTAATTATTATTTATGTATCTTAGGAATGATTATAAGTAAGCATGAATTGCCAAACATTTGAAATGAGTCCCTTTATGGAAAACTAACAATTCATTCTGTTGCTTACTCCCCTGGTTGATTTCAATAGGTGAGTCACTTTATATCCTGGCAATATGCACAAATGGTCTCCAGTGAGTTGGTTGCTTAGTGTTTGCTTATTATACAAGAATTATATTATTCTCAGTCTAAACAGATGAAATTAGTTCATTTTTGACCTATTCAAACAATAGGAATGAACAAAAAACAAAGTGATCTCTGAAGCATACTTGTTAGTTCATTCTATCGGAACTGATGATTGTGAACCCTTCAGTGATCACACTGTAGTATGCAGCAACAGAGACAAAACCTTTTTTAACCCTTACTCAACCAGCACTTTTTTGAAAATGCACCTGGGAGGCGGAGTCAAAGACGAGGCACCAAAAACGGCGATTATACCGCCACGTGGTAGAGTAAGGGTTAAGCACAGGCTGATTATTGTAGGGTCCTATGTCTTCCAAACAGCAAAGTCAGGCTTGTTCTGCTTCAGTGACCCGGTGTGCCACCCACCAGGACCATGTTGCTTATGTTTTCGAGTTGGCACACTTGTCGCGGGTTGATTAATAACCCTTACTCTACCAGCACTTTTTTGAAAATGTGCCTGAGCTGCGGAGTCAAAGATTGGGGAACCCAAAAAGGCGATAATATAATTGAGTAAGAGTTAAGGGGTTACTTCAGTGGTCAAGCAAGTTCGCTTATATGAAACACAAATTTGAAAAGAAACAAATAATAGTGAAGAAACTTATCTTATTTTGTTAAAGAGATACTTGTGCTTAAACGAAATGCATTTGCATAAAAATGAATGGTGTGAAATGTCAACTAAGGTTAGCACCCTCCTTATTTTCTTAACAATTTTAAATTTACTTCGAAGAAAAATAATTGAACTTTTTACTAATGGGATATTTCTTCAAACTTTCTTCAGGTGGTTGATTTAAATAGTAATGTTACTAATTTCTGTTATATGCTAGAAATTTCATCTTAAAATATTATGAGAAGTGAGAATTGATAAAATAGATTTTTTTTTGAACCTAATAAAATGTGGGATATTAATTTATTGAATTTTGTTAGTAATTATCTCATCACCCACATATACATATATGTGGGGATGAGATATTGTAGTCACTTTGCTGTATAGGCAAAGAACTGCCTATACCTCCTATACTACATGGCCACCCCTTGATATTAGGGGGCTGGTTGGGCCCACCAGGGGGTCTCATATGATGACCTCATATTAGGGGTTAGGGGTTATAAGTTTTGAAAATGGACAAAATTTGGTGATTTTTGCATCTGTTCGTGTGTGTGTGTGTGTGCATCAATTAATTTTGTGTCGCGTATACTCTGTGGTCAAAGGTCACAGAGCTATTAACCTTTTTCACCATTTTTCCTATAGTGATTGAATGGACGTGAGAATAAGTGGTGTCATACAGTAGGGTAAGATAAATGTAAACAAATTCAGAAGTTAATTCAGTGATGAGGGTCATTGGTCAATTATGTGATTTTTAGCAGTATGATTATGTACTAATTTATACAATTTTTGTACCACTTTAAATTCTGAAAGTGCAAGACCTATATCAACCTTATGTTGTACAATGATACCTTGGTACATGAATTTGTGTCCCCCTTCCCATAGACTCTGGGGTCAAAAGGCCAAAGGACTGTTTGTACTCCCATGAGCAGTACAATCCATCAACATGCCTAGCCAAGCCTGTCTCAACATCAGCTTGTGCTCAGCTCGCATGGGAAGTGCAATCTATTAAAAGTCACAGAGCTATAGTGACCCTGTTAGCTATTTCTCCCACTATGCTGTACGCTGAAGGTGATGAGATCAGCAACTCTGTGGATTGCTTTCTTGTTTAATGGAGTGATTTTACCAAATGGCAGCAATGGTAAATATAATCACCGTATGATTGATGGGTATTTGACTAATTTGATAGTAATTGATGAAGTGCTACAGTATCAACTGTGTATCAATGACAAATTGTAGTGCTTGATTTTATGAGCATAAAAATTATGTGGAGAATGTAATTAATTTGTTGATTGCAGAAAAGTTCATATTTTAAGTGTTATTAATTAAAGCAAGTACATTGGTAAAATTGCTGCCCAAACAAAATTCTTTATTTCAGCAGAATGTGGAATTAACTTGGGATATCATAAAAAGTAACAGGCTTGATAAATAAGCTATGGTTTGAAACTTATTCACTCAAAAGGGTGCTACAGTATACTACGAGGCATTTTGTTAAAGGCCACATATTATCGTGTTAACAAAAATACAATACACTGCTGCTATGTTTGTGATGGTCAAAATGTTTACACAATCACAGATCATGCATGCACAGATATTAGCCAACTAATTGCTACCGCAGAGGTGACATTACAAGTATGATCAGAATGGTAAATGTGACAATAGAAATCCATTTTGAAAATAGAAGCTGTTTAATCTGTCTTGGTTTAAGAAATACAGATGATACAATTCTTGCAGTTCGTCAGAAGAAATTATAATTCATGGAGCCAGCTGTATTGTTTTAAAATCCATATCAAATCACTTAAAAATTATACTTCCTAATAAAGAAATGTTTGTATTGTCAGGCAAATTGTGGTGTGTCGATAGGCAGATCTGTCCTTGTTCTCACCTCTTATCACCAACACTACTTTGAAGAGAATCTTCTAATTCTCATGTTACAAGACCTGTTGCATTGTGGGGTGTTCACTGTTTAGATAACATCCACTGTAGCTTGGAGATGTTTTCCTGTGTCAGGCTTTGTGGTATGTAGTACCTTGTGTTTGTGTGCTGAACACAAGGTACTGAAGAATGATATACACAACAATGGTTGCGTACAACAATGATTGCGTACAACAATGATTGCATACAAAAATGATACATCTTATTCGGATGAATCTCATTGTTAATACATAGATGGAAGCTGTATGTTAAACTGCTAAGAAAATGCCAAAAGTAAACCCTTTCCAAAATCAGTCTCAAATTACAAATATATGGAATGGAAATATTAGGGATTTACATTGTAAAATAAAAACATTATGTTAAGTATTAGATACAGACTTTTTATGAAACAATGTTTGCGGTTTTGACCGTCTTCATGAACAACATTAGTTTTCCCTTTGTTCAGTACTTTTTAATGGTACACTACATTAGTTATAAACTGTATATTTTCTTAGCCAACAGGGGATACCCAACATCATTTTATGCACAGAAGTGCTTTTCAAACTTATGATTATTGGAACCTAATTTTAGAATTTATGTGCTCTGAACCACTTTTGTAACCTATTTTTATTTTATAAGATAGGGGCCATTGTTATTATGTACTTGTAGTGGTAAAGTGGGTGACTACGGTATGTGTTGGACTTGTCTCTTCTCCCACACTCTGGGCCTCAAAGCAATGTGACTTGATGAAATAAAGTAATCTGCAGACCCCTAGCTTGATGTAATAAGGGGCAGGGTACTAGATTTGTTGAGGGGGCACATAAATGTGTGCACGAAGCGCTCAGCATTTTCTGTGTCCAGGCACTAGGCTCCCCTTAAGGCTTAAGCCCATTATGAGTTAACTATTCTTGACTCATAAGGAGCATTCATGAGCTAAGCAAGACAATTTCTTACTATGCTAGCATTCTGTATTCTGTATCCGTGTAAGGTATTTCATTTGTAAGGTATTTCATTTGTAAGGTATTTCATTCATGAGTTTAATTAAGATTATTAAGTTTAAAGAATGTTTTTAAATTGATAAAAATATAAAAATAAACATTTATTTCTAAAAGGGGCAGAGCCGACCAAAAGGGAGGTAGGGGCAGGGCAGACCAACCGAGGGGCGGGCACTGCTGCCACATGTCGTTGCTTTAGGGAAAACAGGTCATCATATTCGTCAGCTCCATTTTGAAGAGTGAGCGAATTTGATACTAGTGTTGTTTAAAAAATAATTTTGACAAAAATCAGGACTGCATACACAATGCATGCTTCAGAGACTCCATGTGAAAAATAAAGTCTACTCATTTCAGTCTAAAGAAAATTAATTTTGAAAATTAAATTTTTCATGGTTGCCATCAGTTGTAATCAAAGAAATACATGCACCTGTTGACATTTTAGCTTGATTAAATATGTTTATTAACATGAAAGGCTAGCATTGCATGTCGCTTAATCCACGCTACCCCATAACCTTTGAGCCCATTCTGTTTACTTTCAAATCTTGAAGAATAATAGAAGGCAAACATTGTGACCCAATAGTATATTCATTATTGTAAATGATTTGCAAGGTATTTTAAGATATGAATTTGATTGTTGTCAATATGATATTTAAGATGAATTCAACCTGCTAGTAATTAGTTTTGTTGAAATTTTAAACCTTTTTATATGATCGGTCACATTCCTCTGAACCTTACAGAACCTCATGGACATAATAACATACTGTAGGTCTCTCAGGTCACGACTGACGACATAACAAATTGCCAAGGCTTTCTTCATCCTTTGCATTGATTGCTTGAGCTATGTGAAACTGACTTTGAAATTGAGCTTCATACTTTATTTCATATTTGCGCATGCGGAGGGGCCATCAACTAGGATGAAATTTGTCTGCTTTGAAATCTTCAAACAACGTAGACAATATAGTTTTTTCATCTTTAATATATGTGCAGTATTTGGATGGGTGAAAACTTGAAAAGAAACGCTTTGTCTACACAACATATGAGTGGTGAAACAGGAATTTTGAAACTCAAAAATGCTCACTAGCTTTTTTCATGTTAATTACATTTAATTGAAAAATGTCATCCAGAGGTAGTATGTGGATGAATGTATAAGACCCAATAATATCAAGATGCAACATTGCAAGTCAAAGACAAAATTATAAACACTCTGATTGAAATCGTTCAGAATTGATTTTAATGCTATTTGAATTTTAAGAAAAGTTGCAATGTCATCAGGCGCGGATCCAGGAATTTCTGAAAGAGGGAAGGGGGGAGGCACATCAGTTCTGACTAACTTTTGTTCTGTTGTGCATGAGATTTGTTGCAGAATTCAAAGATGTCGTTCTTCTTACACTCTAGCTCTAGACTTATGTAGACATCAAGCAGACCTTTAGGTAAAAAGAGACTAAGTGCGGAGGGTATATGCCCTGTGCGCATCCCCTGGATCCTCGCCTGGTCAAGAGTTGAATAACTCAATCTAATATGGATTTCTGTTTTGAATCTTTGCTACAACAGTTAGGTGGAAACCAGCTGACTGATTTGATCAACTTGACCATCAGCAGGTATAGGTATTCTAACATAATGAATGGCATAATTTGGAGATACAGAATAAGATGTATAAGCATTTTTCAACTGAATCATTGATTTTGTTAATATTGAAGTCCTGCCGCTTTGGTTGGTAATAATTCCCAAACCAACCTTTTATACAAAATGGAATAATTTTCTGCTTGTCTGCTATAAGAAATGTTTGTTTCACTTGGAACAATAAGGGGACTGTGTTAAAGGGGTAGGCCTTTATCAGATCATGAGTGTCATATATCAGATGTGGATCTAGATTTTGAAAACAATGAATGATGAGTAATATCCCTCTACCTCTCCACATCACCCCACAGCAAAAATGTCACACAAATAATCACTTTTCCACAGGAAAATCCCTACACATAATTTGTTATCTTTTGTTAAATGGATCTGTCACTTTATAGGACCTTAAACAAAAGAGGTTAATTTCAACAACAACAACAAAAAACAAAATCTTGGTTGAAATTTTAGGCATAACAAGACTTGTCCCTGCCATTTGCATAGCTCACTTAGGTAAAGTAAACTGGATTCCTTTCATCTCAATTTTGGTTAAGTAAACTGGATTCCTTTCATCTCAAATAAATTACAAAAATGCACACTAGAGGTGGACGGCAAAAGAATTGTCCTCAACAGTTATTAAACTGTAAATTCCTTTTGATGCAGGTCTGTGAATGTGTATGATTTCCTTAAAAACGACCATTCTTGAAATATAATATATGACATCTTATTTTCTTGGCAAGAAAAACTGAAGTGTTGAAATATATTTTTCATTCTTAAAGCCTGTGGGCATATTTTAATGATAATGCTGGGGTTGTAATAACAACCAATCTGGGGCTTCTGTGAAATGAATGACTTTACCTCCTTGTTTTAATGGATCCTTAATGCAGCTGTGAAAACTGCCAGACATTTAAATTCTTCATCCTTGACTGATGAATATGAACAACCTTGAGTCAAGGTATTTTAAGTAGGTCAGTAATTTGACAGCCTTTCTTCCAGGGATGCATAATCTGGATGAAAATTGATTGGAAGCCAAGTGTATGGGAATGCATGTGATGCTCAGGAAATTTGCTGCATCTTTATCTGTTATAAGTTTGTTAAGAAAACTGTAGATAGCTGTAATGTAGATGTGAAATATGTGATGCAATGATGATTTTAACATACATAAGAAATTGTATATAATAGGATTGCAGTTTGTATGAGAATTTCTAAAAATAACAGTTTAATAGTAAATCGTTTCCATCATATAGGTAGTATTGTTAGAGTGGAAGAGATGAATAAGGATGAAAAAGAAGACACCCAAATTTCTGGTAATTCTGTTGAGGTTTAAGAAACACTTCATGAAAATCAGCTTGTTCAGGATTTTAGGCAACGAAAGTGGAATGGCAGTTTCAATTTATTCACCACTTCAGAAAGAGACATTTTTCTTTACAGCCACATCAACTGATATGCACACTCTCTGCAATTGCTTTACATCTTGTTAAATTATTTTCAGCATTTCAATTATTTTTTATTTAAAGGATTAGTTTAGAGGTCATGCAAGTTCATTGTAAACGAAAGAGGATTTTAAAAGAAAGAAAATGGTGAAGAAAGCATTCAAAAATCTTATTCTGTTAAGGTGATATTCAAGTTAAGAATTTTGTGTGATTTGTGTAGAAACGACTAAAATCGGACTACTTGTTATGTCACAGCCTCAGACTCCTCAATATGTAGTAGAACCATCATATTTTGTTGTGCTTTATATTGTGGCTTTAATAAAACATTGCAAATGTCAGAAAAGTAGTCAAACAGAATTTAGTAACGATAATTATAATATACCACCTGAAGAAAGTTCGTGGAAAATAATATAAATAGTAAAAAAGTTAAATAAATTTTCTTTGGAATACATTAACAATTGTTAAGAATATGAGAATATGGGCATTAACCTGCCATAGTAGACTTACCACACAAGTGGTTTCTACAGAAATGGGAGAGCTTAAAACTTAATAGCTTAAAGAATAAGATTTTTGACCCCCTAATGACGCCCTAAAACAATATGTAACTGAAAAAGAATATCACAGGCAGCGATGTCGGAACCATGAGGGCAATGCGGATGACTATCTCCCTTGCCCTTGAGTAAGTGGGTGAAGGGGGCAGCAGGTGCCCTTTTGAAAGTTACATGAAATTATAGGTAATTCTTGAAGGTTGAAAATAAATTAAAATCCACTCACTCACAAATCCTACATAGTACATACAGTAGAAGATGTAACATATTATTTAGTATTTATTTGACACAATTAAAGCATGTAATTTACAGGGGGCCTGACACCGAGGACCGTAGTGGAAGGGGCATGGCCCCCAATAATTTTCAAAGCAACAATTTTCAAAAGTAGACCTTTTAACTATTCGCCTGTTGGGCAATTGCCAACAGTGGTCCTGGCTCCTGAATCTCAAAACCCATAGACGGGATTTGCCTACCGGGGAAAGAGTCAAAAGCAGGAGAGGACAGTGGGGGAAGATACAAAAAAAATCACCATAAAAAGTATACATTTGGAGAGAAAAAAAAGTAAGCGTGGGCCCCCTTGATCTCCCAAATCCTGCTCATGCTAAAACCATATGTGTAGGAAAACTGACAAAAGTGCCCCTTTTTGAAAATGAAAATGCCCCTCAATTACTGTCAAAAAGTAAAAACAATTTCCCCGACTCCCTGCACAGAGGTACTACAAACTACATTTTTCTGGGTTGTATAACTTCTTTTACTTACATCACACTTGACTGCATATTTCATAACATCTTGTAAAACCGCGTATCTCAAAATCACAGAAGGTTATGGAAAAAAACAACCAGTTGTTTATTCTCAAAACTTTTAATGGATGTCCATAAAATTGTAACCTAAATTCAAGTTCTAAAACATCCACAAGTTCATTCTTTATCATCTTTCCCTACACTACTGAAAGCCTCTATGCAACACCATTTGTGTAACACGTCATCACATCTTCCTGTGTAACTTTCACATGTTCATCCTGCATATAAATCAGTTAGCAAACTAAATTGCTTTGAGATAAACAAAATACTTCTTAGACAAGAAACAACGATTGTACTCCACATTCTGTTGCTTTAGTGATAACGTCAGAGTGCGTTATTGATGGAGGATTCCGATAGAGCATGTCTTATAACCTTCTCTAACTCACCGTCATGAATATTTGCTAACATGAGAACAAGGTGTGTGAGAGAGAACCGTTTTATATTTATCATATATGAAAGTAAAAACCGTTTCTAGCTGATGGTTAGGATAAGGTCTGATTAGGATCATAAAGGATAACAATCATTTAGCACAAAGAAACAAATGACTAAGACAAAAAATAATATGTAAGAAGTTCATTCTTCTTTTAAAAAATAACGCCAAAGTTCATATAAAATGCAACTAAGAAAGCATTAGAATAAAACTAGCGTTTCAATGCATGCATATCTCAACACCTAGTACTCGCAGTGTTTTTCATGAGAAATGTTGGTAATTGTAAGCAACCAACAGCACATTTATAAGTAAATCAAATCCAAAGCTAGTGTACTCTGCCATTATTTCACATGATATTATGCCAAAAGGATAGAGTAAATCAAATCCATAGCTAGTGTACTCTGCCATTATTTCACATGATATTATGCCAGAAGGATAGAGTAAATCAAATCCATAGCTAGTGTACTCTGCCATTATTTCACATGATATTATGCCAAAAGGATAGAGTAAATCAAATCCATAGCTAGTGTACTCTGCCATTATTTCACATGATATTATGCCAAAAGGATAGAGTAAATCAAATCCAAAGCCCAGTGTACTCTGCCATTATTTCACATGATATTATGCCAAAAGGATAGAGTAAATCAAATCCATAGCTAGTGTACTCTGCCATTATTTCACATGATATTATGCCAGAAGGATAGAGTAAATCAAATCCAAAGCTAGTGTACTCTGCCATTATTTCATATGATATTACGCCAAAAGGATAGAGTAAATCAAATCCATAGCTAGTGTACTCTGCCATTATTTCACATGATATTATGCCAAAAGGATAGAGTAAATCAAATCCATAGCTAGTGTACTCTGCCATTATTTCACATGATATTATGCCAAAAGGATAGAGTAAATCAAATCCATAGCTAGTGTACTCTGCCATTATTTCACATGATATTATGCCAAAAGGATAGAGTAAATCAAATCCATAGCTAGTGTACTCTGCCATTATTTCACATGATATTACGCCAAAAGGATAGAGTAAATCAAATCCATAGCTAGTGTACTCTGCCATTATTTCATATGATATTATGCCAGAAGGATAGAGTAAATCAAATCCATAGCTAGTGTACTCTGCCATTATTTCACATGATATTATGCCAAAAGGATAGAGTAAATCAAATCCATAGCTAGTGTACTCTGCCATTATTTCATATGATATTATGCCAGAAGGATAGAGTAAATCAAATCCAAAGCCCAGTGTACTCTGCCATTATTTCATATGATATTATGCCAAAAGGATAGAGTAAATCAAATCCATAGCTAGTGTACTCTGCCATTATTTCATATGATATTATGCCAGAAGGATAGAGTAAATCAAATCCATAGCTAGTGTACTCTGCCATTATTTCACATGATATTATGCCAAAAGGATAGAGTAAATCAAATCCATAGCTAGTGTACTCTGCCATTATTTCATATGATATTATGCCAGAAGGATAGAGTAAATCAAATCAAAGCCCAGTGTACTCTGCCATTATTTCATATGATATTATGCCAAAAGGATAGAGTAAATCAAATCCATAGCTAGTGTACTCTGCCATTATTTCATATGATATTATGCCAAAAGGATAGAGTAAATCAAATCCATAGCTACTGTACTCTGCCATTATTTCACATGATATTATGCCAAAAGGATAGAGTAAATCAAATCCAAAGCCCAGTGTACTCTGCCATTATTTCACATGATATTACGCCAAAAGGATAGAGTAAATCAAATCCATAGCTAGTGTACTCTGCCATTATTTCACATGATATTATGCCAGAAGGATAGAGTAAATCAAATCCATAGCTAGTGTACTCTGCCATTATTTCACATGATATTATGCCAGAAGGATAGAGTAAATCAAATCCATAGCTAGTGTACTCTGCCATTATTTCACATGATATTACGCCAAAAGGATAGAGTAAATCAAATCCATAGCTAGTGTACTCTGCCATTATTTCACATGATATTATGCCAGAAGGATAGAGTAAATCAAATCCATAGCTAGTGTACTCTGCCATTATTTCACATGATATTATGCCAAAAGGATAGAGTAAATCAAATCCATAGCTAGTGTACTCTGCCATTATTTCACATGATATTATGCCAAAAGGATAGAG
Source organism: Chiridota heheva (assembly GCA_020152595.1). Taxonomy (NCBI): domain Eukaryota; kingdom Metazoa; phylum Echinodermata; class Holothuroidea; order Apodida; family Chiridotidae; genus Chiridota; species Chiridota heheva. The sequence continues at coordinate 396,063 of JAIGNY010003919.1, read as the reverse complement.
TAAATCAAATCCATAGCTAGTGTACTCTGCCATTATTTCACATGATATTACGCCAAAAGGATAGAGTAAATCAAATCCATAGCTAGTGTACTCTGCCATTATTTCACATGATATTATGCCAGAAGGATAGAGTAAATCAAATCCATAGCTAGTGTACTCTGCCATTATTTCACATGATATTATGCCAAAAGGATAGAGTAAATCAAATCCATAGCTAGTGTACTCTGCCATTATTTCACATGATATTATGCCAAAAGGATAGAGTAAATCAAATCCATAGCTAGTGTACTCTGCCATTATTTCACATGATATTACGCCAAAAGGATAGAGTAAATCAAATCCATAGCTAGTGTACTCTGCCATTATTTCACATGATATTATGCCAGAAGGATAGAGTAAATCAAATCCATAGCTAGTGTACTCTGCCATTATTTCACATGATATTATGCCAAAAGGATAGAGTAAATCAAATCCATAGCTAGTGTACTCTGCCATTATTTCATATGATATTATGCCAAAAGGATAGAGTAAATCAAATCCATAGCTAGTGTACTCTGCCATTATTTCACATGATATTATGCCAGAAGGATAGAGTAAATCAAATCCATAGCTAGTGTACTCTGCCATTATTTCACATGATATTATGCCAGAAGGATAGAGTAAATCAAATCCATAGCTAGTGTACTCTGCCATTATTTCACATGATATTACGCCAAAAGGATAGAGTAAATCAAATCCATAGCTAGTGTACTCTGCCATTATTTCACATGATATTATGCCAGAAGGATAGAGTAAATCAAATCCATAGCTAGTGTACTCTGCCATTATTTCACATGATATTATGCCAAAAGGATAGAGTAAATCAAATCCATAGCTAGTGTACTCTGCCATTATTTCACATGATATTACGCCAAAAGGATAGAGTAAATCAAATCCATAGCTAGTGTACTCTGCCATTATTTCACATGATATTATGCCAGAAGGATAGAGTAAATCAAATCCATAGCTAGTGTACTCTGCCATTATTTCACATGATATTATGCCAAAAGGATAGAGTAAATCAAATCCATAGCTATAGTGTACTCTGCCATTATTTCATATGATATTATGCCAGAAGGATAGAGTAAATCAAATCCATAGCTAGTGTACTCTGCCATTATTTCATATGATATTATGCCAGAAGGATAGAGTAAATCAAATCCATAGCTAGTGTACTCTGCCATTATTTCACATGATATTATGCCAGAAGGATAGAGTAAATCAAATCCATAGCTAGTGTACTCTGCCATTATTTCACATGATATTATGCCAGAAGAATAGAGTAAATCAAATCCATAGCTAGTGTACTCTGCCATTATTTCACATGATATTATGCCAGAAGAATAGAACATTATTGTTTTCATCATGCTTGCTAGTGACATAGGTTGTACTGTCTGTTTTATGAAGGGCTGGTAACCAATATATTTAATTGGAAGCACTTTTCAAAAAATAATCAATTTCTATTTATTGACTAAATTTACAATTATGACAAATCAGAATTTGTGAGAAATTTTGTAAGCTTTGACCAAATATTGCTTACAAATATCTCCTTATCCATTAAGAAAAAATCAGGTGATCAGAATCACTATATGGTTAAACCATCACTATATGGTTCTAGCATAAGAAACATGCGTAATGGAGACAAGAAAAGCTGGGCCTTCACGACTCGAGTATGGATTTGACTTTAGTTCCGACACAATAGCATCAGGAACCTATGCGGTCATGATGGGGTGTGTGTATAGTTGTGTATGTGTGTGTGTGTGTGTGTGTGATGGCCAGCGCGTAAACGTGCTATCCGAAAAATGATACACTGGATTCATGTGATTTATGGTACACAGATAGCCCATGGTCCATAGATGTGGCATATTGTTTTTAATGGTGATGTCATGCATATTAATGAGTAGGTGGGGGGAGTACACTAGCTATGGATTCAAAATCTTGAAATGTCCATATTTTAACAATCGCATGTCTGTTTTGTTTCATATTGAGCCATGTTAGCATCCCGGGTAATGACAGGGCTGATGCAGCCGCTAAGCTTGCCCTCACCCTTCTCCCTGCCCCTTTTCCCAAAACCCTTTCTGACATCAAGCCACTTATTGTTTCCCTTATTCGGGACCGCTGGCAAACCTCATGGAAGTCCCAAATTGATAACAAACTCCATGTCATCCAGCCCACAATCCCGATCAAAGCCACCTCTCTCGTGTTGACAGCGTTCATATTACCCGTCTTAGAATTGGTCACACCCATCTCACTCACTCCCACCTCCTTATTGGCTCCCCCCAGCCCCTCTGCAACAATTGCCATTGCACCCTCACAATCCATCACTTTCTCCTTGCTTGCCCGTTGTACAACCTTCCCAGAGCTTCCCTCGCTCCCTACAACTCAATTGCTGAGTTCTTCCAGGAAAATCCTTCAGATGAAATTATCTCCTTCCTTCATCATGCTTCCCTCTACAACCATATTTAATTCTCCTCTTCCACCCCCTCTTTACTTTGTTTTTGTTTCAACCATGCACCTCCCCTCACAATCACAGCTTTCTGACCTTTTGTCCTTGAATTTCTCTCATTCTCCCCCTGTTTCTTTTACTTCCTACCTCTAGAATGATCTGACCTCTCAGGCACAATTTGACCTTCGTTGTTGCGGTGCCGTTAAGCCCTTATCAAACAAACATATTGAGTGTATCTATGATGTTAGCTAGTGTGTACATGTCCATACATGTTCATGGTGTAAAAATGTTGAATTTCATTAATATGCATAGTGGACGGGACTAATATGATTTTGCTGAAAAAAGCTTGTAAGCACGGTATCACAAGAATGGTAAACTGGATTCATGTCATATTTGATACACAGATAGTCCATGGTCTGTAAATGTGCCCTATTGCTTTTGGTGGTGATATCATGCATATTAATGAGTAGGCGTGCTTAATTTTAAAATCTTGAAATGTTTATATTTTAACACCCACATGTCTGTTTTGTTTCATATTTGGGATAATTATGATGTTAGCTGGTGTGTACATGTTCATGATGTGAATTTCATTAGTATGCATAGTGGTCAGGGCTTAACATGAATTTGTTAAAAAGAACTTGTAAACGCAGTATCTCAAGAACTGAGTGTTTGCATCATGGGATTCAGTTCATATGTGGTACACAGATAGCCCATGGTCTGTTGATGTGCGCTATTGTTTTTAGTGTTGATGTCATGCATATTAATAAGTGGGAGGGGTTTCAAGTTAATATTTAAAAAAAGTGATAAATGATTAACTGTATGTCTGTTTTGTGTTACATTAGGCGTGATAATTTTGTTGGTTATTGTGTACATGTTTATGTTATCAGCAGATGCCATTAATATGCATGGCTTAATGTGAAAGTGCTAAATGATCTAGACACCGTACCATACCATATCCCATGAACGATACATGAGATTTATGCTATATCAGATACACAGATGGGTCATTGTCTGTACATATGTTCTAATTTTGTAGTAGTGAATATAAATGAGTAGGCTGGGCTTACTGACAAATTTTTGAAATTGGATAAATGAGCAACTATTTTTGCATCATACTTGCTATGATGTTGTTAATTATTGTGCAAATTGCTAATGTTGTCAACATTTTTAATGATCTGCATGGTGGGTGTGGTTTATGTATAAATGTCCTGGAACAAATAATTCATGATATGCAATGACATGACAGTAAGTACAAATTTTGCAAATCAATCAGCTCATGAAAAAGAAGCATTGGAACCACTTTTGATTCTGGTTACTTCTTGAAACTTTGAATAAAAAGAAATATGACGAGATACAATACCCAAAATACTGTATGATAACCCTTATCAAACTGAAATGAATTGAACTCTATGCGTGGTCTGACAATTTAATAGGCATTTGGTTTAATCATCTGGTATTTTTTGTGTGAACACTTCTTGAAAAGACAGCAAATCCCATGGAGCCAATGGTTGCATCATTAAAAATGCAATGTACAATCTTCATTTCTTTGAATAACATTAGTTCTCATTTACATTTACAGTTCATTATTTTATCTATTGTGCAAATCTCACATGATTTTTGGTGAGCATGCGAAGCATAATGCGATCCTATGTAATGGCGATTTCAGAGATTTCCTCAGAAATGTTAAAAGTTTTTTCAGGTATCCTCATGGAAGGTTAGATTTTCTTTACAAAATGTTAAAGTTTTTCAGAGACACTTGAGACAGATTGAAGACTAGTTTCCTTAAAAAGTCAACCAAACATTTGATATTTCTTAGAAGATAACTGCAAGTAGTATAATTTTCCAATTTTCTTCCGAGATCCTCAAGCATCTCTCCCGTAGCACTGAGGTTTAAAATTCTTCAAAATATTTGGACACCATCTGTTGTATCAGGCATGATTATTAACCTCCACCTTTATTATTGTTGTCATTTGCATAAAGACTGCATATGGAATAGGGAGGGATGCATTATGTGACATGGATGGGGGCCATGCGGGACATAGGATAGATTATATACCATGTGGTATGCACCAAGGGCTAAATCAGGCATGATTTTTGACTCCGCTTTTTTTTCTTTCTTATTCAACAGCTGATTTGTGTATAAGTTACTATAACTGACAGACTTTCATACATATCTGCTCAATTAGGGACTGTGATAGTTAGGACAAGACTTCTTATGAAGCTTATGGGATGTCGTATTGGACATGGGTGGGATGCCATGTGGGACATGGAGTGGGATGCCATGTGGAACAGGGTGGGATGCCATGTAGGATATATGGTGGAATGCCATGCTGGACATAGGGTGGAATGCCATGGGACATTGGATGTCATGTGGGACATTGGATGTCATGTGGGACATGGCGTGGGATGCCACACGTAACACAGAGTGTGATTAGGTTGGGATGCCATTTGTGTCATAGGGTAGGAGGCGATGGAGACGTGGGACGTGTTGCCATGTGGAACATATGGTGGGACATAAGGTGGGATGCCAGGAAGGAAGCCACTGATGCGGGACATAAGGTGGAATGCCATGTGGGACATCAGGTGGGAAGCCACTGATGCGGGACATAAGGTGGGATGCCATGGGCGACATAGGGAGAGATATCATGTGGCACACACGGATGGATGCCATGTGGGACATAGGAAGGGATGTCATGTGGGACATAAGGTTGAATGAATGTGGGACATAAGATGGGATCTATGTGGGACATAGGATGGGATGCCATGTGAGTCATATGGTGAGATGCCATGTGGGACATATGGTATAATGCCATGTGGGACAAAGGATAGGAGGGGATGTCATACGGAACATGGAGGGATGCCATGGGATGACATGTGTGACATAGCGTGAGATATAATTGGCCAGGTAATATGATATGGGTGTCAATTTGCATGGGCATGTGAAACATGACGGTATTTACCATTCTAGTTATTGTTGATTAAGAAAGAAGATAGACCTCCTGGGACTGAAGTGATAAACAATGTGATTGGCATTTATTTGCAAATAATTTAGTCAAATTCTCTTTTGGTGATAGCACTGATGTGTGGGATAAACAGGTTCATCATTGATGTCATCATGAAATTGGAAATTAGAGATTCTCAAGTGTCATGGAACACCAAAGATTTCAGTGAATGATAAGTGGTCACATCTATTAGTTTTGCAAGTGAATCTCAAAAGTATTAAAATGTCTGGTGATAAAAAGCATTTCTAGAGAATTTCCAGGCTCACCATTCGTGCCAGCTTGACTACGGCAATATTGTTTACTGTGTCGCTCACAACTCATACCTTAACCACATCAACACCATCCAAAATGAAGCCCTCCGGCTTTGTCTAGGTGCTTACAGGACCTCCCCAATCACCAGCCTTCATGTTGAAGCCAATAAACCCCCATTTGTACTTAGATGTAAAAAGCTTAGCCTCTCCTATGCTTTTAGAGTCCTCACCAACACCTAGAACCCTGTTTACAACCTCATCAGGTACCCCAATTTCTCCACCCTCTTTGTTAGGACTAAAACCCTATCCCCTCCCTTTAGCTTACACATTAAATCAGACCTCTTACATCTCAGCATCAACCCCGCCACTCTCGAGATCTTCTTCTGGCCCACTTTTCTTCCTCATTAGGCCACCCCTCCCTTCTATCCACCTGAGCCTCTCCGCTCATCACAAAACCCAAACCCACCCGAACCTCTTCATCAATCTCCACAACCAAATCAAAGACCAACTATCAAACTATACCTCCATCTATACTGATGGCTCCAAGGAAGGCAACAAGACAGCTGTTGCTGCTGTCATCCAAGATATCACCCTCAGTAGCAGACTTCCCGACGACTCGTCCATCTTTTCAGCCGAGGCAAATGCCATCCTCCTCGCCCTCAACTTTATTGGGTACTCTCCGCTCAGCCACTTTGCCATTTTCTCCGACTCAAAGGCTGTTCTTACTTCTTTAGTTCTTACCTAGTTCTTCCAGAAAAACCCTCTGGATAAAATGTTCTCCTTCCTTCATCATGCTTCCCTCTACAACCATATCTAGTTCTCCTCTTCCACCTCTCTCTACTTTGTATTTTTCACCCATGCACCTCCTTTCTCGATCCCAGCTTCCTGACCTTTTGTTCTTGTATTTCTCTCATTCTCCCCCTCTTTCCTTTCCTTGCTACCTCTAGGATGATCTGACCTCTCAGGCACAATTTGACCCTTGTTGTCATGGTGCCGTGAAGCTCTTATCAAACAAACAAAGCAAAGAATTTTATACAAGTTTTAAAACATTGAGATATCTCATTGGTGGAACAAGAATATTCAAGAACAGTTTCCCTGTTTAAAGACAAACATGATAACCAACAAATAAAAGTCATCTGCAAAACTCAACTCCAAAGTGATAATTCTCTCAGCATCCCTGCTTGATCTTCTGCCCGAGGAGACGTTACAGTGCCTGTGAGTGATGATGTAGATGTAATTGCATGTTGCCATTCAGCGAGGTGGCTTGGGTAGGGCTTCATGTTTGTAATACAGGACAGCAGATTTACAATTTGCCTACCTCATCTTCTGTTCAAGTATTCATGTACAGCTGATCTGTAAGTGATGATGCTGCATTTGTTGCTGATGTTTTTATTACACTTTGACTTTCTCCTAGCAGCCACATGCCTCATCTTACTTAATATCTGGAAATAAAAGGACTTTTTTGCTTATTGTTCATTTATGCTCTCATTTTCCATTAGTTTATTTATGTTTGTTGATACAGAAATAAGCTTGCACAGTCTTCTGGTTTTGTAACTCAAAACCAATTTCCTGAAACAGCAGTTTCAGTCTGATTCATGGTTTATTTATGTAAAAAACGGAAATACCAAGAGAGAAAAAAATCACTGTGAAAAAACGTAAAAAAAAAAATAGTATAAATCGGTTTTATTTCAATAAAAAAAGTTCATGCTTTGTGTAAGAATGCATTTTGAAGTATCTTTTGATATATTTGTGAATTTTATATCTTTTTAACTTGCCCGCCAATAAGGGCCGATAATTTGTACCTTGACGCTGTGTATCATATTTTCGAAAGGTTTAAAAGTATGAATTTGGGAAAAACTGTTGCTTTAAATAGCATGGTTTAGAGGAGTGAAATTTTGTGATCGTTAAGCGTTATGGAATAAAACAATGCAAAACGAAGAACAATCATCCCTGTGCTATCAGTAGCACTTACCAGCAAGCTGGTGATTTACAATTAGATCGGAAGAGAAAACAACCATTCATCTCCTCAAAAGTTTTATTCCTTTTCGATCTCATTTTCATATGTAAAATATACTTTTTAAAAACTGTCTGGTCAAAATTGTTCAGATTGAAGGAGAACAAGGATTTCATGCATTTTTTTTCCTTCAATTCTTCCGTTCCCCTGTAATTATGTTTACTCATAAAAGCACTAGCGATGGTATCTTTTGTTCCAATCATGTGTGTATGTAATTGACCCATGGCACGTGTGATTTGCTTGGGGGTGGGTACAAGCTCAAATGATTTCATTAGTTCGAAGTGGAGAGAGTTTATATATGTTTTTGCAGACCCGCTAGGTGATAGCCTGTTAGTATGCATAGATTAATAATATTATCTCTGCATTCCGCTCTGCATATCGTTTCACAAGTAGAAAAACAAACAGAATGTTCAAATACAGATGTGCTTTGCCGTTTTATACAAATCCGAGTGACCAAAAATATTGCTTATCATTGTTGAATGTTTCAAACCAATGTAGAACTAAAAATCTTATATGCAGAGTGCCAAGAATTGATTTTACTTGGTTGCATGGCCTGTGTTGTAAAAATAAAATGTTTTCATAGCTCCTTGCTGAAACAAGGTCCAGTTTAAGTATGGAATACAATGTAAATCATTTAATTTTGTCAATTATGATGTATTCAAATCACGTATCGTATTATTCGTATACAGATTGCAGGTAATACACTTTTTTTTTTTATTTTGATGAAGAAAATGAGAATTTGGTGGGGAGTGGGACACTACTTTTCATTAGCAGGCATTTTTATTTCTTTACACTCGCACAGTTTTATACCATATAAGGCTATAGGACCCTTTGGTGGCTTAAGTATAATTGAAAATGCCACCGCAATGCATAAACGGGGTCAATTTAGAGTAAAAGCATAGCAAGAATGATTATTGAACTTAAAAATAACAGAGAGCTGAGAGAGGTATGCATGATTAATAGTTATATTGTTATTATTATTTTTTTGGTTGAACTTGAGAGCCATGGCCTTGCCATAGTGAATGTTTCAAAGAAATGTTGAGTATCAAGTGGGTGGGACTCAACTGTAAGATTTTCCTGCTGTAGGTTATATGCAAATCAGCAACAATTGTACTGCGTGATCAAGTACACGGTGGCCAGCCAGCATCACATCGTAAGATGGTGTATTTAGAGGCTTAATTTGTATGTGTTTTACAACTATTCGACAAATTGATTTTCTTTTTCTTTTTACATGAAAGAACTTTGAAATAATCACTGAATAGAAATCGTGAGCAAATAAGGGCACATAAGGTGGCCTGTCAACACGGCCTTTTTCATAACTTTTTTACGTGACTGGCTTGGGACATCAGGAACACTGTTTAATACCTTTCAGACCTAGACTGACAAAGGGCTAAAATCGGCAGCATTTGAGGGGCAATAAAATCACTTTACATGCAAGCAACATTAAAGTTTATTAATTCATTTTATTTATCAATGCCTTCATTATCATTTTCAACATTATTTACAGAAAATACTGTGATACAAACATTATTAGCTGCTATCATATAACAGTGCATGTAGTGACTAATGCACTCAATGCTTAGGGCTTGTTTACATTATGGGTGAAAAACCAGGTAAAACCGGTTTTTGTTTTGGAAACTGACCGGTTTCACGTCAGAGCAAAACAGTGCAAGCTTATACAGAAATTATGTGGCAGTGTATGATTGGTTTTATGTTGTACTAAATTATGTGGGACTCTTTCAATTGCAAAGCTGCCTAAAGAGTGTTTCTTCCTTTGGAAGTAATTTTGTAGGCATAGCACGAACAGGAGTTGCTCATCGTCTCAAGATCGGGTGTAAGTATCAGTTGCTGTCAGAATGTGACTATGATTTACAAGCCTATTCTCCTTAGTCTTGACATAAATGAGAGGCAACAAGGTTCGTTAACACAGGGAGATCATGTGAGAAAATGAAGGAAAGTCTGGATGAGATGACTCTTGCTTTATTGTGTAAATACCTCAGAAGGGACCTTTTGAATTTTCTGATATTGTTTTCTTAAACATTGTAGATGAAAAACAAGGACAAAAATTATTTATAAGTAATAGCAAGTACAAATTTTAATTGAGAATAGCCAAGATATTTTCTTTTCTCTTTCATCCAATGAGTATTATGAAGTTTTTGTAGCTGAGGATGCTTTGATAATGCTTGCCGAATTTGGCCAAATTTAAAATTTGTGAAATGTGAATGTTAACTATAAACTGAAATTTTGATTTGCTAAATTCTGGAAAGATATGAACCTATGATCGAAAGGTCAGTTTCATTGAGGAACTTTTTGTTGCCTAAAAAAGAGGAGGATTTTGGTCTCTTTTGTCATATGAAATGGGATTCTTTTTCAATCATAAATTGTCAAGAATGCTTAATATAAACAGAAAGGAATTGGAAAACATGATAACCTCTTAACAGCATTAGCTGGACTCATTGAAGGTTGTGATGTCCTAGTTCGTACAATATAGTTCACCTTTCCAATAAATCTTTATTATGGGTTATAAGTATCTATTCAAGTTTTTTTTTAGTAGCTTCTATACGAGTTTGTTACAAAAGATTGTCAACAATATATAACATGTGAATTGTTTTGGTTTAAAATGCACATATTCAGGGATGATTCTAGAGATCCTATCCTTCTCATTATTAAATTCATAATTAACTAACTCCCCGACCTACCTTCATCCTGCCACAGGCTCTCTCACCTGTATTGACCTGTCTATCTGTTCCCCTAACCTCCTCCTTGACTTTAGTTGGAGAGTCACTGCTGACCTCTGTGGTAGTGATCATTACCCTCTTCTTATACACTCCAATCTTCAAATCCCCACTGAGCACACCCCCAACTGGAACCTCGACAAGGCTGACTGGTCCCTTTTTGAAACCCTCTGTGACTCACACCTCTCCCCCATCTTCTCGAGGATGAGGATCCATGTCTAACTTCAGTAATATCCTTATCAACATCGCCACCTGCTCAATTCCCAAAACCTCCAAACCCCCAAATCATCCCCCAACCCCTGGTTCTCAGATGACTGCAAAACCGCCATCAAGAACAGGAAAAGAGCCCTCAGGAACTTTAAAACTAACCCGACCACCCATAACCTTAACCTCTTTCGCATCAGCCGTGCAAGGCCAGGCGCACTATCAAGGACAGTAAAACCAACACTTGGAACAACTTTATCTCTTCTCTCACCACCAACACCCCACTAAGAAGATTTGGAGAATGGTTAACAGCTTCCACGGCAGAGTAGGCAAATCTTCCATCTCCCATCTCTCTTGGAATGGAGACCTTCTCACATAAAAAAGACATCGTTGACCACCTCGCTGCCTCTTTCAGCAACATCTCGGCCTCGACCAACTACTCCAATGCTTTCAAAATCAAAAAGCTTGCGATGAAGCCCGGAGAATCACTTTTCCCTCTGACAACTCTGAAAGCTACAACACCCCTCTCACCCTTTCTGAATTAAACCAAGCCATCAGCGGCTGGCTGCACCTCAAGGGCCCAGATAACATCCCCTATCAGTTTCTGAAACACCTCCCCATCAAAGCCACCAATACCCTACTCACCATCTTCAACCACATTTGGTCCTCACACTCCTTTCCCCTATCTGGAGGACAGCTATTGTCATCCCGTCCTTAAACCGGGAAGGATAGCACCGACCCCACCAGCTACCGACCCATCGCCCTTACTTGCTGTCTCTGTAAAATTATGGAAAAGATCATTAATCAGAGACTAAACTGGTTCCTCGAGACCAACAGAATCCTCTCTCCTCACCAGCGGCTTCCAAAACGTCGCAATACCCTAGACCAGTTAATTACGCTCGACACCGCTATCCGGGAATCCTTTGCAAAAAGAACACCTCATTGCCATATTTTTGACCTCGAAAGCTTTCGACACTACTTGGAAATCGGCATTACCGGAAACTTCACACCATTGGCCTCAGGGCCACCTCCCCCATCTTTATTCAAAACTTCCTCTCACCCAGGCAGTTCCAAGTTCGTATTGGCCACACCCTCTCCAAGCCGTACCCCAAGAAGAGGCGTCCCCAAGGCAGCATCCTCTCCCCACTCTCTTCAACCTGAGCATTAATGACATCGGGAATGACCTTGGCCCCAGCATCAAGCGTACCCTCGTGGATGACTTCACCATCTTCTACTCCTCCCTAGCTTTCCTATTGTTGAAAATAGGCTTCAAACCAGCCTCAATCAGCTGCAAGTCTGGAGCAACAATAACGGTTTTAGATTCTCCAAAGACAAGACAGTCTGCATGCACTTTTGTCATTTCAACAACCTCCACCCCAACCCGAACTTTGTGCTCAATGGGAATCGCATCCCTAAAGTTGAAAACACAAAGTTCCTTGGTCTAACTCTAGACCCCAAGCTCACCTACAAGCCACACATCACCAACCTGAAACTAAAATGCAATAGCTCCCTCAACCTCCTCCGACTGCTCTCCAACACTACTTGGGAGCGAACATATGCTCTCCCAAAATTTTCAGGCTCACCATTAGTACTGCCAAGCTTGACTATGGCAATATTGTTTACTGTGTCGCTCACAACTCATACCTCAACCACATTAACACCATCCAAAATGAAGCCCTCAGGCTTTGTCTAGAGCCTACAGGACCTCCCCAATCACTAGCCTTCATGTTGAAGCCAGAACCCCCTTCTACTTAGATGTTAAAAGCTTAGCCTCTCCTATGCTTTTAGAGTCCTCCCAACACCCAGAACCCTGTTTACAACCTCATTAGGTACCCCAATTTCTCCTCCCTCTTTGATAGGACTAAAACCCTATCGCCCCCTTCAGCTTACGCATTAAATCAGACCTCTTTCAACTTGGCATCAACCCCGCCACTCTCGGCACCTATTCCTGGCCCACTTTTCCGCCTTGGGCCACCCCCTTCCTTCTGTCCACCTTGACCTCTCCACTTATAACAAAACTCAAACTCACCTAATCTCTTCATCAATCTCCACAACCAAATCAAAGACCAACTCTCAAATTACACCTCCATCTATACTGATGGCTCCAAGGAAGGCAACAAGACAGCTGCTGCTGCCATCATCAAGACATCACCCTTAGTAGCAGACTTCCTGACCACTCATCCATCTTTTCAGCCAAGGCTAAGGCCATTCTCCTCGCCCTCAACTTTGTTGAGTACTCTCCTCTTAGTCACTTTGCCATTTCTCTGACTCAAAGGCTGTTCTTACTTCATTACTCAAATCTTAAATGGGATAACCTCACCTGCCACCTCCTCCTCCGGAAACTCTTTCTCCCACCCTCTGCAGGAAAAGTGTTCTTTTCTTCTGGATACCCAGCCATGTTGGCATCCCTGGCAATGACAGGGCTGATACAGCCGCTAAGCTTGCCCCTTAACCTCCTCCCTTCCCCTTTTCCCAAAACCCTCTCTGACATCAAACCGCTTATCGCTTCTCTTGTTAGTGACCGCTGGCAAACCTTATGGAACTTCCAAATTGATAACAAACTCCATGTTATCCAGCCCACAATCGATCAAATCCACCATCAACAACCTTTCTCGTATCGACAACGTTCATATTACCCGTCTTAGAATTGGTCACACCCACCTCACTCCTCCCACCTCCTTATTGGTTCCCCCAACCCCTCTGTAACAATTGCCACTGCATCCTTACAATCAACACGTTCTCCTTGCTTGCCCCTGTACAACCTTCCCAGAGCTTCTCTCGCTCCCCACAACTCAATTGCTGAGTTCTTCCAAAAAAATCCTCCAGATAAAATAGTCTCCTTCCTTCAGCATGCATCCCTCTACAACCATATTTAATCCTCCTCTTCCACCCCCTCTCTACTTTGTTTTTAGTTTTACCCATGCACCTCCTCTCTCGATCACAGCTTTCTGGCTTTTGTTCTTGAATTTCTCTCATTCTTCCCCTGGTCTCTTTCCTTACTACCTCTAAAATGATCTGACCTCTCAGGCACAATTTGACCTTCGTTGTCGTGGTGCCGTTAAGACCTCATCAAACAAACAAACAAACTCTCCTTTGGATGTTTTGATACACTGGCATTTGCGTTCAAGTAACTCTCACAGCGCATAAGGAGGCTTCTGAAGTTCATTGTATAATTCCCAAATAAAGCATATAATAAGAAAATGGAAGGAGCCGAGAAACTGCTAGAGGGTGCAAGACTTCCTTTTGAATTTAAAATTAATTTTTGCTGTTTGTTAGCTCCACCCATTTTAACACAGGAGTGTAATGGGTGGAGCTTATCAAATCGTACTTGAGCTTCCATATGTACCTGTACAAAGTTTTGTGTTAAAATGCACCTCCTAGGTTTTAACAGTTTTGCTCTTGAGAGCAAGACTTTTGTTTTCTCCATAAAGCTTGTATTTTAAATAAGAGATGTTCCATGTAGTTTTTTAATTTAAGCTCATGAAAGGTAAAATTTTGTCTACAAATTTAATACACTAAAAGATAATATGTGAAGTTTATGTTTGATCATTTTCGCTTGTCGTATTGTAAGTCTCAAGTGTCAGTAAGTCTAATTGAGCTGCATTGCATCGCGGGGGCTAGAACGTTATTCTTAAATGCACTTTCTATCACAGGGTTAACATTTTAAACTTAAATGCACTAAAGGAAAGTTTCGTTGGGTTGAAATAATTGAACCCCGGTGGTGTGCATTCCCTTTCCATTAGTACCATTTCTTTCCATTCACTCGTTTATAGTATTTATCCCAACATGTGAAATGCAATCCATCCTCAAAACAGCAGTAGGCTTTGCAAGTTTTCATGAGGGAATGACTGATTACACACATAAACAGTAAAGAATATTATGTCGGTAATCTTTTTTCAGTACCAGCCAAATGAAATTAAATTAATGTTTATGAAGATTAATGTGTAAATGTTAGAAATTTTGTTATGTTTACAAAATGTATTTTCCAACCATACCTTGTGGTGGAATTGACCTTTGACCTCGCCAAGTCAGTAATCGAGCAGAGATATGATAACACCATGCGTTAAATGTCACATAGCTTTTGTTAGAAGCATAATTTTCAGACATCTCAATAAAGTGAACCTCATTGCACCCACCACAAATTAAGTCATCACTGAGAAGCAATATGGCAGTCATTCACAACTAACCTTGTTTGGCACATGACCTGACTGTTAAGGTGCCATTAAACCCAAACCAACAAACTGATTACAACTCAGACAGGAAAGTTGAAACTCCTGGATTTTTAACATGATGAATAATTGCCCAAAAATGGAATAGACTTTAAATAAAACTTAAAAAACATCATAGAAATATCAGATGTGACAAAAAAAAAATAAATAAAAGCAATCATTTCTTCTTGCATTGTTATGGGTTGAGCTATAACATCATTGATGTCTGGTTTTTAATTCAAATTTTGTCGCTACAAATTATGGTTGATGTATAAAATGCTAATTATTAGAAGCTTATTTGTCCAAATTAGAATTGTGTGTAACTGTTTTAATGCTTATGCCTGAGAAGGTATTATTGATAATGATTGCATTTTGGAGTTTCAATTCCTGGTTGAAACAGGCACCCTCCCCTCTTGGCATTTACCAAACAAACACTAAACCTTTTTTAAGTGAATAAAATTGATTATGCATCGCAGGCAAATGTAGTATTTCATGGTTTATTAACCAGTGTGTGGTAGATAGATGGCAAGTTAGTTTTCATGCAAAAAACTAGTGAGAGGATGCACCTTTATGAAATGCATCAGTCCAGTGTCATCTCCCTTTTGGGAGAACGAAATCTCCCAAATGGGCAATCTTTCATGTAAATCAGTCTCCCGTGATGCAACATTACCCACAAGCCCTCTGTATATGCCCCATAATCGTAATACAAGTAATTCATAACACAGCCTCTCGTGTTCTTGATAATGTGCGTGAAAGGTTGATTGTTGAATATTCATGAAAAGTATATTTAAATCTAAATAAAAGCCAATCCCTCGAATATGATTCACCGTTTTTGTGCAAAACGATGAAAAATATTTGACCTGTGCAATGACCTTTGTTGTTAGATGCAATATAGTCGTTTAGTCTGTTAGTTATTGTTAAGCAATGTGCAATGTTTTAGCATTGTATGACGGGTACTAAAAGCATGTAATGTAATATTTGAGTACTTATTCGTGATTATTTTTAAAGGAGCCTTGTCGTTCACCTCATTCAACATAAGTTGATGAATTCGAAAAAAGTATTTTTGAGAAAAGAATTTAATTCTATTTATTTTTCTTTATTTTGTGAAAAGCCTGTAATTTTTTTGGGGGATGAGATTGACTCGTTTAGAAACCGTGTGGCACGCTCTTCATATAATCATGAAAAAGTGGGAGGGGGAGGGGATGGTTGACAAATTTGTAATTAAATTTTATGTTTAAATGACCAGGCTTTTACATGTAAATTATACAGCATGCAACACATGCACCGCATGTGCATTGATAGTCTCTATCAGTATAGTCTGTATATAGTCTGTATTGGTAGTCGTCTGTATTAGTAGTCTGTATCATTGTAAAATTGTATGCTACTATATTATATTGTACCATATATTGATTGAGGGGAAAATTTGGTACTTAAAAAACCTGTGTATTGCACACATTCAGAGTTCTTTTGGGGCATCTAAAACTGGAAAATGCAAGGTTTACCGTGGGCTTTACCCCCGGACCCCCATAACCCCACAAGGGGTCATAAGACAAGACCCATGACAAAAGGTTTGTGCCCCCCTCCCCAATATCGAACCCTGATGGCACCACTGAAAATTGACCTGACTTGGCAGGAGGGGGGGATGGCTCATCCCTCCGAAATTGATGAAATCTTTCTCAAATAGATTGACTGTGAGTGTGGATAAGTTAGGGCATCCAAAAGTAGCAACTTCATATAGAAGTTCCTATTCAAGTTTCTTCAAAACGAAGACTTTAACAACAGCGTATCTTAAGTAGGGCAAAGTGAGAAGGTTATCATCGTTGGGGAGATAAAGCAAATTCTACCAGGGTACATTGTGCTTTGGCCCTCTCTTTGTGAGCCCCCTTTGTTATTTTTTTTTAGAAATCATCCCTGCTTATAGGCTAGATATAGGCTAGATATCACCACAAAAAACAATGGGTACCGCTTTAAAGTGTATATAAAGTGGGTAATGAGCCACTGGGGTTCACGGGACAATATAATTAACATAGAGATTCGCCCATATGGCAGATAATGATTTTCCTCCCAAAAGGAAAAAGAGACCGGACAGTGAATAGCCAGTGTGTAAATAAGGATATACGTCTGTTTTATTCATAGGAACAAGTACACAATCATTCAAGCACACAATCATTAGTGTTGGAAGTGGGGGACATGCCCCTCCCCCTTCCAAAAATGACAAAAATTGCCCCTTTTGAAAATTAAAAGTGCCCCTCAATTACTGACCCAGTAGTAAGAAACTGGCCAATTTTGTCAGTCCCATGTACGGGATGAATGTATCCCAATTGGAAAAGTGCCCCTTTCTTAAAATAAAGTGTCCCTTTTACTTTACTTTGTTGATTTGGGTTCACTTATTCTATCTACAGAGTGGTGTGGCGGTTACTCCAGAAGTGCTCCCTAAGAGGTCGTGCCCCCCCCCCCCCAACTTTTTGAAAGCTTCCTACACCCCCTGTACACAATGCACACACATGATGAGGACATGTACATTTCAAATGTGAACTAAGATTCCTTTCTTGACCATCAAATAAGAATTATTCAAGAAAATAAAATTATTGAAGAAAATCATTTTTTCTTTCTTATTTTGTTATATTTATATGAATGGTTTAAATGGAAACATAGTTGTTGTTTTTGTTGGTTTTTTTTCTATATTAGAAATTAACATAATTTTACTTAGGTAATGAATCCGTATATATATATATATTTTATAGAAATTTTGCTCAGTAATCTCCCTACCATGAGCGACAAAATCTTCTGTAATAATTTGTGCTTAATTTGTGCAGTAGTAACAGGTGAATTTGAAGAAATAAGTTGTATTAAGATTCAATCATTCAATTTATTTTGATGATATTGCCTTAGATTTCTCCATCCAAAGCTGACTGGATGAAGTTTTTGAACTATGAAATAAGTGTGGAAGGCATCTTAAAAGTCAAATGATGCCTCTTTATTTTCATTGATTAAATTTAGCTGATTTTTACTCAAATGTCCGATATTATCTTGACAACCTCATAAAAACAAGAGCTCAAAATTGGTCAGCTGAAGGCAAGACACATAATAGGTAGATAAGGGTGTTTACCATTGGTGGAAACTTTTCTTGTAAAGTAACATGAACGAAGAACAGGGTGAATAATAAAGCTTGACCTTTATTTTACTGCATGAGATTTGACTGCTAAGTTGCCTCATTTGATCACTGTTTGGAAGGATTGATGGTTGGACCAAACATGCAGTAACTTCAATAGATTTTTGCTTTATCAAATGTGAAAAACTAGATTCTAGTTCAGTAAAAACTAACTATGTATTCTAACGATACAAAACCTACATGCTGAACATTTAACGCATTTCTTGCTGAAGTCTTGAATGCAGTTCGTAATCCCTTAGGCCGCCGCAGGAGGAATTTTCTTTCAAGTTCTGCAAAGAGATGGCCTTGAATTTAATTTGATCATTATTTTTGTTTTGAAACCGTTCTAACAAAGGTAATCATCTTGATATTTAATCATGTTGATATTTGTGAAAAAAATTGTGATTAGCGCATTGGAATTCTGCATGTTTATGCATCGCTGGCCGAGTAATTTTGATTTAAGATATTTTAAGCAAATTCTGCCAAGATTGTTTTCTTCTGTGTGAGGTTCTGAAAGTGAAGCTTAAGTTTGTTTTTTTAAATTGCTATTTCAAATATTGTCTGGAAAGCTTCATGTGCAAAAGCACTTGTTCTTGAGGAATTTAAAGGAATATTACTGTGGTTTTTTGTAAAATTTTATTTGAAAGAGCATACTTTTAGAGCCAATTTGGTACAAAAATTGGGTTAAAATCATATTTTGTTCTGGAGATACGGATTTTTAGAGATTTCCAAGTTGCATTTTAAAGTTTTTGTACAATATGATAAATTCATGTTTGATGATGTCATAGAGCCATTTCCATTGCAAATATTTATGTATTTCTTTGAATGTTAATTGCTTGTTTCTGTATGATTAGAAACAATTTTCCAACAGTTATTGATGTAGGGTATATTTGGCAATGTATGTAGATACCTAACTTTCATCAAGCTTTTTATAGCAGGTTTTACTTATAAAAAGGATGATAGATGAATTACATCAACTTTGTGGGAGAATGTGTTGCTGTGATGTCATACTGAGCCTTTTCTTATTCATTTATTGGCATTTATTGTCAACCTTAAAATTTGAATATCTTCTGGTAGGAATAACATATCAATATGATTTTTGTACTAAATTGTTTCTACAAAAATTATCTTTCTTATGAAAGGTTACAAATGTCAAGGGAATGCACTTACATCTTTAATCAAGTATTTCTTGAACTTGAAGGGAGTTTATTAAGACTCTGAAGGGGGACCAACAGGGGCCTTGGCCCCACCAAAGATCTGCCAAAAACACATGTATTGTTTGTAATCCTCAATGATTGGAAGGAAAGTATACATTGATTATGGCCAGAATACCCGCAATCATCATTTATGTAGAAAGAGCCTCTTTAAAGTCATAAATAATTACTTTACGTCTACCATAACTGAAAGAACTTTTAACAGAACAAGGCTTTTTTGGCTAATCTGATAGGCAAGCAAACAAACAATTTAGTTGCTCACTTGTCCTTTAGAAACATGTACTGGAATGTTGGTGACAAAATTGCTTGACTTTACATACTGTTTGCTCAATGGAAAATGTCCAGTAATGCTGAAACTCAGCCCAATATGCAATATGTTGGATCATTTATTGTGGAATGATCTCATGCCTAGTACATTGTTTTATGCTTAATCACATGTGATTAAGAAATGTAGATCAGCCTTTCACAATTTGTACAACATTATTATTATTATTATTATTATTATCATTATTATTATTATTATTATTATTATTATTATTATTATTATTATTATTACTATTACTATTACTATTATTATTACTATTACTATTACTATTATTATTATTATTACAAATATTATAGTGCTAAAATTCATGAAAAAACATACTCATAAGCACTGTACATGAAATATGATACAAATTAATATAATTAGAAATTATAGTCCATATGCTAGCTTAAATAGATAGGTTTTTAATTAAGATTTAAAAGTGTTCAAGTCTGAACAGTCTTGGACATCACTTGGAAGGTTGTTTCAGAGTGCTGATGCTATTGTTCTAAAAGATTTGTCACTATAACTGACAGTTTGTGTTCGTGGTTACCACGATACTTAAAGATCTACATGACCTAAGTGCATGCGCTAGAGTTTACAGATTAAACATATTTGTCATATAACAAGGTGATAAGCCACATAGTACCCGGAAAGTGTGCATGATGACCTTGTACTTAATACAGTAACCCACGGGAATCAGATCCATGTTAACTGAAGAATCGAATCATTTATTTGTTCATGCACTTGTATATACTCATATTAACTTTTGCAACTCCCTTCTTGCTGGTATGCCATCTAACCCTATTTAGTGTCTTTAAAAATTTCAACATTTTGTGGCAAGGATAGTTGAAAAGACCCAGAAATATGATCATGTCACACCTATCTTATACTCCATTCATTAGCTCCCTGTTAACATGCGTATCCAGTACAAAGTTTTAGTTCAAGTCTTCAACTGCATCCATGGTAAAACACCACAGTATCTTAAGGAACTCATTGTTTGTAAAAGACCTACACAGAACCTCCGCAAGTGTTCATCCTTCTGGCTCAATGTTCCAATCATAAAACACACATGCACCTCCCCTCTCGATCACAGTTTTCTGACCATTTGTTCTTGAATTTCTCTCATTCTCCCACTGTTTCCTTTCCTTCCTACCTCTAGAATGATCTGACCTCTGAGGCACATTTTGACCTTCGTTGTTGTGGTGCCGTTAAGCCCTCATCAAACAAACAAACAAACACAACACTTGGGGGAGGGCATTTGCACGGATGGGGCTTTTTTGGTGGAATCAACTTCCTAGTGATACACGCAATATTGATATAATCACATAAAATTTCTAAGAGCGCTGAAAACCTATTTATTTAAGTTGTATTTTAAGTGTCTATTTTGGAGGCTGTGCATTAAGTGTATCTGTTATTCATGTTAATCTAGTTTCTTATTTTTTTTGTAAAGCGTTTTTGAACATACGTTTACTAAAAACGCTATATAAATTAATTATATTATGCTATTATACTTCGTATAGTATGACAAATTTTCACCATTGTTACCCAGTGTGGATGACTCACAGTGTAAAATAAGTGTTAATGAATTAAAGACTAATGAACCGCATCTGTTTCCAGTTTGTAAATTCTTCATAATTACACTATGAAATAGTTTAACACTAAAAAGGCAAGATGATGTTATGTATGAAAACAATACAAGGACATATGTAAGGCTGGGGAGAAGGCAAACAATACAAAGACATATGTAAGGCTGGGGAGGAGGCAGAGGGACAGGGAGAAGCATTTCTTGAAAAAAATCCAAAATTTCCTGATATTGAAGAAAAAATCCTGAAAAATGAAGGAAATATTCCAGAAATTAAGGAAATTTTCTACAAATTGAAGAAAATTACCAGGAAATTGATAGAGATTTTCCGATTAATAGCAACTTTTGAAGAAAACTTGAATTTACCAGTGCATTTTGTCCACTGTCACCGGGAATCTAGGTTTTAAATTTTTGTCCCCCGACTCCCTCGAGAGGTAACTCTTCCTACGCCACTGTTAGAAGGCTAGTAGCTGCCATGCACCTATCTGCACTTACTAATAATCAGTCCTCATGCTTTGTACAAGCTTTAGCGGTCTTTCAACAATAAATATCTTATACAAGTTATCTTGTTAAAGTAAACAACAATAAATATGTTATACAAGTTATATTGTTAAAGTAAACAGTTGTTACATTGTAGCCAGTGATTTGTTGTATCTTTGTCACTGTTACTACATGGCAACATATAGCTCCATGGTGGCAGCTACCAACCTTCTCTTGTCTTCACACACATAGCCCCGAGTGTTTGCTAGATGTCAAAATTCAAAATTATCTCTCCTGAGTGGTCACTGCTCTGACTATTGATCTGCCACAGCGCTGTGATAGATAATAACTTTAGCAAAGTCACCTTGAAGGCTTTCTTTGCCACTCAGTCTCATGTTTTCTTCTCCCTGCAATCTTTCTTCTTTGAATATGTTTCTTGGTCAACAAATTCCTCTTGAAATTGTCTTGACCTGTGACGCGATTTTTGCCAAACCCTGTGAATTGAATAACTACTCTATCCTCTTCTTTTTGGTGAATGCATTTGTTCTGTTTTAGATTTGGAACAGGGAAACTAATGTTGTAGTTACAGTACATGTAGGTATCAGGAAGTTCCTTTTCAGGTCACATAAACTAAGAGGACACAACAAACAGCTATTGGGGTCAAAAAAAGTGTTACGGTTCCCATGCAATTAAGTTTTACTGCTATCTTCTTATGTATTGCTCAAGGCTGCTTAATTATGGTTATATAATAGACCTTTATGGTGTAGTGGTTAGTGCTTTGTCCTCTCATCCGCATGTCCCGGGTTCGAATCCCTGTGGGTTTGCAACCAGTGAGTTCACAACTGGTTATCAAAGGCAGTGGCCAGTCTTTTGTATAATGTCTAGCACTGGATGCTGTCGGGACGTTAAACTTTGCTATGCTATATAAAGTTCAAGCAAGCCCTTTGTCCGTGAGGTGGTACATGCACAAGAAGTAATACGGGGGGGAGGGGGGGTGGGGGTTAGACTTGTTGGTAAAATTTGACATTAGTCAGTAAATCTAGTACCTTTTTTGAATAAAAAAGAGGCAAGTTTTTTTTTCTCTCTTCAATGGGATGCTTATTTAAGGTTGTCTGTAAATTTTATATTTTACACCCCCCTCTCCCAGTCAAAGTGGTCTACTAACACACCTGTACATGCTAATTTAAGGTTGTTGGTAAAATTTATATTTTACCCCCTCTTTCTCCCCCCAGTCAAAGTGGTCTACTAATTTAATTTGAGGTTGTTGGTTAATTGTATATTGTACACCCCTTCTCCCCCCTCCCCCTCCTAGTCAAAATTGTCTACCAACACACCTGTATGTACATGCAGTTGTATTTGGGAACAGTTGCAATATTTGCTTAAACATGTTTAATTTGATCACCATTGCTAAGTGTTCAATCAGAAAACGTATCAAAATGAATTGTATAACTATGGGAAGAATCTTCTGAAGGTGTTTAAAACTATCTTTGACATAGTGTTTCAGAAATCTGGCTTTAGTACATAAACATGTTTTGTACATGAAGTAGCAGTAGGAAGTAGCTACAAGGATTATGATATAGTTTAATCACATTTCAGGTGGCATTTTGCAGTTTTACAAACTTCAGTAAGCAATCATAGGCTGAAATCATTCATGATTATATTAATATTCATGACATTCAATGCATTTTACAAGTTTAAATGATATTGCATGAAATGTTCTCATTATTCTTGTGTAATCTATATAAGAATATGCATTTGTAATTATTTCAGAAACTTTAATGAAATTTGCAAAAAAATTATTACATTTGTTTATTTTCATCACACATCATTAATGAGACTTGTTATAGCATTTTTTTTTTTTTAATTCACCACATTGGTGAAGTGGTTGCATTTCTTAACAAGCAGTATAACGAGACACATGGTCTGCACATATTGAAAGAAGATCTCCAGAAATAAAGGGTGCTAAATGAAAGTTGTGAAAATACCTAGGAATTTATGTAAATAATACCAAACAGTTTGAACGAAGGAAAAATATTGTAAATTTTCGTCATGAATTTTCAGTTTTGTTATTTACATTGATCAAGAGGTTTGTGTGCTTGTGCTTAATGATTTTCAGTGTTGAACCTTGCAGTGTTATTTCAGTTGATGTGTTCTCCAGTGTTGTATGGTACAAAGTTGAGTAAATCCACAGTAGTGAAGTCAATTTTTGGCGGACTAGATGTTATGAAGGTTAAGAATAACGAACCATTGTTTATAGCATATTTTCTTACATTAGATCTATAATGATTACTCATTGTGTCATTGTTATACTGAGACATACATTGGAAGGAGTGATAAACAATTTCACATTTCCATTACAACCTTTAATAAGATATCATTTTGTATATTTATGATTGTCACAGTGACTCACATGTATGTCAATGTACCAAATTGTCAGTCACCAGAGGTGATTTTGGGGTCATTAATGACTTTGGGGTCACAGTCAATTCACTTCAGACCCATTGACTTTGTACAGTGGCGAGTGATTTGGGATAAGTCATTTCAGAAGAAATGTCAGTCACCTAAGTGACTGAGGGGCGCGTCAATGTACATATTTTGGTCACCAACTTTGGTGCAATGACTAGCCTTGTTCGGGGGTGTAGGGGTGAGTCACACAATTGACAAGTGCGTAACTACTGTAATAGTGAACACCTTAAAATCTTGAACAATTATTTTAAGAACTAAACTGTTATATCATTAATAATCAGTAGCTCCCTAATTGAAATAATGATTGGTTCCACCTCTAAACGATATCTTGTTTCTTTCATAATCTTTGCAGGACACAGAGCTGTTTTTGTAGGTATTCATATGCCCCTGAAGAACAAAGGTCACCACAAGCATAGACATAAGCACCGACATCATCGCAATGGCAAAAGCTCTTCGGATGATGGGCCAAACACAGACCCGACAGCAGAAACAGATTCACCGCTGCTTAATAATCATGCAGAGCGAAAAATCTCAGGTGAGAGTCACAAACAGGTCAGCAGCTATACAGCCTTAGACAAAACTGTTGGAACAATTCAGCGTTATAAGAACTACATATGTTATTGATATATTTCTTTAATATTTTCCTGAGAATTGTAACTCACTACCCCCTTCCCCTTCCCGGTTCAATAGGTTGGATTTATTTCTGTTTGAATGTCATTTCCAGAAAGAAAAGAAAAACATTACTAACAGTCAACATTGAATGGGGACAGGAGGAGAGGGGAGGAGGGTTTAGATAGTGAGGTAGGGGAGAAGAATACTGGCAGCACCAATGAAATTATAACAATGGGGACGGGAGGAGAGGGGAGGAGGGTAAAGATAGTGAGGTAGGGGAGAAGGGTACTGGAAGCACCAATGAAATTATAACAATGGGGAGGGGAGGAGAGTTTAGATAGTGAGTGACGTAGGGGAGAAGAATACTGGCAGCACCAATGAAATTATAACAATGGGGACGGGAGGAGAGGGGAGGAGGATAAAGACAGTGAGGTAGGGGAGGAGGATACTGGCAGCACCAATGAAATTATAACAATGGGGACGGAAGGAGAGGGGAGGAGGGTAAAGATAGTGAGGTAGGGGAGGAGGATACTGGCAGCACCAATGAAGTCATAACAACGTCCTCAAAATTCTAAAATATTGATTATAAAATAAAAGAATTGAAAAAGCACTAGAAACATTTACAGCATATGTGATTTGTAAATGTGGAATAGTTTACAATAGAAAAGTAGCTTCATGAAAAGTATTACATATTTTCACTGTTTCAACGAGTTTTGTCCAAGATTGTAGGTTGATGAAAGGAACACTCCTGGGAGATAAGTGCATGTGAAGGGGTGTTAAGTCATCTACAAGAGGGGGGGAGGGGGCGGGAAGTAAGTGCATGTGAAGAGGTGTAAGGGGGATCTTCAGGAGGGGGGAGGTAGCATTTTGGACAGAGATTTACCTCACACTTTTTCTTGGATACCATGTCTGGAAAACAAGGAGTCCTTGAACTCTGTTTAATAATTAAAATTTAAAAAAAACAGATCTACGTTGCCTAATGGTCAAGTCGACTGACAGGGCCCCGGGTTCAATTCCCGGCCAGGTGTGTAACCAGTGTTGTGCAACTGGTTTATCAAAGTAAGCTTCCACGGTTTTGCCTAATGTAAAACCGGTCGGTTTCCAAAAAAAAACAGGTTTTGACCAGAAAACTGGTTTTTCACCAGTAACAAACAAGCTTTAAACGTTAAGTGCATTACAGTAACTACATGCACTGTTATGATAGCAGCTAACAATGTTTGTATCACAGTATTTTCTGTAACTATTGTTGAAAATAATACATACTTTGAAAACTTGTAGGACCATGCAAGCTTAGATATAAGGCCACAGATATCTTCATATAATACTCCAACAAGAGGGCTTTTGGGATGTAAGACAGACAAACAAACAAAACTACTTACCATTCTCTCATCTTAACCATTTAACAAATATTTTTGTCATTTGGCCTTCTTTCGAGGTCTCCATTATCCATGTTATATAAAGAAGTGAACGTCTTTCTCATGTACAAATTACTTTGAGGCAAATGGTACATTCACAATTCTTTGTCATTATATAACTCTATTATTGCTGGCACTGTAAACAAAAACAGAGAAATTATTTCATGGTAAAAATTTAACTGATGGCAGCAGTGCACAATTAAGGCAATTTTTCCAAATTTATTAAATAATTAATGACTCTGAGAAGAAAAACAATTTATTTTGAGCCAAATATGTTTGTCACTTATAGGTAGCTGTAAATGTACCACAATTCCAACTTGACTTTACACCTTGGGTCTTCTCTACCTCTGTGCCTTTGATCAGTGATTTAGAAGTTTAATCAGTAACAAATAACAACATTATTATATTGAATTTCATTAGGAAAGCAAAATTGCATTTTTTCCACTTTGTTTTCTAAATTCATGCAATCTGTGTCTTTTGGTGAGCATGCGAAGCATAATGCAAACCTATGGTAATAGCGATTTCGTCCATCTGGCCGTCTGTCCATCTGGCCATCCACCCACCCGGCCATCATGTTAAAGTGTTTTGAGAATTCCTCAGAAAATGTTAGTTTCTTCAGAGTTCCTCAGAAAAAGTTAAAGAATTCTTTAGATATCCTCATAGAAGGCTGGGATTTCCTCACTAAATGTCATTAAAGTTTTTCAGAGACTGATAAGACAGGTTGAAGATTCATTTCTTTAAAAAGTCTACAAAACATTTGATATTTCCTTCGAAGATAATTAAGATGATATAATTTCCCAAAATTCTTCAGAGATCCTCAAGTGTCTCTCATAACACTGGAGGTTTAAAACCCTTAAATTTCCTCAAAATATTTGGGCACCAACGGTTGTATCAGGCATGACTATTAAACTCTGCCTTTATTATGGTTTTTGTTTGCATAGAGTTGCTACAGTGTATAAAGTAACAAGATTTTTTTTTACTTTGTATGCTTAGTCAGGGAGTGTGACAGGATGTGACTGCATATGGACATAGGGAGGGAAGCCTTATGGGACATGGATGGGGGCCATGCGGGACATAGGATAGAATATATACCATGTGGTATGCACCAAGCTCTATATCAGGCATTATTATTTGACTCTGCCTTTTTTCTTATTCAACAACTCATTTGAATAAAGTGATCATAACTGACAGACATAGTGTGCTCAATCAGGGACTGATAGGATAAGACTTCTTATGGAGCCTATGGGATGTCATATGGTAGGTACATGGGGTGGGATGCCATGTGGGATATGGGCCCTAACATGGGCATGAATGGTACTCCACATTTCTGTTAAACAATTGATGCCTGGGGTTAGCCTGTGGTGTAAAAATTACCAAATCAGTTCATTACTTTATTTACTGCACCTTCAACCCGGTCGTCTTCTGCCTACAAGAAACTTTCTTGAAAACCACCGACCATTACTCCCTTAACAACTTTGCTTGCTATCACAAACATCAAGTGGATGCTGACAGGGCCTGTGGTGGCGTCTCCATTCTCGTTAGACACGATATCCCACACAGCCCTGTTCGTGTGCACACCGACCTTCAGGCCATCTGTATTTCTATCTCCCTCCACAAAACTTTCACTCTCTGCAATATCTATCTCCTCCCAACACCAACATTCAACCAACCAGCCTTAACAACCTCATCTCTCAGCTTCCCACCCCCTTCATCCTTCTTGGTGACTTCAACGCTCACAACCCTCTGTGGGGCTCTAATACCACCACCCCTAGAGGCAAGTTCATCAAAACGCTCTCCGTCAGCACAGCCTGTCCTTACTGAACACTAACTCCCGACCTACCTTCATCCTGCCACAGGCTCTCTCACCTGTATTGACCTGTCTATCTGTTCCCTAACCTCCTCCCTGACTTTAGTTGGAGAGTCACTGCTGACCTCTGTGGTAGTGATCATTACCCTCTTCTTATACACTCCAATCTTCAAATCCCCACTGAGCACACCCCCAACTGGAACCTCGACAAGGCTGACTGGTCCCTTTTTGAAACCCTCTGTGACTCACACCTCTCCCCATCTTCTCGAGGATGAGGATCCCATGTCTAACTTCAGTAATATCCTTATCAACATCGCCACCTGCTCAATTCCCAAAACCTCCAAACCCCCAAATCATCCCCCCAACCCCTGGTTCTCAGATGACTGCAAAACCGCCATCAAGAACAGGAAAAGAGCCCTCAGGAACTTTAAAACTAACCCGACCACCCATAACCTTAACCTCTTTCATCAGCCGTGCAAGGCCAGGCAGCACTATCAAGGACAGTAAAACCAACACTTGGAACAACTTTATCTCTTCTCTCACCACCAACACCCCACTAAGAAGATTTGGAGAATGGTTAACAGCTTCCACGGCAGAGTAGGCAAATCTTCCATCTCCCATCTCTCTTGGAATGGAGACCTTCTCACCGCAAAAAGACATCGTTGACCACCTCCGCCTCTTTCAGCAACATCTCGGCCTCGACCAACTACTCAATGCTTTCAAAATCAAAAAGCTTGCGATGAAGCCCGGAGAATCACTTTTCCCTCTGACAACTCCGAAAGCTACAACACCCCTCTCACCCTTTCTGAATTAAACCAAGCCATCAGCGGCGCTGGCTGCACCTCCAAGGGCCCAGATAACATCCCCTATCAGTTTCTGAAACACCTCCCCATCAAAGCCACCACTACCCTACTCACCATCTTCAACCACATTTGGTCCTCACACTCCTTTCCCCTATCTGGAGGACAGCTATTGTCATCCCGTCCTTAAACCGGGAAGGATAGCACCGACCCACCAGCTACCGACCCATCGCCCTTACTTGCTGTCTCTGTAAAATTATGGAAAAGATCATTAATCAGAGACTAAACTGGTTCCTCGAGACCAACAGAATCCTCTCTCCTCACCAAAGCGGCTTCAAAACGTCGCAATACCTAGACCAGTTAATTCGCCCCACACCGCTATCCGGGAATCCTTTGCAAAAAGGAACACCTCATTGCCATATTTTTTGACCTCGAGAAAGCTTTCGACACTACTTGGAAATACGGCATTACCCGGAAACTTCACACCATTGGCCTCAGAGGCCACCTCCCATCTTTATTCAAAACTTCCTCTCACCCAGGCAGTTCCAAGTTCGTATTGGCCACACCCTCTCCAAGCCGTACCCCCAAGAAGAGGGCGTCCCCCAAGGCAGCATCCTCTCCCCACTCTCTTCAACCTGAGCATTAATGACATCGGGAATGACCTTGGCCCCAGCATCAAACGTACCCTCTTGGATGTCTTCACCATCTTCTACTCCTCCCTAGCTTTCCTATTGTTGAAAATAGGCTTCAAACCAGCCTCAATCAGCTGCAAGTCTGGAGCAACAATAACGGTTTTAGATTCTCCAAAGACAAGACAGTCTGCATGCACTTTTGTCATTTCAACAACCTCCACCCCAACCCGAACTTTGTGCTCAATGGGAATCGCATCCCTAAAGTTGAAAACACAAAGTTCCTTGGTCTAACTCTAGACCCCAAGCTCACCTACAAGCCACACATCACCAACCTGAAACTAAAATGCAATAGCTCCCTCAACCTCCTCCAACTGCTCTCCAACACTACTTGGGGGAGCGAACATATGCTCTCCTCAAAATTTTCAGGCTCACCATTCGTGCCAAGCTTGACTATGACAATATTGTTTACTGTGTCGCTCACAACTCATACCTCAACCACATTAACACCATCCAAAATGAAGCCCTCAGGCTTTGTCTAGAGCCTACAGGACCTCCCCAATCACTAGCCTTCATGTTGAAGCCAACGAACCCCCTTTCTTCTTAGATGTAAAAAGCTTAGCCTCTCCTATGCTTTTAGAGTCCTCACCAACACCCAGAACCCTGTTTACAACCTCATTAGGTACCCCAATTTCTCCTCCCTCTTTGATAGGACTAAAACCCTATCGCCCCCTTCAGCTTACGCATTAAATCAGACCTCTTTCAACTTGGCATCAACCCCGCCACTCTCGGCACCTATTCCTGGCCCACTTTTCCGCCTTGGGCCACCCCCTTCCTTCTGTCCACCTAGACCTCTCCACTTATAACAAAACTCAAACTCACCTAATCTCTTCATCAATCTCCACAACCAAATCAAAGACCAACTCTCAAATTACACCTCCATCTATACTGATGGCTCCAAGGAAGGCAACAAGACAGCTGCTGCTGCCATCATCAAGACATCACCCTCAGTAGCAGACTTCCTGACCACTCATCCATCTTTTCAGCCGAGGCTAAGGCCATTCTCCTCGCCCTCAACTTTATTGAGTACTCTCCTCTTAGTCACTTTGCTATTTTCTCTGACTCAAAGGCTGTTCTTACTTCATTACTCAATCTTAAATGGGATAACCTCACCTGCCACCTCCTCCTCCGGAAACTCTTTTCTCCCACCCTCTGCAGGAAAAGTGTTCTTTTCTTCTGGATACCCAGCCATGTTGGCATCCCTGGCAATGACAGGGCTGATACAGCCGCTAAGCTTGCCCTTAACCTCCTCCCTTCCCCTTTTCCCAAAACCCTCTCTGACATCAAACCGCTTATCGCTTCTCTTGTTCGTGACCGCTGGCAAACCTTATGGAACTTCCAAATTGATAACAAACTCCATGTTATCCAGCCCACAATCCCGATTAAATCCACCATCAACAACCTTTCTCGTATCGACAACGTTCATATTACCCGTCTTAGAATTAATCACACCCACTCCCACCTCCTTATTGGTTCTCCCCAACCCCTCTGTAACAATTGCCACTGCATCCTTACAATCCAACACGTTCTCCTTGCTTGCCCCTGTACAACCTTCCCAGAGCT
This sequence comes from Chiridota heheva, assembly GCA_020152595.1. NCBI lineage: Eukaryota > Metazoa > Echinodermata > Holothuroidea > Apodida > Chiridotidae > Chiridota > Chiridota heheva. The sequence continues at coordinate 365,078 of JAIGNY010003919.1, read as the reverse complement.
TCTCTCGCTCCCACAACTCAATTGCTGAGTTCTTCCAAAAAAATCCTCCAGATAAAATAGTCTCCTTCCTTCAGCATGCATCCCTCTACAACCATATTTAATCCTCCTCTTCCACCCCCTCTCTACTCTGTTTTTAGTTTTACCCATGCACCTCCTCTCTCGATCACAGCTTTCTGGCTTTTGTTCTTGAATTTCTCTCATTCTTCCCCTGGTCTCTTTCCTTACTACCTCTAAAATGATCTGACCTCTCAGGCACAATTTGACCTTTGTTGTCGTGGTGCCGTTAAGACCTCATCAAACAAACAAACAAACAAACTGCACTCATTGCACACATACTCATATGAATGCCCCAATCATGTGCAAGAGGTATTGAGTGCAATTGATTTAATAACTAAATGAGGTCATTTCACAATAGTGGTATGAGGCAGTGTTCACACTAGGGTTCCATTTTTTTTATTTTTTCGGTGGAGGAGGGGGGGGGGGAAATGGCATCCCACCCCATGTTACAGCCAATTGTTTCCCCTTGTACAATTTCTTGGGAGGATTAAAAAAAAGTAGGGTGGTTGGCTGGAAAAAATTCAAAGGAGGAATTTGATAATATGTGCGAGAATCAGCAGTCCTGCACCTTAATGTGAACACTGGTATGAGGAGACAGTAAACATCACAAGCTTTGATCATTATTCAAATGACACAGGAATTCATGTTATTCATGTGTTCATTTCTGCAAGCAGTGGTATACCCATAGGCACTGCTCAAAATGTTTTATGCAAGCTTTTCTTAACACATATTTTTTCATCTTCATGAAATATACTTCACTCCTTGAATTTGGTTCGCTTGAACTGATTCCAGCTCATTGTCGGAATTAAAGCTTTAGGCAGAGAAGGAAACAATAAGGAATTTTTGTTCTGCTTTTTTTTTGTTCTCAAGATTTAAAAGGAGCAACAATCACTTGCCACAGATTTTCCTGTGAGAATTCCTGAGCATTTTTACATTCATTCAGCTCCTTTCTTTATGCTCCTTTCTTTAACACTTCAATGCAATTATCATCAAGCTGGTGTACTCTATTGCCCTTGTATGAAGAAAAGCTGGAAACAGTAGGCAGTCTCTGCCTTGTTCACAGAAGGATTGTATGAGAATCGATGAAAAGGTTCAAGAAGTCAACCACTAAGATAAAAGAGTCATTTGAAATGTAGATGCTATATTTATTTCAAATTTTGTAAGTCTAAACATTCCATAATGGGAAAAAGTCTAATTCGAGGGTTGCTATGGGGACATTAATCCTAATTTTAAGCATACCTGAAGAAGGTAAGTTAAGGGGAATTAATGAATGCTTTATTTAATTCATTATTCAAGTTCTACAGGGAAGTAGGGGAGAGTTCAACAACCGGGAGTAAGATTATTTTTTCTTCACCTGCATTCCATTATGTTAATATCATAAACAAGATTAAACTGACCCAGTTTGGCAACCTGTGATTAATGTTTGTAGTTTGTGTGGTGACATTCTGTGAAGCTACAGTAAATCCTGTCTTTTGACTACATGCGAATGTTTCTATCATTCTACTTTTAATAAGGGGCAGGGTGCTAGACTTGTTGAGGGGCACATTAATGCCCACGCGAAGCGCTGCGTCTTTTCGCATGGAGTCCAGGGGCCCCTTTAAGGCTCAAGCAAGCTCTTGGTGTAGAAGCTCCGGGATTTTAGCTTTAATGATACCACAGAATGAAACTATTCTGATTGTCATTAGCCAAACAGGACAATTGCTTACTATGCTATCATCCTGTGTTCTGTATCCATGTAAGGTATTTCATTTACAAGGTTAATTAAAATTATTAAGTTTGAAAAGTATAAATAAATCTTTAAAAAAGATATATTTAAAAAATAAAAAAATTCTGATGAGGGGCAGGGTGGTGGGCTGGATTAAGGTAGGGGCAAGAGGGCAGTTGCCAATGGGCCTCCACAACCAGGGGCCTTCACATATTTCATGGAGGCAAAACAAATTATAAGGAAAAATGTACTTGTGAGAGGTAGTTCAGTGGAACAGATATTCATCTTATTTCATTCTCTATTTTATATCATAATCAATCATCTTTATATCACATTATTAATCATCTTTATATCTCATTATCAATCATCTTTATATCTCATTATCAATCATCTTTAGATATTCATCTTATTTCATTCTCAATTTTATATCATTAACAATCATCTTTATATCTCATTATCAATCATCTTTATATCTCATTATCAATCATCTTTAGATATTCATCTTATTTCATTCTCAATTTTATATCATTAACAATCATCTTTATATCTCATTATCAATCATCTTTATATCTTATTATCAATCATCTTTATATCTTATTATCAATCATTCATTATAATTTATAGGAATTTTTGACTTCGTAGATTCTTACAGATTGATCATGATTCAAATTAAAGATTACATTTTATTCAGATTCTTTGCTTTTGAAAAAATATACTTTATGGATGACTGTAGCTGTGTATTGTCACCTTTTTAGTATTCTAAGGTACCCTACCACTACTGAAGGCTGCCCAGCGGCCTCCTTATATCTAAATCTGGCCCTGGCAGGGTGGACCCACAAGGGGTGGGGTGGGCCCATGGAGGGGGGGGGGGTCAGGCACCCCTGTGAAACAGCAAAGCTAAGGGTCTGTGGAACAGGGTTATTTTATTATTTTATGAATATGTGATGCTAGAAGGAAATGGACCTCGCACAAGTTTTTAAATATTCATAACACATATTTTCTGATTTTTTTTTCCTTTTCATTTAGTATACAAAATCAGATTATGTTAAACATAAATAAAATAAGACACCTTATTCTTTTCTCACCCTCCCCAATATACAATAGAGCTATGCGCATTTCTTGTAGTATACTGTGTACTTCATGAACGTCTTTTTAAAGCTTTAAAGCGATTTGAAGAAAAATATTAAGTCTCTTTTTACGTTTTGAATCCTTGATCAGAAGCTAAGTAATTAAAGGTGTACAGACAGTTTATGATTTTGGAAACTTACATAAGATCCCAACCTCTGAAATGTGAAACAATTTTATTCTGGGCAAAAACAAACAAAAAAAGCTTAAGAAGAGTGTAATATGGACTTTAAGTACTTGTATAGTCAATATAGATAAATGTTGACAGGTGATTGATTTCCTGTGCAGTTTTGAGCTTAATAGTTTTGAGCTTAATTAATTGCACACTTTCATTTTCATATTTTTGTCATTGCTTGGAGATAAGCAGTAGATTCCCTGGTAGAAAATGTACTGCTTATATTAATTGGTTATATATATGGACAAAATGTTTTGAAAGTTTTTGCAGTCTGCAACATTTTGTAAGTAATTTTGTATTTGCACCCCATGCAGATAATAATTCATATTCATCAGATGAAGAGTACCAAAAGCAGGTAGATTAGCTTGAAGCGTGAAAGATGAAGTGTGGCTCAAAGCATGCATCCATTATGGTACTACGCTGTAGTGATTGATTTCTTAAATTGTTTATATTGTAAGATGGAACTAGAGACTCACCATGTGCCTTAAAACTAAACTAAAAGTGTTGTGCAATTTTGAGTGGTGAGTGGCCACTTGCATTTCTTTTTCCAATTTTAAACCTAAGAGCACCAGAAAATTTTCTAATTTGAAAAAGGGGGTGAAGGGAGGAGGGACGGACCCTAATATAATTTATGATAAAAAAATCATTTTAATAACTTTGTTGTGATTTTACTCTTATATAAAATTTAACTTCTGCTGAAAAAAGTGGGCAAGCCAAATGTGGACTTCCTGAAAAGTGTGGGGTGGGAGGGGGGAAGGGGGACATGGTCCTTTGACGATGCTACTGTTTGAACCACATGGGAAGTAGGGGCTAAATAGGTATCTAGATAATTTGGAAATAGTTTCATCAGCAATTAATTGCTTGTTTGCAAATTTACTGCAGAATTAAATTAACAGCAATGTCAAAGTTTTGAAATGCATGGCCACAGATTTATATGAGTAACTTTTGATGGGAATATGCCTTGGGGCTATCTGGACTTTAGAGAGCCCTGAAATGAAAAGAATAAATGAGAAAATACTTTCCTATGAATATTTATTCTTAGTAGCTAAGTCAGACAAATTTAGTCAATAAATTCGGGGGAGTTGTGGGGGTGACCTTTAAATAAGTTTTGTAAATTAGAATTCCCCGTAAAAAAGGGGGCAGGCCAAATGTGAAATGTCTTTTGGGGGGAGGGGGCATGGACCCATGAAAATGCTACTGTTTGAACCACATGGGAAGTGAGGGCTGTTGGGGCTGAATATGTATCTAGATAATTTGGAAATAGTTTTATTAGTAATTAACTGCTTGTTTGCAAATTTACTGCAGAATTAAATTAACAGCAATGTCAAAAGCTTTGAAATGCATGGCCACAGATTTATATGAGTTACGTTTGATGGGAATATGCCTTGGGCTATCTGGACTTTAGAGAACCCTGAAATAAAAGAATAAATGAGAAGAATACTTTTCTATAAATATTTATTCTTAGTAGGCTAGTAGGTAATTCATATAAACAAGTCAGAGAAATTCAGTCAATGTTAGTCTGGTATCACATTTACCCAAGATTTTGGAAGTGAATGGTTTGGACAATAATGATGTTCTTCTTGAGTAATGTAAATATTACAAACTGCACTGGATCACTATTAACATGATATACAGGTAGGTAATAACATGACATTTTTATGGACAGGAATACATATTAGGGCAGCAGTGTTATGTTCCCTAATACAGAGTGCTATTTCATTTCTTCAGTTGCTGTTGTGTTATTGCAGTTGCTGCTTTCCTAGTTAAAAAGCTTTTCTTTAAAATTAAAGTACAGTGCTTAAGATCAGGTGTATGACTCACTTTTGTAGTGGACTATGTTATCACATAATTTGTAATATCAGTACAAAGTTTAGGTGGTTTGGCATAGATGTAGTGATTATATTTTTAAGGAGACGTCTTTTAGTAAAAAAGTAATAATAATAATTCACATTCTTTTATTACTCTGGGTTGTTTTCCAAACCCTGTTTTGATTGAAATAAGAAATTGTGGAATTATCTTTCTTAAGAAGTGGATTTGACATCATATTTTGGAGTTGAACCATTTTTTAACCCCTCACCAACGAAGTTAATGAAGAGGAGATAAAGCATCTGTAATGCTTGTCCGTTCGTCCGTCCATCCACATGTATTGTCTGTCCAGCCTCATGCATTGTTCAGCTACTAGGGAACAAAAGATTGCTGCTTTAGGAAAGGAATAGCCAACTATTTTTGTGGGGAAACAAATTATGTAAAGGAGAACAAATGCATTCCAGATTTGAAATGGCATCAAATAAAGGATTTGTTCTAGGATATAAAAAAAAAGTTGAATAATAGACTTGACGACTGAATGGAATTTTTAATGAATTATCTTGGAAATAAATAGGTTAAAAACAACAAGGTTTTGCTAGAATAGAGTGGATTTATGATAAACTCCAAGTTAATCTGCAATGAATTTTTATTCTGATTTGGTAGATAGAAGGAAAACATTTGAGCATGTTTCTATTGGAAATGTCAGATTTAAGTTAAGGGGGGTTGGGGGGCTGTAGTGATGGGGTTAGTCGAGGTTATAGTGAAGGTTTGAATTATGAGTTGGTTAATAGTATATTTATTAGATGCGTGGATGGCAAAAGGTGGGTTGGGGATGTAGGTGAATGGAATGATGGTAGGTGAATGGGGTGTTAGGTGAATAGGGATGGTAGGTTAATGGGGCATGTTGAGGAATAGAAGATGGTTAGTGAATGGAGGATGGTAGATGAACGGAGGAAGGGGATGATAGGTGGAAATAGGGCATGTTGAGTTGATAGAAGTGAGGGGTGGCAGTTAGAGGAAAGAATGTTGGATGAAAGATGATAGAATGATTAGTAGATGTTAGAATTATGATGAAGGTGGGATGGCATGGGTGACAGGATGGGATTTAATAGGGACAAGGTGGGATGGCATGTGGGACAGGGTGGCATGGCATGTGAAACAAGGTAGTGTCATGGCATTTATGACAGAGTGTAATGACATGTGAGACAGGATGACCTGTCATCTGGATTTCAGGTGGGATGGGACAGGGTGGGATAGCATGTGGGATAGGATAGAATGGCCTGTAGGACAGGGTGGGATGGCCTGTGGGACAGGGTGGGGTGGCAGGTGGTACATGGAAGGATAGCATGTAGGACAGGGTAGGATGGTACAGGGAGGGATGGGATGTGGGACACAGTGACAATGCATATGGTGAGATGTCATCTTGATTGCAGGTTTGATGGCATGTGGGTCATGTTGAGGAATGGTATCTTGATTTCATGTATGATTTCCTGTAGGGAGGGATATAGGATTGGACATGCAGAACAGAGAGTGGGATGGCAGTTGTGACATAGGGTGGAAAGCATGTTATTAGCGGTGAGGGGATTTGTATCGTTTGCGATGTCTGGTTTGTTAGTGTCAATAGCTGGGCACTCATGGGTGGAAACTAGTAAAGTCATTAGTGCTGGGTGGCAATTGAAGCACTATTGGCCTGCTACCATTGACCAGTTTGACCTCAACCCTGTTTAGTACCAAACATGAATCCCAACAAAATCATAATTCAACACCAAAGGAAGAGTTTTTAGTGTAATAATCTTGTTTGTCGTTGTCAAATCAATATTTACTGTAATTAATGCTCTATGACTGATTCATCTTCCTTTGATATTGTATTTCTTGTGATTAATGTCTTCCAGAAGAATCTAAACCAGGTACAGTCTTTGTTTTTTGTTTTGTAGTTGTAATTGTACTGTAGTTGTAGGCCCACTGTTTTGTACAAGTTATGTGCCAATGTCATTTATAGTAGCTGAAATTTGAAGCAGGATGCATGATCTGCAAGTGTTAAAAGTAAAGTATCCTCACCTTGTGTGACCTTACCTTAAAGGTCTAGTGACATGTAGCAATTTTTACAGATGTGAAACAACATTATATTCTAAGTAAAATTTTCTTGAGGTTTTTTGCTGTAAATTTTGAGGCAAAAAAACTTAAGTACTACCTCTAGATGTCACTAGTTCTTTAAGTAACTCCCGTGACACCGTCATAAGGGGGGCATGCTGAAAATTCAAAATAGCTTTAGTGTGTTAGTGTCAAATACATGATTTTTAAGCAATTTCCGGCCAACAAAAGAAAAATGTAGGGCTTTCAGGGGCTCCTCCCCCTGACCCCACCAGGGCTTCGCCTCTGGATCCCACCAAGGGCCCTTAAGCAGGCCCCAGGACCCCACACCATACTCATGTATGCTTTATGTGCGCAGTACTACCATAGGCGGTACACACTTTGACATATGATTTTATTTATGCCCCCCCCCCCCTCCCCCTCCCAGTAACACTGGTAACTTCACACATCTTTTTCTGCAGCTCTTGGATAGCTGAAATGAATATTTTCATGAATTTTCATGTGTATTTATATTATAATTTACCATTAAAAAAGCAAAAAACAATACTGATATATTATCCTGTACATATCATAAACCCATAGATGTTTTAGGACTAAGTGTCACAGGGTCTTAGTATATTGTCATATTTTTTGACACACATCATTTTGTTCTTATGCACTTGGTTATCTTGCGGTGGGCTTCTTGTAAAAGCTCCGGCTTCTAAGCCCTTCCACCATTTTCTCATAAATTGTTATGTGTTTTCATTATAGATATTGTAATATATGCATGAAAATGGAAAATCGATCAATCAAATTGAATCAAATCTTGTAATTGATCATTAAGTTATTTCATTATTTGAAGTGTGCATTTCCATAATTGCATAAGTAATACTATTGACATTTAAATTGTTGACACTTATTGTTTAACAAAGGTAGCTGTCTCGACTCATTGTTTTATTAAAGAGAGACACCTTTTTGAGAATATTCCAGCCCATGATAAAGGATCAAGATCGGATAAACAGTGTAACAAGTGGGTGGATCAATTAAAGCAAAGTTTAAAAAGCTCAGAATTATGTGAATCTTGATCTCGTTAAAAAAGTAAAATAATCAGTCTTTCAATTTTGAACAAATGCAACCCACAGTTTCCCCTACTTTCCACTGGGACTCAAATTTGCATAATCCTAATTGTTATTTTGTTATTTATAGTATGTCGCAGAAATTGATGATTAAATACAGGTGGTTTTTGTAGATTTACATTCTATCTGTTTTGAGTATTTACTGAGTCAATTTCAATTTATGTCTCCTTTTTGATTACTTGTCTTTTTTCTAGAAGAAAAAAAATATAAAAAAAACTTGTCATGGATCTATCCACAGAGATCTTTTCATCTTAAGTTTCACCCTATGAGACTGTAACACTTGGGTCTATTCTCTCCTCACCCACCTCAATCTCGGATCTATTAAAAAACAATCCTTCCTCCATCATTATCAACTTCCTCCGTAACATCAACCTATTCCACCATATCATATCTAATCTTCCTTTCTCTTCCCTTTTACTCCTAACCTTACACACCCTCTCTTCACCTTAAATTTTCTCCCAAATTCACCGTATTTTCAGGTAGGTGATAACATGACATTTTTATGGACAGGAATACATATTAGGGCAGCAGTGTTATGTTCCTAATACAGAGTGCTATTTCATTTCTTCAGTTGCTGTTGTGTAATTGCAGTTGCTGCTTTCCTAGTTAAAAAGCTTTTCTTTAAAATTAAAGTACAGTGCTTAAGATCAGGTGTATGACTCACTTTTGTAGTGGACTATGTTATCACATAATTTGTAATATCAGTACAAAGTTTAGGTGGTTTGGCATAGATGTAGTGATTAATTTTTAAGGAGACGTCTTTAGTAAAAAGTAATAATAATAATTCACATTCTTTTATTACTCTGGGTTGTTTTCCAAACCCTGTTTTGATTGAAATAAGAAATTGTGGAATTATCTTTCTTAAGAAGTGGATTTGACATCATATTTTGGAGTTGAACCATTTTTTAACCCCTCACCAATGAAGTTAATGAAGAGGAGATAAAGCATCTGTAATGCTTGTCCGTTCGTCCGTCCATCCACATGTATTGTCTGTCCAGCCTCATGCATTGTTCAGCTACTAGGGAACAAAAGATTGCTGCTTTAGGAAAGGAATAGCCAACTATTTTTGTGGGGAAACAAATTATGTAAAGGAGAACAAATGCATTCCAGATTTGAAATGGCATCAATTAAAGGATTTGTTCTAGGATATAAAAAAAAAAGTTGAATAATAGACTTGACGACTGAATGGAATTTTTAATGAATTATCTTGGAAATAAATAGGTTAAAAACAACAAGGTTTTGCTAGAATAGAGTGGATTTATGATAAACTCCAAGTAAATCTGCAATGAATTTGTATTCTGATTTGGTAGATAGAAGGAAAACATTTGAGCATGTTTCTATTGGAAATGTCAGATTTAAGTTAAGGGGGGTTGGGGGGCTGTAGTGATGGGGTTAGTCGAGGTTATAGTGAAGGTTTGAATTATGAGTTGGTTAATAGTATATTTATTAGATGCGTGGATGGCAAAAGGTGGGTTGGGGATGTAGGTGAATGGAATGATGGTAGGTGAATGGGGGTGTTAGGTGAATAGGGGATGGTAGGTTAATGGGGCATGTTGAGGAATAGAAGATGGTTAGTGAATGGAGGATGGTAGATGAACGGAGGAAGGGGGATGATAGGTGGAAATAGGGCATGTTGAGTTGATAGAAGTGAGGGGGTGGCAGTTAGAGGAAAGAATGTTGGATGAAAGATGATAGAATGATTAGTAGATGTTAGAATTATGATGAAGGTGGGATGGCATGGGTGACAGGATGGGATTTAATAGGGACAAGGTGGGATGGCATGTGGGACAGGGTGGCATGGCATGTGAAACAAGGTAGTGTCATGGCATTTATGACAGAGTGTAATGACATGTGAGACAGGATGACCTGTCATCTGGATTTCAGGTGGGATGGGACAGGGTGGGATAGCATGTGGGATAGGATAGAATGGCCTGTAGGACAGGGTGGGATGGCCTGTGGGACAGGGTGGGGTGGCAGGTGGTACATGGAAGGATAGCATGTAGGACAGGGTAGGATGGTACAGGGAGGGATGGGATGTGGGACACAGTGACAATGCATATGGTGAGATGTCATCTTGATTGCAGGTTTGATGGCATGTGGGTCATGTTGAGGAATGGTATCTTGATTTCATGTATGATTTCCTGTAGGGAGGGATATAGGATTGGACATGCAGAACAGAGAGTGGGATGGCAGTTGTGACATAGGGTGGAAAGCATGTTATTAGCGGTGAGGGGATTTGTATCGTTTGCGATGTCTGGTTTGTTAGTGTCAATAGCTGGGCACTCATGGGTGGAAACTAGTAAAGTCATTAGTGCTGGGTGGCAATTGAAGCACTATTGGCCTGCTACCATTGACCAGTTTGACCTCAACCCTGTTTAGTACCAAACATGAATCCCAACAAAATCATAATTCAACACCAAAGGAAGAGTTTTTAGTGTAATAATCTTGTTTGTCGTTGTCAAATCAATATTTACTGTAATTAATGCTCTATGACTGATTCATCTTCCTTTGATATTGTATTTCTTGTGATTAATGTCTTCCAGAAGAATCTAAACCAGGTACAGTCTTTGTTTTTTGTTTTGTAGTTGTAATTGTACTGTAGTTGTAGGCCCACTGTTTTGTACAAGTTATGTGCCAATGTCATTTATAGTAGCTGAAATTTGAAGCAGGATGCATGATCTGCAAGTGTTAAAAGTAAAGTATCCTCACCTTGTGTGACCTTACCTTAAAGGTCTAGTGACATGTAGCAATTTTTACAGATGTGAAACAACATTATATTCTAAGTAAAATTTTCTTGAGGTTTTTTGCTGTAAATTTTGAGGCAAAAAAACTTAAGTACTACCTCTAGATGTCACTAGTTCTTTAAGTAACTCCCGTGACACCGTCATAAGGGGGGCATGCTGAAAATTCAAAATAGCTTTAGTGTGTTAGTGTCAAATACATGATTTTTAAGCAATTTCCGCCAACAAAAGAAAAATGTAGGGCTTTCAGGGCTCCTCCCTGACCCCACCAGGGCTTCGCCTCTGGATCCCACCAAGGGCCCTTAAGCAGGCCCCAGGACCCCACACCATACTCATGTATGCTTTATGTGCGCAGTACTACCATAGGCGGTACACACTTTGACATATGATTTTATTTATGCCCCCTCCCCTCCCAGTAACACTGGTAACTTCACACATCTTTTTCTGCAGCTCTTGGATAGCTGAAATGAATATTTTCATGAATTTTCATGTGTATTTATATTATAATTTACCATTAAAAAGCAAAAACAATACTGATATATTATCCTGTACATATCATAAACCCATAGATGTTTTAGGACTAAGTGTCACAGGGTCTTAGTATATTGTCATATTTTTTGACACACATCATTTTGTTCTTATGCACTTGGTTATCTTGCGGTGGGCTTCTTGTAAAAGCTCCGGCTTCTAAGCCCTTCCACCATTTTCTCATAAATTGTTATGTGTTTTCATTATAGATATTGTAATATATGCATGAAAATGGAAAATCGATCAATCAAATTAAATCAAATCTTGTAATTGATCATTAAGTTGTTTCATTATTTGAAGTGTGCATTTCCATAATTGCATAAGTAATACTATTGACATATAAATTGTTGACACTTATTGTTTAACAAAGGTAGCTGTCTCGACTCATTGTTTTATTAAAGAGAGACACCTTTTTGAGAATATTCCAGCCCATGATAAAGGATCAAGATCGGATAAACAGTGTAACAAGTGGGTGGATCAATTAAAGCAAAGTTTAAAAAGCTCAGAATTATGTGAATCTTGATCTCGTTAAAAAAGTAAAATAATCAGTCTTTCAATTTTGAACAAATGCAACCCACAGTTTCCCCTACTTTCCACTGGGACTCAAATTTGCATAATCCTAATTGTTATTTTGTTATTTATAGTATGTCGCAGAAATTGATGATTAAATACAGGTGGTTTTTGTAGATTTACATTCTATCTGTTTTGAGTATTTACGAGTCAATTTCAATTTATGTCTCCTTTTTGATTACTTGTCTTTTTTCTAGAAGAAAAAAAATAAAAAAACTTGTCATGGATCTATCCACAGAGATCTTTTCATCTTAAGTTTCACCCTATGAGACTGTAACACTTGGGTCTATTCTCTCCTCACCCACCTCAATCTCGGATCTATTAAAAAACAATCCTTCCTCCATCATTATCAACTTCCTCCGTAACATCAACCTATTCCACCATATCATATCTAATCTTCCTTTCTCTTCCCTTTTACTCCTAACCTTACACACCCTCTCTTCACCTTAAATTTTCTCCCAAATTCACCGTATTTTCAGGTAGGTGATAACATGACATTTTTATGGACAGGAATACATATTAGGGCAGCAGTGTTATGTTCCCTAATACAGAGTGCTATTTCATTTCTTCAGTTGCTGTTGTGTAATTGCAGTTGCTGCTTTCCTAGTTAAAAAGCTTTTCTTTAAAATTAAAGTACAGTGCTTAAGATCAGGTGTATGACTCACTTTTGTAGTGGACTATGTTATCACATAATTTGTAATATCAGTACAAAGTTTAGGTGGTTTGGCATAGATGTAGTGATTATATTTTTAAGGAGACGTCTTTTAGTAAAAAAGTAATAATAATAATTCACATTCTTTTATTACTCTGGGTTGTTTTCCAAACCCTGTTTTGATTGAAATAAGAAATTGTGGAATTATCTTTCTTAAGAAGTGGATTTGACATCATATTTTGGAGTTGAACCATTTTTTAACCCCTCACCAATGAAGTTAATGAAGAGGAGATAAAGCATCTGTAATGCTTGTCCGTTCGTCCGTCCATCCACATGTATTGTCTGTCCAGCCTCATGCATTGTTCAGCTACTAGGGAACAAAAGATTGCTGCTTTAAGAAAGGAATAGCCAACTATTTTTGTGGGGAAACAAATTATGTAAAGGAGAACAAATGCATTCCAGATTTGAAATGGCATCAATTAAAGGATTTGTTCTAGGATATAAAAAAAAAAGTTGAATAATAGACTTGACGACTGAATGGAATTTGTAATGAATTATCTTGGAAATAAATAGGTTAAAAACAACAAGGTTTTGCTAGAATAGAGTGGATTTATGATAAACTCCAAGTTAATCTGCAATGAATTTTTATTCTGATTTGGTAGATAGAAGGAAAACATTTGAGCATGTTTCTATTGGAAATGTCAGATTTAAGTTAAGGGGGGTTGGGGGGCTGTAGTGATGGGGTTAGTCGAGGTTATAGTGAAGGTTTGAATTATGAGTTGGTTAATAGTATATTTATTAGATGCGTGGATGGCAAAAGGTGGGTTGGGGATGTAGGTGAATGGAATGATGGTAGGTGAATGGGGGTGTTAGGTGAATAGGGGATGGTAGGTTAATGGGGCATGTTGAGGAATAGAAGATGGTTAGTGAATGGAGGATGGTAGATGAACGGAGGAAGGGGGATGATAGGTGGAAATAGGGCATGTTGAGTTGATAGAAGTGAGGGGGTGGCAGTTAGAGGAAAGAATGTTGGATGAAAGATGATAGAATGATTAGTAGATGTTAGAATTATGATGAAGGTGGGATGGCATGGGTGACAGGATGGGATTTAATAGGGACAAGGTGGGATGGCATGTGGGACAGGGTGGCATGGCATGTGAAACAAGGTAGTGTCATGGCATTTATGACAGAGTGTAATGACATGTGAGACAGGATGACCTGTCATCTGGATTTCAGGTGGGATGGGACAGGGTGGGATAGCATGTGGGATAGGATAGAATGGCCTGTAGGACAGGGTGGGATGGCCTGTGGGACAGGGTGGGGTGGCAGGTGGTACATGGAAGGATAGCATGTAGGACAGGGTAGGATGGTACAGGGAGGGATGGGATGTGGACACAGTGACAATGCATATGGTGAGATGTCATCTTGATTGCAGGTTTGATGGCATGTGGGTCATGTTGAGGAATGGTATCTTGATTTCATGTATGGTAGGGAGGGATATAGGATTGGACATGCAGAACAGAGAGTGGGATGGCAGTTGTGACATAGGGTGGAAAGCATGTTATTAGCGGTGAGGGGATTTGTATCGTTTGCGATGTCTGGTTTGTTAGTGTCAATAGCTGGGCACTCATGGGTGGAAACTAGTAAAGTCATTAGTGCTGGGTGGCAATTGAAGCACTATTGGCCTGCTACCATTGACCAGTTTGACCTCAACCCTGTTTAGTACCAAACATGAATCCCAACAAAATCATAATTCAACACCAAAGGAAGAGTTTTTAGTGTAATAATCTTGTTTGTCGTTGTCAAATCAATATTTACTGTAATTAATGCTCTATGACTGATTCATCTTCCTTTGATATTGTATTTCTTGTGATTAATGTCTTCCAGAAGAATCTAAACCAGGTACAGTCTTTGTTTTTTGTTTTGTAGTTGTAATTGTACTGTAGTTGTAGGCCCACTGTTTTGTACAAGTTATGTGCCAATGTCATTTATAGTAGCTGAAATTTGAAGCAGGATGCATGATCTGCAAGTGTTAAAAGTAAAGTATCCTCACCTTGTGTGACCTTACCTTAAAGGTCTAGTGACATGTAGCAATTTTTACAGATGTGAAACAACATTATATTCTAAGTAAAATTTTCTTGAGGTTTTTTGCTGTAAATTTTGAGGCAAAAACTTAAGTACTACCTCTAGATGTCACTAGTTCTTTAAGTAACTCCCGTGACACCGTCATAAGGGGGGCATGCTGAAAATTCAAAATAGCTTTAGTGTGTTAGTGTCAAATACATGATTTTTAAGCAATTTCCGGCCAACAAAAGAAAAATGTAGGGCTTTCAGGGCTCCTCCCTGACCCCACCAGGGCTTCGCCTCTGGATCCCACCAAGGGCCCTTAAGCAGGCCCCAGGACCCCACACCATACTCATGTATGCTTTATGTGCGCAGTACTACCATAGGCGGTACACACTTTGACATATGATTTTATTTATGCCCCCTCCCCTCCCAGTAACACTGGTAACTTCACACATCTTTTCTGCAGCTCTTGGATAGCTGAAATGAATATTTTCATGAATTTTCATGTGTATTTATATTATAATTTACCATTAAAAAGCAAAAACAATACTGATATATTATCCTGTACATATCATAAACCCATAGATGTTTTAGGACTAAGTGTCACAGGGTCTTAGTATATTGTCATATTTTTTGACACACATCATTTTGTTCTTATGCACTTGGTTATCTTGGGTGGGCTTCTTGTAAAAGCTCCGGCTTCTAAGCCCTTCCACCATTTTCTCATAAATTGTTATGTGTTTTCATTATAGATATTGTAATATATGCATGAAAATGGAAAATCGATCAATCAAATTAAATCAAATCTTGTAATTGATCATTAAGTTGTTTCATTATTTGAAGTGTGCATTTCCATAATTGCATAAGTAATACTATTGACATATAAATTGTTGACACTTATTGTTTAACAAAGGTAGCTGTCTCGACTCATTGTTTTATTAAAGAGAGGCACCTTTTTGAGAATATTCCACAGCCCATGATAAAGGATCAAGATCGGATAAACAGTGTAACAAGTGGGTGGATCAATTAAAGCAAAGTTTAAAAAGCTCAGAATTATGTGAATCCTGATCTTGTTAAAAAAGTAAAATAATCAGTCTTTCAATTTTGAACAAATGCAACCCACAGTTTCCCCTACTTTCCACTGGGACTCAAATTTGCATAATCCTAATTGTTATTTTGTTATTTATAGTATGTCGCAGAAATTGATGATTAAATACAGGTGGTTTTTGTAGATTTACATTCTATCTGTTTTGAGTATTTACGAGTCAATTTCAATTTATGTCTCCTTTTTGATTACTTGTCTTTTTTCTAGAAGAAAAAAAATATAAAAAAAACTTGTCATGGATCTATCCACAGAGATCTTTTCATCTTAAGTTTCACCCTATGAGACTGTAACACTTGGGTCTATTCTCTCCTCACCCACCTCAATCTCGGATCTATTAAAAAACAATCCTTCCTCCATCATTATCAACTTCCTCCGTAACATCAACCTATTCCACCATATCATATCTAATCTTCCTTTCTCTTCCCTTCTACTCCTAACCTTACACACCCTCTCTTCACCTTAAATTTTCTCCCAAATTCACCGTATTTTCCCCCTTTTCTCCTTCTCAATCCTCCCTCTCCTCTCTGCCCTAACTCGTATACCTTGATTGTTTAACACCCTCTTTGCACATTTGACTCTGACTGTCATGGAGCCATCAAACATCAACAAACTAAACCAAGCAATTCATCTTACTGTATATTAGAATTCAAAAGTTACTGTTCCAAATCTTATTGCATTGAGGAGATATATGATGAAAAATATTTCGATAAGTAAAAGAGTAAAAATGATTTTCTTCTAGATATCTTCCAGTTATCACCCGCATCCGCCTCTGCCACACCTTTCTCACCCACTCCCACCACTTTCCAGCTCCCCTGCTCCTCTCTGCCCTACATGCAATGCTGATCACTCGATCAAACATATCCTCTTAACCTGTCCCATATACCTGAACTCCACATCACAGCCTACATCTTAATTTCCGATCTTTTCAAGAACAAATCTACTTCCAACTTCATCACCTTTCTCTGCAACAGCAATTTATTCCACCTGATATAAATCTCCCTTCCCTTCTCTGCCTTACCTTCCTTTTATTACCTTAACTTCTTTCCCTTATTCACCTTCTCTCCCTCCCTCCTTCTATCCCACCTCTCTTTCCTCTCTGGTACTCAAGCACCTTAGTTCCTGACACGTTTGACCCGGCTGTCGCGGTGCCGTTAAACATCTACAAACCAAGCCAAACCTGTAACACATGTATTGAACTCAAGCAGTTGCTACAAGCTTGTAGACTTGGCATGATCGTGTTGGTTTCTTACTTTTGATTGTGTGGAATTGTGAGGAATAGAATAGCTATTGATTTATGCATGTGCATGAGAAATGAATGTGCTCACATTGTAGTGTTCATGTGCTCTTACTATTGGTCTGGAAGCTTTTGAAAGGTGATCATGTAGGTTTCAGCACACAGACATACTGTACAGTTATGTTTTCTTATTTTGTCAGAATCGGTCAAGTGCAGTTTTATCTGTTATTCAGAAACACTTTTTGTTTATAATAGTCATTGTATGCTTCAATTATATACATTCTCAATTTCCTCTTGTGACGTGATGCCAGTTTTTTTCCGATTTAGAATACAACCACATCATTATACTTTATATCCAGATTGTTGTATCATTTTACATCTGCAATCTTGGGCCAAAGCTCTGGGTCTTTTCTCTTTACTCCTCACATCCCTTTCAGTGTTGGAAGGTGCACTTTCTTTTCTCCCAACATTAAAATATCATAAAAATGAAAAAACGTTGCAAGACTTTTGCCCAGCATTGCAGTTTAACATTCATGTTGTGGTCAGGGTGCAGGGCACATCAGCCCACTGATGTCATATGTCTGGCTATACTAGTGTTAAGTATACTTGCTACTTTTGTGGAAGAATTTAGAATTCTTGGGAATAATTCAAACTTAATTTAGGAGAAAATATAGTACATTTTGAGAAAGATACTGGTTTCAAAGAAAACATCTAGCCTCTAGGGAGAACAAAAATCCATTAATTTGAAATATTCATGGAACAAGTAATGGGTTTCATTGTTTGCAAATGCCTCTGATAGTTTTCCACAATTGTCATGATATGTTCCTTCATAGTATTCATTGTTTTTCTTCTTAAATCAGAGCAACCTTCCCAGAGAGTCAAGTTTATCCTTGGTGATGAGAGCACTGCAGATGAAGAACACCGGAGTCATGAGGTCTTTACTGAGTTGGAGGAGCTGTACACATCACAAGATGGAGATGGGATGGAATGGAAGGAAACTGCCAGGTATGACAACACCAGGCATCACGAACTGCTGGGAGCCATGCTGCTTTTTGAAAGCACAGAATACATGTGCTTGGTCACATAACCATCTCTTGACAAAACATAGAAGAACATATGCAAGAACTTCAATAATCCCCCCCCCCCCTTCCCCTCTCCCGCCCCACCTCGACAAGTTCTCCTTGGAAGAACTGGAAATTTATCTTGGGGTAAATTGGGATGGGCGATTCCTCCCCTATTGACAACACTGCTCTCTTCGTGTTAGCATTCTTTTATACTTATTTAGAACATATCTCATGAGGGCATGGGTGGATAGATATATAATAGTTAGACAATTTATACCTGTGACACATACATTCCCAGATAGTTTGGGCAATCCACACATTACTAAACATTTTGTGGGTTTTGAAATTTCTGTAACGCAATTTTTTATATACTTTAAAAATAAAACTGAAACATGCAGTTTGTACTGTATTTTGATGCAGCATTTGCTTAACATTGTGATTACCTTAAGGTATACAAAATTGGGATTAAATTTATCCTTTACAAAAGACATAAGTTGTCCAATAAGATGTTCCTGGAAACAAAACAATTTGTTTGTTACAAGGATTAGTTCAGTGGTTCAGCAAGTACATCTTATTTGAAAAAAGACATTTAAAAATAAAGTAAAAATTGTGAAAAAACATTTCAAAATCTTATTCTGCTTAGGGGATATTCAAGGTTGAACCGCTGTCTAATATTTTCAGTTTATATCAAAGTTAGATTAATTTTCAATATATATATATATATATATATATATATATATATATATATATATATATATATATATATATATATATATATATATATATATATATATATATATATATATATATATATATATATATATATATATATATATATATATATATATATATATATATATATATATATATATATATATATATATATATATATATATATATATATATATATATATATATATATATATATATATATATATATATATATATATATATATATATATATATATATATATATATATATATATATATATATATATATATATATATATATATATATATATATATATATATATATATATATATATATATATATATATATATATATATATATATATATATATATATATATATATATATATATATATATATATATATATATATATATATGTATATATATATATATATATATATATATATATATATATATATATATATATATATATATATATATATATATATATATGATATTTATATATATGTTAACAGTGTTAAGAAAGTGATGGTGTGTTGTCACTCATCCGTTATAGACTTAAAACACAAGTCACTTCTAGCTTGTTTGAATTTGAAAAATTGAAAACACTGACGTAGTTTCCTCACAGTTCTGTATGTCTTTTTGCCATTTGTCTTAAGGTAGACCCGTCTGAACTATTCCTCAATTTGTTTACCAATAATCTTAGACAAAATTTGTGACTATTTCTTTTTTGTTTCAAAGGTGGATAAAGTATGAAGAGGATGTGGATGAGGGTGCTTGTCGTTGGAGTAAACCCCATATAGCAACGTTATCTTTACATAGTCTTTTTGAACTAAGGAATGCATTGATAAACGGGACAGTATGCTTGGATCTGGATGCTGACAACCTCTTTACAATTGCAGGTAAGTCAATGGTTAAGTTTAAAATGGTATCATGGCTGTTATGTTATTGGTTCGATGCGATAGCATTAGCAACCTATGCGGTCATGATGGCATGGGTGTAGGTGAGTGTTCTGTGTGGGTGTGTGACGTCCAGCTTGTAAAAGCGATATTTCCAAAAAGATACATTGGATTCATGTCCTATGTGGTACACAGATAGCCCACGGTCCATAGATGTGCCCTCTTGTTTTGATGGTGATGTCATGCATATTAATGAGTAGGTGGGGCGTAATGTAAAAATCTTGAAATGTTCGTATTTTAACAAGCACATGTCTGTTTTGTTTCATATGTGGTATAGTTTTAATGTTAGCTGGTGTGTACATGTTCATGATGTAAAAACGTTGAATTTCATTAGTATGCATAGTAGGTGGGGCTTAATATGATTTTGATGAAAAGAGCTTGTGAACACGATATTTCAAGAATGGTAAACTGGATTCATGTCATATTTGGTACACAGATAGCAACATGGTCTGTAGATGTGCTCTATTGTTTTTGGTGGTAATATCATGCATATTAGTGAGAAAGCGGGGCTTAATGTAAAATTCTTGAAATGTTCATATTTGAACAATCACATGTCTGTTTTGTTTCCTATTTGGAACAATTATGATGTTAGCTGGTGTGTACAAGTTCATGATGTAAAAACGTCGAATTTGATTAATATGCATAGTGAGCATAATATGATTTTGCTGAAAAGAGCTTGTAAACATGGTATCTCAAGAACAGTAAACTGGATTAATGTATTATGTGGTACACAGATACCCATGATAAGATTTGCCCTATTGTTTTTGGTGGTGATATCATGCATAATAATGAGTAGGCATCATACTTACTTTGATACCTAATATAAAATCTTGAAATGCTCCTATTTTAACAATCACATGTCTGTTTTGTTTGATATTTGTTATAATAATGATGTTAGAGCTAGTGTGTTAGTTTTCTAGTATAAAAATGTTGAATTTCATTAATATGCATAGTGGGCGGGGCTTAATATGATTTTGTAAACAAAAAGCACAAGTAAACACGATAGCTCAAAAATTATGAACTGGATTCACATCATGTGTGGTACACAGATAGTTCATGGTCTGCAAATGTGACCTATTGTTTGTGATGGTGATTCATGCATATTAATAAGTGTGCGTGGCTTAAAGTGAAAATTTTAAAAAGTGGTAAATGAGCAAATGTGTGTCCATTTTGCATCATATTGGGTATGATAATTTTGCTGGTTATTGTGTACATGTTTATGTTATCAACAGATGTCATTAATATACGTGGTGGGCGTGGCTTAATGAAAGTGCTAAATGATGTAAATACCTTAAACGATATATCAGATTTATGCTATATGTGGTACACAGATGGGTCATGGTCTGTACGTATGTTCTAATATTGTGGTAGTGATGTCATAAATGCTAATGGGTAGGCGGGGCTTACTGACAAATTCTTGAAATAAGATAAATCAGCAATCGTTTTACCATTATACTTTGATGATGTTGTTAATTGTGCAAATGCTAATGTTGTCAACATTTTTATTGATCTGCATGGTGGGTGTACACGGCCTATGAACAAATATCTCATGATATGCAATAACATGACAGTTAACACAAATTTTGCAAATCAATCAGCTTAAATATGAAAAAGCATCAGAATCTTTATTTGGAAAAGAGATATTTTCTGCTACTCTTCATTAAAAATGTCATTTTAAAAACTAGTAGAATACAAATACTGAACTTTCCTTCCCAAAAAGGGAACAAAAACGTCTCTCTCAAGTTGTGAATCAATTTTTCCTATGCTTTCTTTTCCATAGACCTTGTTTTAGAAAAAATGATCCTATCAGGTCAACTGGACCCAGAGAAGAGGGATCAGGTGAGGCAGGCTTTGCTTCAGAAGCACCATCACCATGGAGAAAGGAAGCAAAAGAAGTCTTCCCTCATGCCTATGATCAGAACACTCACAGACATTGGTCGATCCTTGTCCAATAGCGGCTCACAGCATGTTAGCATGGAGCAAGGTAAGGGGACATGCACGGGGAATGTGGGTACAGCTTGGGCTGTTTAGATCTCAGACTCCACCGAATATCTGGAGTTGTCTTAAAAATTATTTTGGCAGCAGTTTATGGCAAAATTGTTAAATAAGGTTTGTGTCTTTGTTGACTGGATTTTTAGATTTGAATTGCGAACATCTCCATTTTTATTCTTTTTTTTTTATAATAATTATGGAAAGCTTGTCACTTGTACGGTTAACTTACATCTTAAGTGCATCCAAGGTAATGTCTTTAATTTCCTCTGCCTTGGTGCAAGATGAAACTGTTTGGAGAATGCTGACCATGCAAATCTGCAAGGCTATGATAATTATTTGCCCCTCACCCAAAACAGATATAATGAAATTAATCCACAGTGTTGGTGAGCATGCAGTGATGTGTAAATGTCCACTCAGCAAATGAGTGTTTAAACCATGATATATTCAGCCTGTATTTTGCAAAACGACAATTGAATTTCAATTAGCTGGCAAGAATGTTTCTTTTTTCTTCAAAGATAGAAAATGTTAGTGACTGCTGGTGATTTGTCAAGCAATACTTATGCTTTGGTGCCATACAAATATTTTCTGAAGGAATGCCTACCCACTGTTGTAAGCTATCACAAACAAACCAAGGTTGTTTTTTTTTAAGTCAGTTATTTTCAAACCTGGTGTAACAATTTTATTAAAAAAAGAATTATAAACAATTTTTCCAACCTTCTCTGTATTGTAATAAAAAAAAATCATTAACTGTTCAGAAGCCAACATAATTTTTCTTAAAACAAAATCAATTTATTGGATTGTAAAATCTTACCTGCAGTTTGTTGAATTGTGCTAGCGCTGTCATAAAGCTTCTCGTATGTACCTAGAAGTATGCTCTCAGTTTATTCAGCAATTGTAGCCCATGTAGCATAATATTTACAACATAAAAGGATTGTGCTGATTTTGGTTTCACTACCTTCATGAAGTATTAGATTATATATTGACAATACATTGCTAGTATTCATACATTGCTAGTATTCGCGCATTGCTAGTATTCGCGCATTGCTAGTATTCGCGCATTGCTAGTATTCATACATTGCTAGTATTCGCGCATTGCTAGTATTCGCGCATTGCTAGTATTCGCGCATTGCTAGTATTCGCGCATTGCTGGTATTCATGCATTGCTAGTATTCACACATTGCTAGTATTCACACATTGCTAGTATTCATGCATTGCTAGTATTCATGCATTGCTAGTATTCATGCATTGCTAGTATTCACACATTGCTAGTATTCACACATTACTAGTATTCGCGCATTGCTAGTATTCATGCATTGCTAGTATTCACACATTGCTAGTATTCATGCATTGCTAGTATTCATACATTGCTAGTATTCTTACATTGCTAGTATTCATGCATTGCTAGTATTCACACATTGCTAGTATTCACACATTGCTAGTATTCACACATTGCTAGTATTCACACATTGCTAGTATTCACACATTGCTAGTATTCACACTCAGTGAATGTCAAACATCAGTTTTAAAGCACACTTGCTTCTACATGTCACCAGTCCTTTAAGGGTATACCAAGTTTGCTAGTATTCACACATTGCTAGTATTCGCGCATTGCTAGTATTCATGCATTGCTAGTATTCACACATTGCTAGTATTCATGCATTGCTAGTATTCATACATTGCTAGTATTCATACATTGCTAGTATTCATGCATTGCTAGTTTTCACACATTGCTAGTATTCACACATTGCTAGTATTCACACATTGCTAGTATTCACACATTGCTAGTATTCATACATTGCTAGTATTCGCGCATTGCTAGTATTCGCGCATTGCTAGTATTCGCGCATTGCTAGTATTCATACATTGCTAGTATTCGCGCATTGCTAGTATTCGCGCATTGCTGGTATTCGCGCATTGCTGGTATTCGCGCATTGCTGGTATTCATGCATCGCTAGTATTCACACATTGCTAGTATTCACACATTGCTAGTATTCATGCATTGCTAGTATTCATGCATTGCTAGTATTCATGCATTGCTAGTATTCACACATTGCTAGTATTCATGCATTGCTAGTATTCGCGCATTGCTAGTATTCATGCATTGCTAGTATTCACACATTGCTAGTATTCATGCATTGCTAGTATTCATACATTGCTAGTATTCATACATTGCTAGTATTCATGCATTGCTAGTATTCACACATTGCTAGTATTCACACATTGCTGGTATTCACACATTGCTAGTATTCACACATTGCTAGTATTCACACATTGCTAGTATTCACACTCAGTGAATGTCAAACATCAGTTTTAAAGCACACTTGCTTCTACATGTCACCAGTCCTTTAAGGGTATACCAAGTTTGTCTTACTCAAATAATGAAGTTTTTCATCCACATGATGATAGATTTGATTTCTTTTCCTGCTATTGCTCCCACTTCCAGATATATTATCTTATCATTGTGAGGATTAGATAGATTTTTCTGCTAATTAATTACATTTTGTTTCTTAACAGCTGCTGATTCAATAGACAGAGCACATGCATCATCACCAAATTTTCATACAAGCCATAGCAATAAATCCAGCTCCTTATCGGTAGAAGACGAGACCAATGAAACTCTGGTAAAAGTAGCCAGCGCCCCCAGTATGCGGGTGAGTGGAAAGATTCCGTTGGAATCGATGAAGAGCATCAGACAAAATCCCTTTTTTTAAGTTTTACTAGACAAACATTTTAGAAGATATTATATTCAAAGGTATATGGACAGGTAGAGGTAACATTAGCTAAATTGATTTAAAATCAATAAAAAACATGAAGAAAGCAAAACTTTTATCAAAATTGCTTAAAAATTAGCCATTTTACAGCTTTCTGAAGTTTTTTGTGCAAATATGCAAATTTTTGTGTCTCTTGAACGTAGGAATTGAACATATTCTCTTATGTAAATCCATTGTTTTTTAACTCTCTGCCATTTCTCTTGGAAAGAAAAAAGTGAAGATAATTTAAATGAAGTGGGTTTGATCTTTACCACACCCCCTATCAATTTCAAGCAGTAGAAGGTATTTTGAAGATTTTCAATGACTGAAATTCAGGGAAGAAATGTGAAGAAAATTAAAAGCATTTTGGGGCATTTTCATGTTCATACAGTACATCACATTTCTTCAATGAATCAAAAAATTATCAAACTTTGATTACTCATAACTTAAAAACTACACATGCTATTTTCAAAATTAGAAAAAATTTATCAAACTTTGATAACTCATAACTTTAAAACTACACATGCTATTTTCAAAATTAAAAACTGTTTAACTCAGATTTTAATGCTCTTTTTGGTAAATGGTTTAATAGAAAAGATTTTCACCTGTCCATATACCTTTAAAAGATTAATTTAGTAGTCAGGCAAGTCTTATCTTAATGAAAGAGGACTTTGAAAGAAACAAAATGGTGACAAAAGTGTTCACAAATCTTAATCTGTTAAGGAGATATAAAAGTTATATATATGTTTAAAGCTCTTGTCTTATCTGTGTAGAAGTAATTGCTGTAGTAAGTATACTATGGAAGTTGGCGCCTTAATCCTTAAATTCTTAACAATTGTTAAGTTGATTTATTTTAAGGAAAATTTATTTAACTTTTTCACTATTTGAATTATTTTTCCCTGAACTTCTGTCGGGTAGAAAACTATAATTACCCTTACTAGATTCTGTTTTACCACTTTCCTGACATATCCAACGGTTTTTTAGCAAAAATTCTGCAGGACAAAATATGATAGAATATTGTGTAGTGGTTAGTGCTTTGTCCTCTCACCCGCATTTCCTGACTTGGAATTCCAGTGGGTCTGCAACCAGTGAGTTCACAACTGGGTATCAAAGGCCGTAGCCATCTTGATATAATGTCCAGCACTGGATGCTTTTGGTACATTAAATCTTGCTATGCTATGCTATATAAAGACCCGTTTCTACACAAATGATACCAAACTTTAAGCTTAAATATCTCCTTAACGGAATAAGATTTTTGATTGTTTTCTTCACCATTTTGGTTCTTGTGAAGACCTCTTTCATATGAGATTGACCTTGACTGACCCCTGATCTAATCCTTTAAGAATAGATGCAGAATTTATTGTATACGTACAAGTAGTGCTTGATTTTAAATAAAGCTTTAGAGGCCTGCAAATAAAACCTTATTTTGATGACAGAAAAACCAAATCTTAAGTAAGTCTGTGAAATGAGGGTAGTAAGCTAGGGTTTTCTTTATATTTATATTGATCATAATATTGAATCTTTATAGATAGGCATATATTAATGTGGGTAACAAAGGACATATGTTGATAATCCACAGTGTAATACGCACATTGCAAAGTACTTCATCTCACATTGATTTAGTCAGAATTTTGCAAAAGTGTAAAAAAAAAAAAAAAAAATGCAATGTTAGACTAGTTGTTATCAACATGGTTATAATAGAATCGCATCTACGTGCCTCCCTCTACAACCATATTTAGTCCTCCTCTCCCACCCCCGTACATACTTTTGCCTGTTTTAGCACCCCTGCACGTCCTCTTTCGATACCAGCTTCCTGGCTTTTAGTCCCTGGACTTCTCTCAGAATCCTCCTATTTTCTTCTCTTCCTACCTCTGGAATGATCTAACCTCTCAGGCACAATTTGACCCTCGCGGTTGTGGTACCGTTAAGCCTTTATCGAAAAAACAAACTGCTTAAGACTTTTCATCTCAATAGAAAGATTTTTTTTTTTTTTAAACTAGATTAAGTGGAAATCTTGACCCTTTTTAAGTGTGGGTATGACTCTTTTTACAAAATTTGAGCAAATTGTTCAAATCTTGATTCTTTTTTTTAGGTTAGTGGATAATTGTTGTCTACTAGTTGTAGGATAGTTTACTTATGCAACGTTGGAAATGTAAGTAGGTTGACAACCTGTTCATTTAATGAAGTCACGCAGATAAGTGGAATTTGTAAAGTTATGTACTCGGCTAGAGGAAAGAAAGGTTTTCTCAGCTTGAAAATAAATGGCGAAGAGTGCACAGGATAACAAAAGACCTCTCATATATTGCCTGACACATATTTTGTAATGATTGACATCGTCTTGCAGTTGTCTGCCGTAATTGAGCAGTATTTACAATTATTTGTTTTTAAATTTGCGTGATTGCTACCTTGTCAGTACAATTTCAGATAAATAATTTACAAAATAGACTAGTCCCTGGTTGTGTAATTAATGTATTGTGATGCCACACAAATATTTTTTTTTTTTTAACAATTAGTGTAAGGGTGTAAATGTTTGACTCCCAAGTGATAGAGAACTGTTGGCAAGAATGGGATGGGGATGAAATAATTCAAACCTCACAAGTATTGATTTGCTCAAGTTCTTATGTAACGTGATGGTATCTAAAGTCTTATAAGCAAGTGACATATAAATAAATATCTTATTTTTTTCCATAAAATTATATATAGCACAATTTTGTAGTTAAAAATCACTGAAAATGGAAGCCAAAATAAATAGTACTTACGACTTATTTGTAATAATATATGCACAATTAACCTGTCTGAGTTGGATTATTTTCAGTGTTTTCAACCAATCACTGCATGAATTTGTCTAGCAACCAGATCTGTGTAACTAAGTGGGGCAAACATCCTACGCGGTACAACTAGCTACCTGTGCGCGCTTATGTAGTCAATGCAATTTACTGTACAAAACAAATTTCTGCATACATAGACTGAGTGATGGCAAAATGGTGAACAAAAATTGTGCTTGCGGGCTGCTTTGTAAATCTGATTGCTGTTACCCAGAACACTTTTAGCAAACTGAATTTTGTTTATCCCTTTTGCTAAAAATTTTGAAGATCTGAAGAAGTGCCATAAATGAATAAAGCTTGTGGCAGGCCTCGCAAACATTTAAATGTCAATGCATTGGTAATGTACGACTGCGGATTTGAGGATTGTTTCCCCCCTCCTTCCCCCCCTAGTTACCGCATTGCTATAGTGGGTGTGGCTTATTTCGTAACTCAGAGACATTAATTATTTTGAAACTATTTTAGAATATGTATTTAAAGTGTTGTCAGGGACTGTCTGAATGATATCTTACTCCTGTTTGAGAATTTTCTTTGTGAATTTGTGAACCTTCAGGTATTTAGATTACATGAAAGAAGGAATGTGTATTTATACAAATCCATTTAACTCCACAAAAAGTGGTGACTGGTATTACTCAGAAATACCAACTTTTATTCTTCTTTTGCAGGCCAGGTCAAGCTTCATGCGTAAAATTCCTGAAGGAGCAGAAGCATCAAATGTGTTAGTGGGTGAGGTAGATTTCCTGAGTCGTCCAATCATAGCTTTCGTCCGTCTCCTCCATGCAGTTCTTCTAGGGGATCTGACGGAGGTGCCCATCCCCACCAGATTTATGTTCATTATGTTGGGTCCAACTTGTGAAGATACCAATAAATATCATGAAATTGGCAGATGTATAGCCACGCTCATGTCTGATGAGGTAAGACTTATCGTTACTTTGTTTCCCTTCTTCTGTGCACCATTAGCTACTCTGGTACTATTGGTCATAGCGGCATAAAACTTCACAAAACCAAACCGTCATTTCATACTTTTCTTTTGCATTATGTTACTTTAGATACCAAGATACATGACATGTAAAGACAACATTAGCTGCATTGCTTTTAGATCTATTAAAAACCATCATAGTAGCAACAATTTTGATCAAAATTGGTTACAAATTGACACTTTTACAGCATTTTTAAATCTCAGGCATTAATTTGCATATTTCATGCAAATTTCGTGGTGTATTACAGGGCAACCTTGGTATTTTCTTTTGTAAATCCTTTGTGTTCTAAACGTTCATCATAATTCTTTGAAGTGGTGCAACAAATCTTGAACCAAGCATTTTTGAGTCTTTGCCGATAAAATTAGAGCAGGAATAGACTTTCCTATCATTTTTAGTGACTGAGATTAAGGAAAACAATTTAAAGAATTACACAAATTTTTTGAGCTGTCCTCCTGGTCATACATACATCTTGGATTTCACATTAAACAAATACTGAACAAACTTTGATCAAACATAACTCCCAAACTAATGGTGTTCTTTTCAAAAATTTAAAAACTCATTGGCTCAGATTTTAGTACTTTTTGAACCAATATGAAATTTGTTCATGTCCATAAGGCCGTTATGTTGCTTTTAAATTAACTTTATCTCTCTGGCACATTTGACCTCACTGTTGAACACCACCAAGCAACCAAACTAAATCGAAACCAGGTAAAGGTAATAAGCAGTTAGCTTTTGATCATTTGCTTTTCCATAGATTTGTTTTCTTCTTCAGAATATTGCAGTTATGATATAAGCAACCAAAAGTGTGACTAAAGGCGTCTGGACCAGACAAATCCTGTGTTAGGATAATATAATTACAAGTTCAGATTAGACTGAATGGCAATCCTTTATTGAGATCACTTATAGTTCCAAACTACCGTTTGCTTGAAATTCACACCCATTCATTTGAAAGATTTAAAGTCAACACTACATGATGGATATACTAACAGATAAAACAGCATTACAGCACTATAGACCTTTTCAAACCAAGTTTAGCCGAACGTGAAACGTCAGGGCAATTTAACCAATCAAATGCTGGAGGAATTTTCCCTTTAATAACCAACCAATCAACTACAGGGAAATTTGTAAACAACAATACGCGTGCGAATAAGTTTGTACGCACGTACATACTAGTACAATAAGTCAGTACATTGCTAATGCATTACACATACATGAACGTTGTGTAAAATGTATAAGCTTTGTGTTGTAAAGTATCTAAATTTGCGTCAAAGTTCAAACTGCTCTGCCTGGATAATTTTTTGAGATGGGAATGTTTTTCATATTCCAAAAGGATCTGAACGGTCTTCGCTTCAGACTGTTGCAATTAAGGAATATACAATAACCAGGTAAGATTTGAAGTTAGAATTTGGCCTCGCGTACTTTTATGACACAGTACATTGAATGCATGGAGTTGTAAGCCTAGGCTAGTGGTGTTTACGTACAAAATGGTGCTTTTGTGAATGGAACGCTGTATGTTCTTTGGGGTTCACATTTTCTCGGCATTCACAAAACATTAAAAGCATTTGTGCATAATTTAAACACAACAATAGGACGTAAATTGGCTAAAATTGTTCTAACTTTCAAACGTTGGTGTTCAGTGCCGAGGGCTTTATGGTATGAAATTGTGCCGTTGACCTCACAGCACAAAATAGGAAAGCAGTATCGTGTACTTTCCTCAGCAAATCTCTTGTTATCTGTGAATGAGACGACTAATTTTGCATATCGGAAAACTTGTGTGATGTTTAGGATACAGTTTATACAAAGTTTTCTGTTTGGCATGGAATTTTTGAACCAAATTACGCTACAATTCAAGTCTCTGAATAGTTCAGTGAAGTGCCTACTTCTGTATGCATATACTGTTGATTAGTGTAGAAATTGTATTTTTAACGGGCTTGACCCCATACGCTACTAAATTGTGCAGACGATCAGGATTCCTCCAGCTTAGCATTGGTCCATTATGGACGCGTCAATTTCGGCCATGTGACATTTAAATTAAATGACCGATTCCGATATAAAAAGGTCTATAAAGTTACACAATAAACTGAATTCAAGATGTGTCGCATGTTTAGTTTATTGAAATAGGATTTGCACAATGATGGATAATTATGCCGTAATTATGCCATTTTTTCTATGACAAGATTAAAATCATGTCATGTCAAAACTTTTACAATAGCTCACCTAGTTAGTGTTGGAAAAGTCACTTTTGGTACAATTGTATATATGTATATGATTTACAGTTGGAAATTGCTAATGCAAGTAGACAATTTTGCAAGTTTTTTTAGATTCCTGCAGACCATTTCTTAAATTTGTATATTGAAAAGTTACTTTGTCCTCATGCACAGGTATTCCATGATGTTGCGTACAAGGCAAAATCAACAGATGATCTTCTGGCAGGGATTGATGAGTTCATGGACCAGGTGACTGTACTACCTCCAGGTGGGTAGAAGAAAAGGTTGCAACAAGTCGTTTGCCTAATTTTCAATATAATTTGAGCAAAATATGTATTTTTTAATTGATTTGGTAACTTTTCAAAGAAGAACTATTTGGTTTTAAACTCTGCGGATAGTAAGAAAAAGAGCATTGGCTTTTAAGAGCTTTGTCATACTTGGTACTTGAGGTTTTGTTATTAGCTTTCAAGTTACCGTCAACATTTGGAGAGAATCAAAACTATACTCTCTCTCTTTGTTAAGGCTCTTTGGTGATATATTTTGCCAGGGGCATTAGAAAAATAGGCATTTTATCTTGAATAATCAGGCAAAAGCTTTTCAAATGACATCTATCCTCTGCTGCTACTTTTCATTAATAATTTTAACAAAGACTGTTTAGTTCTGTACCATACGCTCCACCACACGCTCCACCAGCTGCTGACTACAAAGGAAATGTAATGGTTTGCAATAATATTAAAATAAAGATGTTCAAACATTTGTTAAAAGATTTTGAGCTGTCTGCTATATCATAGATCTAAAACTTTGCATATATTAAAAAGGAAAATAAGATACAATCAACCTTTTACTCTAAACTAGTAAATATGTTTAAGTAAGTATTCTACTCAGAATTCAGTGCTCTACTTTTGAGATGTTTGAACAGTATTGAAAGTGTTTGTAGCTTCTCATTAAACGGTCTTTTGTTTTAGGTGTATGGGACCCAAACATTCGTATTGAGCCCCCAAAGACAAGTCCACCTCCCCAGACGAAGCGTATGGAGGGCTTTGCTATGCCTAATATGAACACAGGGACCTGTACTGATGGAGCAGGAGGGGGCGACCATCAGCATGAAGGGCTAGAAAGAACAGGAAGGTAAGGGGGCTGATTTGTTTTTGTAATCAGAATAATTTGCATTATGGGGTATACACTGTTGTGTCAAGAAAAAGTACAAGCTCAAACAAATTTGCCTAATTTTGTTTCAAATTTGCATATTTATGTTAATATTTTCTTCATTTTGACTTTTTTTACTTTTTTTACTTGAAAAGTTTATTGTCTTAGCATTCATATAAACCAAACTTGTAGTGATACAAAACAAAAGGAACGTTATGAAAATTGATTTAAAAAAAAAAGGTTCTGCAAAATTTCAGTCACGTTTTGAAACCCCCTGGGACTCTTTAGAGTTAACTGTTTTTCACACCACACCTTTCTGGGACAATTTGAACAATGGTAGTGAGGTGCTGTTAAACCCCACCACCCACTCCATATAATTTGAATGATTGTTTTTTTCATAGATTATTTGGAGGTTTATGTGAGGACATCAAAAGGAGGGCGCCACATTATTTAAGCGATTTTAAAGATGCCTTTCATGTACAATGTCTAGCAGCATCAATCTTCATGTACTTTGCTTGCATTACACCCGTGGTGACCTTTGGGGGTCTCCTTGGTGAAGCCACAGAAAATCAAATCGTAAGTGTAATCGTAATTTCTTTACTCTTTGTATATTTAAGTTATATACAGCAGAAAAAAGATTTGACAAGGTATACAGCTTTGGGATAACACTTCATGATTTTTAGCTTTTACATGGTCTTTTAGCTTTTACATGGTCTTTTAGTTTTTACATTGTCTTTTAGCTTTTACACGGTCTTTTAGCTTTTACATGGTCTTTTAGCTTTTACATTGTCTTTTAGATTTTACATGGTCTTTTAGCTTTTACATGGTCTTTTAGCTTTTACATTGTCTTTTAGCTTTTACATTGTCTTTTAGCTTTTACATGGTCTTTTAGCTTTTACACTGTCTTTTAGCTTTTACATGGTCTTTTAGATTTTACATGGTCTTTTAGCTTTTACATGGTCTTTTAGATTTTACATGGTCTTTTAGCTTTTACACTCTTTTCAGTCTTTTTCACTAATTTAGGACATGTTAGATGTGCATTTTCTTTTCTTTTGTGCAATGATTGATATGATGTTAAAAAGTTAAATAGTTTGTCCTTCAAGTGAAAGGATTTTTGTCATTTCTGTCATTGTGTAATGTTTTTGCAGATTCTTTGGTGCAAAAAGATCATTTTCTTATACATAATTTTCATTTATTGAGATTTTTACATGTTGATGGAAATTATTTGGGTGTAAGGGATCAATGCCATGATATAAGTACAATCCTTTGATTATAATTATTTTAAACTAGACCCCTTATGTAGATCACACGTGTGTGTAACAAGTCTAAAGAATGTCACATCTTAATGATTTTATAGCTCAGGATAAGAGATGTAGATTTCATACTATTTATTCTTCTTTCTTTCAAAAAAGTAACATAAAAGTCTGTTTTTTTTAATTTTCAACCATCATTCTAACACTATGTTGTATTGTAGGCCTGAAAGTCCAAACTTCTCATCACAACTGCAGTTGGAAAAGACGTTTAAGTTTGATAAACAACATTTGATTTTTTTAGTTGGTCAAAATTGACGAAAATCATTTCTAAGTGAATTACAGCTAAATGCAAAATGATTCATAGCTAGATAGTACAGAATTAAAAACAAGTTTGTCTAGAAGTTACCTGATTCAATTTCTCAGACATCTTCCGTAATTTCTCTTTCCGTAGAGTACCCTTGAGAGTCTCCTTGGAGCTTCGATGTGTGGTATTGCATTCTCGCTTTTCGCAGGACAGCCATTGACCATACTTGGCAGTACTGGGCCGATTTTAGTTTATGAAAAAATCATTTTTCAAGTATGCACGTAAGTACTTGAAGTTTGTCTCTGGGAAATGAGTAAGTAAGGCTTTCATCTGCTTTCCTTAGTCTTGTCACTTCCGATAAATGTTATTAATTCCAGTTTCACCTAAGCTTTGAAGACTGATGACTTAACAAGTTTTTGTCTCGTACATACAAGCAAAGTTTTCTTCATATCATGAGAATGAAGATGAATCAGTATTTTCTTTGTAAAAAATGTAGAAGGCTGCGGATGTGCAGAACAGTGACATGAATTTAACTGCATGAAAACATCTGAAAGTAGGAGCCTTGAAAAGGGAGCTGATAGAGGGTCATGAAAGAGAAAGTGATCCTCAATGCTATCTGCTTAACGACTTCATTTTCTGTTTAAGTCAAACAGGTGTACAGGTGAACATAAGACAATCCTGTATCCTTATTATGTTAGATTCTTTACTTCTTGCCTCATGACCTTTAGGTGACATTGTCTGAATCTGAAATACCCAAATAATGATATACGTGGTGATGCTTCATCATTCTGGACTTTATATCATAAAATTACCTTTTTTCTGTAAAAAGACAATGGCAGGTTACCTGTCAACTGTCTATCAATCTATATGTGTAATTGTCTTTCAGGGCATTCGGCTGGCAATTTTACCGTTTCGATTCTGGGTGGGAACCTGGACGAGCCTGCTCTGTCTCATCTTGGTGGCCACCGATGCCAGTACAATGGTGAAGTACTTCACTCGATTCGTTGAGGAAAGCTTTTCAGCTCTGATATCATTCATCTTTATCTATGAGGCATTACATAAGCTGGAGCAAATCTATCACGATTATCCTGTTCACAGGTATATGAAACTTGTGTTAATTTTGTAAAAAGGGAAATAAAGGAAAACGTTTTATACATACCAAATATTTATTAAAATTAAGGACAAGGATTACTATGCATGAAATTGTAATTGATCCAATGTAGTTTTTTTTTTTTTTTTTTTTTTTGCAACATATTTAACCATATTTACAGCTTTATTTACATATGACAATGATCTTGTTCTTTGATGAAATTGTAAGGAAATATTATATATTTTGTGCCTCCTACTTGTCACAACGCAGAAAGTAGTTTTAGTTGAATTTGTGATATTTTGTTTGACTATAACTATCGGTCTATTTTCTTATCCGCCAAGCTAGGTTGTGCAATTGTTTTGTAGCATATCTTCACCACAACTACTTGTGCACTACAAACCTGCATCAGATTTCAAGGTAGCTTCCTTTGAAAGGAAGTCTACAAAATATAAGATGAATTGGACTAAGACATCCCCCCGCAAGATGTGTTAGGTTGTTTATCCGTTTTCAAACACCACAAGATGTCTTAGGTTGTTTATCCGTTTTCAAACTACCTTTTTTCTAAAATTTTGATCGGAACCTTACCAAAATCCTATAGGGGTGCAATTAGTTTTATTGCAAAGATCTCAGAAAGATCTTTCATAATATTGTATTTTTGGGGGGTCTATACTCACTTTTTTTCTGGTAAATTTTGTCTCAACAATCAGAAATTTACTTTTTGTTTAATTGTCCCAAAAATGCATATTTTGAAAAATTGACCAAAATTGCTTAGAAAATCAATTTCTCTATTTTTTTTAAATATAATATAATATATAATATGTAAACAAGTCATTGTGCAAATCTAATCAAAATTTGCTCATACCTGGCGATAACTTTTTAATTATTTGTAAAACATGTAAAATTTTGTGATTTTTGTTGATTTTTTCACCTTTTTTGTTAAAAAATTGTGTGATCCACCCCTATCTCGTAATGAAAAGATTCAAACATCATTCTGTAGCGTAAACAACGTGCTTTCACATGGATTGCTGCAATAAAAGACATACCCCCTTGGTTCTAACAACGTGTTAGAGCTACGTCACTCGAGATATTTTTAGATATTTTGACATTTACGTTGAGACGACACATTCTAAAAAAATGAAGAGTAGTATCAAATTAAAGGTCCTTCTTTCAACAATTCATAAATTCTATCAAAAAATTGTTTTTCTTTAATTAACCACAAGAAAGCAGAATATCACAAAGACAGCAGTTTTAGGACATCTAATAATCTGAATTTATGACCTCATTTGTATGAATTTGCATATTTGACCAGAGATTTATGCAAATCAACATAAAGTGTAAAGTCTTAGCTTTCATATGACATAGACTTATTACAGTAGAAAATGAAAATAAGTTTGTGAAAAAGCCTCCTTTCCAAAAAGTTCCCTAAAATAACACTTGTAATCTCAACTGCTCTGGTAGAGTAATAGTTAAGTTGAATATGAAGTTTGATTATGGATATAAATGTTATTGGTTTTGTGGGTGGGTCTTTTATTGTTACAATGACATAGACATTTGGATTATGCAAATAACCCTCTCATAGAAAGCAGATATTGTGATGCACCTATTTATTCTTTCTAGTCATCCATATGAAGGAGACCATGATTACAACTGTCTCTGTTTAGTCAGCAATGAAACGGAAGATTTTCATGTGGAAGTTATCGAGGACATGAAAACAACAGTGGTTTCCCAGTGCATAAGATATGATGGTACACTTGTAGGTGACACATGCCTGCACAGTGAGCCGGCACCTGACATATTCCTGATGTCGGCCATTCTTATGGCAGGAACATTCACCATTGCTTACAGCATGAAGATGTTCAAGACCTCTAGATTCTTCCCCACAATTGTGAGTTTGATGTTTAATATGATATGCTCTGTAGATGTGGTCTATAAATTACAAGTAACTTATGGATGACTTACAAGTTACTTTAGATCACTTAAATGACTGTCAACAAAAGTGGTCTAGAACCACCATTTAATATACTACTTCAATTTCAGTGCTCAATTGCCCAACAACAAGATTTTCCAATGTGTTTATCTGATCCCCAATGAAGTTTGTTAAGATGGGATATAACCAGCTATCTTTATCATTTTACTGTCCGTCTGTCCGCATTAATTTTTCTGTTACTGGGAACAAATTTGAGTCTGACATGAAAGAAAAGTCAAACAGGGAAACCTCTCACCTTAATGGAATGTCCTGGAATGTGAAGAAATGCTGTTTGAATAGAAACGAAATATAAAAGATTAATGAAATTCTTCAGATGAATGCATTGAGTTTTCAGTCAGAGATTTGGTAGATAGATAGCCCGATCTGGTTTATAATTTATAAAATATGGCAATTATTAGATAAATAGCCCGATCTGGTTTATAATTGATGAAATATGGCAATTATTAGATAGATAGCCCGATCTGGTTTATAATTGATGAAATATGGCAATTATTAGATAGATAGTCCGATCTGGTTTAAAATTGATGAAATATGGCAATTATTCGATAGATAGCCCGATCTGGTTTATAATTGATGAAATGTGGCAATTATTAGATAGATAGCCCGATCTGGTTTATAATTTATGAGATATGGCAATTATTAGATAGATAGCCCGATCTGGTTTATAATTGATGAAATGTGGCAATTATTAGATAGATAGCCCGATCTGGTTTTTAATTGATGAAATATGGCAATTATTAGATAGATAGCCCGATCTGGTTTATAATTGATGAAATATGGCAATTATTAGATAGATAGCCCGATCTGGTTTTTAATTAATGAAATATGGCAATTATTAGAAAGTTGCATTTGATTCTTTGAGTGTGTGTTATTAATCTACAGGTGAGGTCAACAATAAGTGATTTCTCGGTGTTTATGGCTGTGGTGCTAATGGTAGGACTAGATATGCTGATGGGTATACCCACCCCTAAACTGCCTGTTCCAGATAAATTTGAAGTAAGTCAAATGGTACTTTTCATCTGATGATTATGTATCCATTCTTAAGACAATGGTTGCTAATTGCTTTGAAATCTATGAAAGGCCTTTAAATGTCTATGAACACATCGCATCTTTTTTATGGGCTAAAAGAGTTTTTAAATCCGAGCAGATGTGCCTGTGAATTGGGCTAGAAGAGTTTTCAAATCCAAGCAGATGTGGTTGTGAATTTCAAAAAGAAAGCTTTTAGTTTCTGATTTAAGGCTGATCAGAGATTAAATGATTTTTAATTTATAACTTATAATTATTTTATTTAACTTATTTTGTGATGAAGGGCTGGGTGAAGAGCTCAAAAACCTTTATGTATGTAATTCATTCAAATTCTTTCCTAACTTTTAGTCATTGAAAATAATAGGAAATTATTCATTCTAGAAATTGATTGTGTGGAATGGAACAGGAAAGACTTCATTTATGACAGACAATTAAGTAACACAAATATTTAGTGCAAGAAGGTCACCTATAATTACATGAAAAATTTGGATGTGAAATCCATGTCCAACACTTGGAACAACTTTATCTCTTCTCTCACCACCAACACCCCCATTAAGAAGATTTGGAGAATGGTTAACAGCTTCCATGGCAGAGTAGGCAAATCTTCCATCTCCCATCTCTCTTGGAATGGAGACCTTCTCACCGCAAAAAAAGACATCGTTGACCACCTCGCCGCCTCTTTCAGCAACATCTCGTCCTCGACCAACTACTCCAATGCTTTCAAAATTAAAAAAGCGTGCGATGAAGCCCGGAGAATCACTTTTCCCTCTGACAACTCCGAAAGCTACAACACCCCTCTCACCCTTTCTGAATTAAACCAAGCCATCAGCGACGCTGGCTGCACCTCCAAGGGCCCAGATAACATCCCCTATCAGTTTCTGAAACACCTCCCCATCAAGGCCAACACTACCCTACTCACCATCTTCAACCACATTTGGTCCTCACACTCCTTTCCCCCTATCTGGAGGACAGCTATTGTCATCCCCGTCCTTAAACCGGGGAAGGATAGCACCGACCCCACCAGCTACCGACCCATCGCCCTTACTTGCTGTCTCTGTAAAATTATGGAAAAGATCATTAATCAGAGACTAAACTGGTTCCTCGAGACCAACAGAATCCTCTCTCCTCACCAAAGTGGCTTCCGAAAACGTCGCAATACTCTTGACCATTTAATTACGCTCGACACCGCTATCCGGGAATCCTTTGCAAATAAGGAACACCTCATTGCCATATTTTTTGACCTCGAGAAAGTTTTCGACACTACTTGGAAATACGGCATTACCCGGAAACTTCACACCATTGGCCTCAGAGGCCACCTCCCCATCTTTATTCAAAACTTCCTCTCACCCAGGCAGTTCCAAGTTCGTATTGGCCACACCCTCTCCAAGCCGTACCCCAAGAAGAGGGCGTCCCCAAGGCAGCATTCTCTCCCCACTCTCTTCAACCTGAGCATTAATGACATCGGGAATGACCTTGGCCCCAGCATCAAACGCGTACCCTCTACGTGGATGACTTCACCATCTTCTACTCCTCCCCTAGCTTTCCTATTGTTGAAAATAGGCTCCAAACCAGCCTCAATCAGCTGCAAGTCTGGAGCAACAATAACGGTTTTAGATTCTCCAAAGACAAGACAGTCTGCATGCACTTTTGTCATTTCAACAACCTCCACCCCAACCCGAACTTTGTGCTCAATGGGAATCGCATCCCTAAAGTTGAAAACACAAAGTTCCTTGGTCTAACTCTAGACCCCAAGCTCACCTACAAGCCACACATCACCAACCTGAAACTAAAATGCAATAGCTCCCTCAACATCCTCCGACTGCTCTCCAACACTACTTGGGGAGCGAACCGCTATGCTCTCCTCAAAATTTTCAGGCTCACCATTCGTGCCAAGCTTGACTATGGCAATATTGTTTACTGTGTCGCTCACAACTCATACCTCAACCACATTAACACCATCCAAAATGAAGCCCTCAGGCTTTGTCTAGGAGCCTACAGGACCTCCCCAATCACTAGCCTTCATGTTGAAGCCAACGAACCCCCCTTTCTACTTAGATGTAAAAAGCTTAGCCTCTCCTATGCTTTTAGAGTCCTCACCAACACCCAGAACCCTGTTTACAACCTCATTAGGTACCCCAATTTCTCCTCCCTCTTTGATAGGACTAAAACCCTATTGCCCCCTTCAGCTTACGCATTAAATCAGACCTCTTTCAACTTGGCATCAACCCCGCCACTCTCGGCACCTATTCCTGGCCCACTTTTCCGCCTTGGGCCACCCCCCTTCCTTCTGTCCACCTAGACCTCTCCACTTAAAACAAAACTCAAACTCACCCTAATCTCTTCATCAATCTCCACAACCAAATCAAAGACCAACTCTCAAATTACACCTCCATCTATACTGATGGCTCCAAGGAAGGCAACAAGACAGCTGCTGCTGCCATCATCCAAGACATCACCCTCAGTAGCAGACTTCCTGACCACTCATCCATCTTTTCAGCCGAGGCTAAGGCCATTCTCCTCGCCCTCAACTTTATTGAGTACTCTCCTCTTAGTCACTTTGCCATTTTCTCTGACTCAAAGGCTGTTCTTACTTCATTACTCAATCTTAAATGGGATAACCTCACCTGCCACCTCCTCCTCCGGAAACTCTTTTCTTCCACCCTCTGCAGGAAAAGTGTTCTTTTCTTCTGGATACCCAGCCATGTTGGCATCCCTGGCAATGACACGGCTGATACAGCCGCTAAGCTTGCCCTTAACCTCCTCCCTTCCCTTTTCCCAAAACCCTCTCTGACATCAAACCGCTTATCACTTCTCTTGTTCGTGACCGCTGGCAAACCTTATGGAACTTCCAAATTGATAACAAACTCCATGTTATCCAGCCCACAATCGATCAAATCCACCATCAACAACCTTTCTCGTATCGACAACATTCATATTACCCGTCTTAGAATTGGTCACACCCACCTCACTCACTCCCACCTCCTTATTGGTTCCCCCAACCCCTCTGTAACAATTGCCACTGCATCCTCACAATCCAACACGTTCTCCTTGCTTGCCCCTGTACAACCTTCCCAGAGCTTCTCTCGCTCCCCACAACTCAATTGCTGAGTTCTTCCAAAAAAATCCTCCAGATAAAATAGTCTCCTTCCTTCAGCATGCATCCCTCTACAACCATATTTAATTCTCCTCTTCCACCCCCTCTCTACTTTGTTTTTAGTTTTACCCATGCACCTCCTCTCTCGATCACAGCTTTCTGGCTTTTGTTCTTGAATTTCTCTCATTCTTCCCCTGGTCTCTTTCCTTACTACCTCTAAAATGATCTGACCTCTCAGGCACAATTTGACCTTCGTTGTCGTGGTGCCGTTAAGACCTCATCAAACAAACAAACAAACAAACTTGTAGTGCTTATTTTAAGGGCAGAAATAAGTGTAGTTATTAAGACAGAAAAATGATCTTTGTGTGTCAACAACTTTAGATATCGTTGTATAAGTGATAGAGCAAAGGAAATATTGGTTAGATTTTTTTGACTGGGAATTTATGGGGTCTTTTTTGTCTTTAATGTCATGATCAGTTACTCATAGTTTAGAGATCTGATATTTGAAATATTTTTTTTATTTAATTGATGTTTAGAAAAAGTATTAGAGCTGTCTTCAGTTTTTGTAAAAAAGCTCATTAAGTTTCAACTAAAATTTGATACTTTGATGCTCCTCATTACCTTATTCCACCCTTAAAGACACTCTTTACCTGCTTATTGTTGTTCGAGGGCATAGCTAGGCTTAAGAAAAGAACTTGATGAAATCCATCTGCTCTCCTTCAAACCATTGTAACAGTACAATTAGTACAGAACAGTAGAAGTGACCAACTTACATAAGGAAGAGGAGAGCTATTAATGAGTAGCATTACAAATTTGAATATTTCATTAAATGATTAAAGGGACGGTATCATCTCATAAATACTTTGGAAGTGAATGCCGCCATGCTGGTAACGTTACTTCAGTTTTTCAATTTTCCATATTGATCACGAAAAATCTTTGATGGTATTTTTTATCACACATATAGGCCCTTATGTTCGGTCTGGCGGATGTGTGATCAATAACATTGCAAATTTCTTGCTATCAATAGGAAAAATTGAAAACTGAATGCAAGCACGGTGGCATTCACTTCTGAATTTATGGGCCGATACCTTTGCTTTAATTTTAAAATTTTAAAAGAAATGTTAAATGTTCAAATTTTATCTGATTTTTCAAATTTTTGTAACAATTTAGCTTAGTTGGTCTCCAGATATTTTTATATTGATGTGGAAAAACTTCGCCTAAATCGCAACAACTTTACTTTTTTTACAGCCAACATTTCGCAAGAGATCATCTTGGTTCTTGAGCCCTTTCTCTGTGGATGATGACTTGGACCCTAACCCATGGTATTCAATGCTCCTGGCCATCCTGCCCGCCATACTCGCCACCATCTTGATATTCATGGACCAGCAAATCACTGCTGTCATTGTCAACAGAAAAGAAAATAAGCTGAAGGTAAATCACTATCATCCATCCCTCCCCCTCAGTATACAATTTTGAAAATTCAGGTGTGGTTGGTTTTTATCAGGAAAGTTTGTTGTGATCTAAGAACAGGATCATTGTAAATGCATAAAAGGAGGACTTTCTGTGTAGCGTAATGGAATGAATATTACTATATTATTTATTGAAGAATTGAGCTATTCTACTACCCTTGACGTCGGTGTCGCTTTGGCATCGCGGCGGCGTCCGGTAAAGTTTTGGTTAAAGTTTTCATAACTTGTGAATGGTGTACATTCATGTGACTTGGCATAGGTGTAGAGAATATGGGTACTGTTCAAGTGAGCATGATTGGGGGGTTATGTGTGCATACTAATTAGCTTATTTGCATAGCAATGAAAATATTTGTCTGCTTAAAGTTTTCGATTAAAGTTTGTATAACTTAAGTTATGAATGGTGTACATTCATGTAACTTGGCATAAGAGTACTATTCAAGTGAGCATGAGTAGGGGTTGTGTGTGCATACTAATTAGCTTATTTGCATAACAATGAAATTGTTTGTATCTATGATATCTCTTAAATTAAAGTGGATGTTGATGATTTTGTTTGCACAAATGATCATATATGTGAAAACCATTGTCTACATTTAATGTTGAGGTGAAGTGTGCATATTAATTAGGTCATTTGCATAACAATAGACTTTCGTACAAATTGTTTGAAGGAAAAAATAACATTCATGAGCGCATAGCTAAGTTATGAATGCTGTACATTCATGTAACTTGGCACAGGTGTAGAGGACATGGGTGCTGTTCAAATAAGCATGATGGAGGGGGGGTTGTGTGTGCAT
The DNA here is from genome assembly GCA_020152595.1 of Chiridota heheva. Taxonomy (NCBI): domain Eukaryota; kingdom Metazoa; phylum Echinodermata; class Holothuroidea; order Apodida; family Chiridotidae; genus Chiridota; species Chiridota heheva. The sequence continues at coordinate 322,461 of JAIGNY010003919.1, read as the reverse complement.
ACTAATTAGCTTATTTGCATAACAATGGAAATATTTGTATCTATGATATCTCTTGAATTAAAGTGGGAGTGAGGATTTTTTTTTACACAAATGATCATGTATGTGAAAAACATTGTCTGCACTCAATGGTAAGGTGTAGTGTGCATATTAAGTAGGTTATTTGCATAACAATAGACTTGCATACAAAATATTTAACCTGAGATAATAACTTGCTATTTGGTTCAGTGGTAGAGGGCATTGGTACTGTTCAGTTAAGCATGATTGGTATCTCTTGAATTAAAGTGGGTGTGGTGATTTTGCTTAAACAATTGATTACACAGTATATGTGAAGAGCATTGTTCATACTTAATGGTGAGGTATAGTGTGCATTTGCTGCAATATGTTTGACCTGAGATCAAAAATATATGGCTTATGACTTAATAACTTCACATTTATAGTTTTGTGATGATATTGACATTCCTGACATGAAAAGCAATCAAATGTTTGTCTTGCCATGAATTAAGAAACAAATAAAAGTTTCCTCACTTCTTTAGAATGTTATATTAGGGTTTTGGGAAATATAAACAATAAGCAGAATGTGGGGTCGAAGATGACATGATGATAAAGTAGCTGAAGGAATTAGGATGAGGTCATGTGGGACAGGGTGGAATTTTATGTAGGGCAGGGTTCGGTGGGATGTTGGTCAGGATATGTTGGCATGTTAGACAGGGTGGATTGGCATGTAGAACAGGGTGGGTTGGAATGTGGAACAGGGTAGGTTGCCATGTGGAACAGGGTGGGTTGGCATGTGGAACAGGGTGGATTGGCATGTGGAACAGGGTGGGTTGGCATGTGGAACAGGATGGGTTGGAATGTGGAACAGGGTAGGTTGCCATGTGGAACAGGGTGGGTTGGCATGTGGAACAGGGTGGATTGGCATGTGGAACAGGGTGGGTTGGCATGTGGAACAGGGTGGGTTGGCATGTGGAACAGGATGGGTTGGAATGTGGAACAGGATGGGTTGGCATGTGGAACAGGGTGGATTGGCATGTGGAACAGGGTGGGTTGGAATGTGGAACAGGGTAGGTTGCCATGTGGAACAGGGTGGATTGGCATGTGGAACAGGGTGGATTGGCATGTGGAACAGGATGGGTTGGAATGTGGAACAGGATGGGTTGGCATGTGGAACAGGGTGGATTGGCATGTAGAACAGGGTGGGTTGGAATGTGGAACAGGATGGGTTGGCATGTGGAACAGGGTGGATTGGCATGTGGAACAGGGTGGGTTGGCATGTGGAACAGGATGGGTTGGCATGTGGAACAGGGTGGGTTGGCATGTGGAACAGGATGGGTTGGAATGTGGAACAGGATGGGTTGGCATGTGGAACAGGGTGGATTGGCATGTAGAACAGGGTGGGTTGGAATGTGGAACAGGATGGGTTGGCATGTGGAACAGGGTGGATTGGCATGTGGAACAGGGTGGGTTGGCATGTGGAACAGGATGGGTTGGAATGTGGAACAGGATGGGTTGGCATGTGGAACAGGGTGGATTGGCATGTGGAACAGGGTGGGTTGGCATGTGGAACAGGATGGGTTGGCATGTGGAACAGGGTGGATTGGCATGTGGAACAGGGTGGGTTGGCATGTGGAACAGGATGGGTTGGAATGTGGAACAGGATGGGTTGGCATGTGGAACAGGGTGGGTTGGCATGTGGAACAGGGTGGGTTGGCATGTGGAACAGGATGGGTTGGCATGTGGAACAGGGTAGGTTGCCATGTGGAACAGGGTGGGTTGGCATGTGGAACAGGGTGGGTTGGCATGGGACAGGGCAGAATGGCATGTGGTAGGGTGTCATCTGGATTTCAGTTGTGATTGCATGTGGGTCATGCAAGTGGTGGAATGACATACAGTATCTGGTTTTCAGGTGTGATTGCATGGAGTACAGACGTGGGATGACATTTGGGACAGGTTGGGATGGAATGTGGGACAGTCTGGAATATACATTATTAGCGGTGAGAGAATTTGTATCATTCAATGTCTAGTTTGTCATACATTAAGCAATATTGTTTCGCATAAGTTTGCTTTAATGCTATTGTACATTTTTCATGCTGCTTGACTTTGCTTGACACATATTTTCTTAAATTGGAAGTTGTATTACAATCCAGGATGTAGTTCTGGGAATGTGTAGGGGCTGGAGGAGGGTATAGATTGTAAAGGGGGTTGAATGGTATTCTCTCATTGACATTGGCAAGTCTGGGCCTCTCCTTTCTTTGTTATTCAATTGATAGAACTAAAAGAGGTGTTATGGTTATAAAGACTGCTAGGTTTTATATGTTTTCTGAGTTACTTGAGCTTGTTTTGTCTTCAAATATCTTGGAAAACTCAAAGATATTTTGAAGCTTGTAGTGCAAATGAAAATGTAAGTGCATCTTTCAAAGCTCAAGTAATTTGAAATCATTTGCCCCTGCTACCCTGTTTCTGTATATACTTTCCTCTATCAGCCCATTTTCTATACTAGCTTTGAATAGTTGAGGATACTGTCCTTCTGACACTTCTAGTCACTGAACTCGTGTTATGGTTGTTGGAACATGCTCATGATAGCATTGTTATTGCTAACACCCATCCTGACCCACCTAATTCATACTTGTACATGATTCTTGTGAAATTAATCATTTTTAACGAATTAATCTCGCAATGAATCCATTTTGCTTACATGCTCAAAACAAGAAGCTGTGTTTTACTTAAATGTATTATTCAATCTCAAGTTAAGTTCTACTTTGTGGAATATCTTGATTTATCATTGTATGGCTTTTAAAAAAAGATACACCAAATATTTCCATGCAGTTTGTAAATTTGTACTCGTATTAGTGTTCAATTGACACAGGTCAGATTAAACAAAGGATATGCTCCATTACATTAAAGTTACTCACTCGCTACTTGTGTCTGGGTGACACAGCACAACAAGCAGTCTTCTGTTTTGCTCTTCCGCATACATGTAGCTGGTCAACACCAGGTTTGTCTCTTCTGCATACATGTAGCTGGTCAACACCAGGTTTGTTTCTTCTGCATACATTTAGTTGGTCAACACCAGGTTTGTCTCTTCTGCATACATTTAGCCGGTCAACACCAGGTTTGTCTCTTCTGCATACATTTAGCTGATCAACACCAGGTTTGTCTGTTCTGCATACATTTTAGCCGGTCAACACCAGGTTTGTCTCTTCTGCATACATTTAGCTGGTCAACACCAGGTTTGTCTCTTCTGCATACATGTAGGTGGTCAACACCAGGTTTGTCTCTTCTGCATACATTTAGCCGGTCAACACCAGGTTTGTCTCTTCTGCATACATTTAGCCGGTCAACGCCAGGTTTGTCTCTTCTGCATACATGTAGGTGGTCAAAACCAGGTTTGTCTCTTCAGTATACATTTACCCGGTCAACACCAGGTTTGTCTCTTTCGCATACATGTAGCTGGTCAACACCAGGTTTGTCTCTTCTGCATACATGTAGCTGGTCAACACCAGGTTTGTCTCTTCTGCATACATGTAGCTGGTCAACACCAGGTTTGTCTCTTCAGTATACATTTAGCCGGTCAACATGAGATTTGTCTCTTCTGCATACATGTAGCTGGTCAACACCAGGTTTGTCTCTCCTCCTTTTGCCCTAGGGAGTGACACCTTTGGATGTGCTTCAGGCTGCAATCTTTGTACATGGCCAAGCCTCCTCCATCCTCTCTTCTTGACCACTAACAAGAGAGGTATCATCAGGAATGAGTTCATTGCTCTTCATCGCTGATGTTGTTTGGCCAGTAAAGCCACCTCTATCTATTCTTCTGGTACAAGTTGAGGAGTTTTTCCTTGCTGATGGATGTAATTCTTTCTAATTTTCCTGGCACACTCTACTTGGTCTGAATGTTTTCTGCTCATGGCCTTTGTAAACTACAAACGTTTTGGGTCATGAAGAAAGACTCACAACATTTGCTTTGAAAAACGTCTTGGACCATGAAGGACTCACAACATTTGCTTTAAAAAACGGCTTGGACCATGAAGAAAGACTCGCAACATTTGCTTTAAAAAACGTCTTGGACCATGAAGAAAAACTCGCAACATTTGCTTTAAAAAACGTCTTGGGCCATGAAGAAGGACGCTCACAACATTTGTTAAATATTTTATTTTTTTACATCAAGTTAAGATTTCAGAATTCTTCACAAATCTTGAAAGTTACTATTATTTCATTTTAAACATTTTATGGATATTTTTGTTTACTTGCAGAAAGGTGTTGGCTACCATTTAGATTTAATGATAGTGGCAACTATGCTGGGGGTGTGCTCATTTATGGGACTGCCATGGTTCGTGGCAGCTACAGTTCTGTCTATCAATCATGTAAACTCTTTGAGGGTAGAATCTAAATGCAAGGCACCTGGTGAAAGGCCAAAACTTATTGGATGCAGGTTAGTAATCCTTCCCATCATATATGCAATCATTTGAAGAGAAATAGAAAGGGGGTCAAAATTATTGCAAAATTATGTTATCAACATTCCTCAGATTCCCCATTGTTTGAAGTTTGACATTAAAATTCACTGTTACCCCCCCCGCCTTACACACACATGCGCACACACAGGCATTTTTTGAGCCACAGGCTGTAGCTGGAAGGTTGTGTCCCGGAAATTAAGATAATTGCATAATAGATGACTGTGCAGTGAATATGATGTCACAAAGAACTCGTTTAGGTTCTCTTTGAAACATTTTGTACAGAGTAATACTTAATCCGAAGTCACAAAAACCCTGTGAGTGTTTCATAATTGATGAGCCTTGACCAAACGTTTCTTTCTGTCACAGGGAACAGAGAGTGACGGGGACAATTGTGTTTGTGTTAATTGGTCTGGCTGTATTCATGACCCCAATACTCGATGTAAGTATTTAAGATTTTTATTGAAGAAATGTCTCATTTTCTCACAAAAGGCTTTTAAAATTTTAAGTTGAACTGCTAGAATTTGATCAGGCTAAACTACAATGCTGATAGAAATGGAAAAATATGTATCTTTGCCCTTGTATCATCCTATCATTCAATAATATAAAGTTTTCATGAGAAATACAGATAATCTTGCAGAAATTTTATCAATTTAGTTGAAGCTATTATTTTTCTCGCAAATATCAATTATCTCTTTTTAATCAAGTGTATTGAGGTAAAAAATCTTCTTCAAAAACATGTTTATATATAAAGATATTGTTTCAAAATTTCACAAAGAGTTTTAGATCTAAAATACGTTTTCCTGAACAGCACAATAATTCAAATGGTTCTTATTTCCCAGATTATACCTATGCCAGTGCTGTATGGAGTCTTCTTATTCATGGGTATATCATCTTTGAAAGGTGTACAGGTAAGCTTCATATTCTGTCTTGTTTGAATTTATACCTCAATTAAAACATTTCTGCAAGTTAACAGTTTTTAAATGGAAATCTTAATTCAAGTTAATGCAACATTTGAGAACTGTAATCTCCATAGAATGACTGGAAATTCATGCTCAGGTTAAAAAAGCATGAATTCACACAAAAATAGATGCTGAGCGCATTGTGATTGATGAAATATTTTTGTGAGGGAAAAATTGGGCCCTCGAGAAACATTGCCCCAGCAGTTATTATTAACCTCTCTGGGTTACTTGATTGACAACTTTTTGGTTCCGATGCGATAGCATCAGGAACCTATGTGGTCATGATGGCGTGTGTATGTGTGAGTATGTTTGTGAGGCCTGGTCGAAAATGCGATATCTCAAAACGATACACTGGATACATGTCATATGTGGTACACAGATAGCCCATGGTTCATAGATTGCTTCTGATGGTGATGTCATGCATATAAATTAGTAGGCGGGGCTTGAATTCAAAATCTGGAAATGTTCATTTTTTAACAACCACATGTCTGTTTTGTTTTATATTTGGTATAGCTATGTTGTTAGCTAGTGTGTACATGTTCATGATGTAAAAACATTGAATTTCATTAACATGCATAGTGTGTGGGGCTTGATGATTTTGCTGAAAAGAGCTTGTAAACATGGTATCTCAAGAACAGTAAATTGGATTAATGTATTGTGGTACACAGATAGCCATGGTCATTTGATGTGCCCTAATGTTTTTAGTAATGATATCATGCACATTAATAAGTAGGCATCATACTTACTTTAATACTTAATATAAAAATCTTGAAATGCTCTTATTTTGACAATCACATGTCTGTTTTGTTTAATATTTGTCATAATAATGATGTTAGAGCTATTGTGTATGTTTTCATGGTATAAAAACGTTGAATTTCCTTAATATGCATAGTGGGCGGGGCTTAATATGATTTTGTAAACAAAAAGCACAAGTAAACACAATATCTAAAAAAGTTATGAACTGGATTCACATCATGCATGGCACACAGATAGCTCATGGTCTGCAGAAGTGACCTATTGTTTGTGATGGTGATTTTATGCATATTAATAAGTGGGTGGGGCCTAAAGTGAAAATTTTGAAAAAGTGATAAATGTACAACTGTATGTCTGTTTTGCATCATATTGGGCATGATAATTTTGTTGGTTATTGTGTACATGTTTATGTTATCAACAGATGTCATTAATATACATGGTTGGCCTGGCTTAATGTGAAAGTGCTAAATGATGTAAATACCTTAAACGATATCAAATTTATGCTATATGTGGTAAACAGATGCATCATGGTCTGTTCAATGTTCTAATATTGTAGTAGTGATGTCATGAATGCTTATGAGTAGGCGGGGCTTACTGATATATTCTTGAAATAAGATAAATAAGCAATCGTTTTTGCATCATACTTTGATGGTGTTGTTAATTGTGCAAATGTTAATGTTGTCAACATTTTTATTGATCAGCATTTCATGGTGGGTGTGGCTTATGAATAAATATCATGGAACAGATATATCATGATATGCAAATGACATGACAGTTAATACAAATTTTGCTAATCAATTAGCTTATGACAAAGCATCGGAACCACAAAACCTTTTGGTTCTGGTTCAACCAATCAGTGCACGAATTTTCCTAGCAACAAAATCTCTGTAACTAAGTAGCTAGCTAGTGGTGCGCGTTAATGCAGTCAGTGCAATTTATTGCACAAACAAACACAAAGCACACACAGACTGAGTGACGACAAGATGGTGAACAAAAATTGCACCTACGGGCCTGCTTTAGGCTTTGTAAATCTGATTGCTGTTACCCAGAACAGTTAGCAAATCTATTTTTGTTTATTCCTTTTGCTAAAAACTTGAAAGATCCAGAGAAGTGCCATAAATGGATCAAAGCTTGCAGCAGGCCTCATGAACATCTAAGTGTCAACGCATTGGTCATGCATGTTTGCAGATTGAGGTTTGTTTGCCCTACCTAGTTACTGCATTACTATAGTGGGTGTATAATCAGAGAGGTCAATTATCTTTATCTTCATGGCAACAATTTCTTGATGGTAAGTATCTAGGTTTGGGCAACTAGGATCATCTGTAAAGAGCAATGAGTCTTTATTTTGTTATTCTATGATGACTATTGACTATGTTAAATATTTTAATTCTTCCTTATTTTCTTTTCTTATTTGTTTGAGTTTAACCAACTTCATGTTGGATGGGCCAGCCTTAAGAAAATATGTAGAATAAAAAAAAAAATGATAAAGTTGAACCCAAGTGTATTCTTCATTTGCCCTCAGTTTGTGGACCGCTTGCAGCTGTACCTGATGCCAGCCAAGCACCAGCCAGATTACACATTTTTGAGGAATGTAGAGCTGAAGAGGGTCCACATCTTCACTTTCATTCAACTCCTCTGTTTGGTTGTCCTGTGGGTCATCAAGATGACCAGTGCCGCTCTCGTTTTCCCACTCATGGTTAGTGTCTTGGTATACTTATCAGTGTAGCTTTGACAAATGGAGATTTAAATTGGGTGCAGTCATATATTTGGTGTACTACTTGAAGTAGAATGGTGTTGGGTTTAAGAAGTGGATTTCATTGATGATTTTCCTGGAAGAGCTGCTTAAAAATATTAAAATGGAAACCATGGTCCGTTATCGAACTGGCATCAGGGACATTTGTGGTTTGAATTGACTGTTTTCTGTGATGCTGGACACCAAGTAATATTCATTAATCCAAAAAGGGTTATTGGCATTCATAAATAGTAAGAGCCGTTGTACAAAATGAAATTTGATGTTGCTTTTTAGCCTTGTTCGGTTGTCTGTGATTCAGCTGCTCTGTCTACCTGGATTGATTGAAGTGGATTATTCAGATATATTCAATGTCAATTATTTTGTGTTACATTTTGCCTTTGTTTCTCAGGTTGTGGGTATGGTGTTTGTACGTAAGTTGATGGAATGTATCTTCAACAAAGATGAACTAGCAAATCTGGATGACATCATGCCAGAGGTTGTGAAGAAGGATCACCATGATCGCAAGAAGAAGGCTGAAGCGGAGGCTGCTCAGGCGGCTGTATGTTACTACTATTTATTTTTTCCCCTTTTTCTGAGATTTAGCGTGTTGGTTGGTTGGTTTACCAAGGTATATAATGTCCCGACAAAACTCTTTTTGGAGTATTTACATCAAGCACCCATAGCCATTTTTTTTAACCAGTATTAACGTATCTTAGCAATCAGTTGTGTGTAAGAATATTGGTACTAAACTACCTAATTTACAATGTTTGTAAGAAGAATTCCCCACTTCTCTTAAGAAAAGGATTTTAGATGTAAAATATTGATCATTGATATTATTGCCCATAGATTTAGTTTTATGCTGTCGTTTAATATCTTTGCATTTATGCTATAATAATCCTTTTTGTAAATGTATAGGCAATTGGTATTGGAACCACACTCCCTGGCCGAGTGCAGGTGCCTCTCTCTGGAGGAAATGTACTCAGCATTCCTGTCGACAAAGTGGAGTTCACTCCAGATTCTGCAACAGTGAACATATCCGAAGAAATGGCCAAATGTGGCATATGGAAAACAATCGCAGGCAACGCACAAAATGAATCGCATTATATTCAAAAAAGGCGCAAAGAGTGAGTATTGCATGTCTTGTTTGTTGACTGGGTTTCAATAATTAAGATTTGGGATCCACTTCTTGTTAGCACAAGTTGCATGTTGATATGATTATAGCAGATGCTTATGAAAAAAAGGGTAAAATGAATTTGATGGAAAAAATGAATTTGATTCACATTTTAACAACACCTTTTGGGCTTGTTCTATCAGTTGTAGGTGCAATACTTGTCCTGGGAATTAAATGAAAGAAGATTTTTATGCTACATAAGGTTATGAAATAACTGTTTTCATGAGAAAAACTTATATAGACACTGTATTAGAGTAGAGCATGAAACATGATGAAACAACTGCCACCATGAAAAAGTTTTCCATGTCAAAATATATTTGATGCCAACTCAGATGCATCTTCAGTCTTTGTGTATTTCATAGAAATGTTTCCTAAACTCGGAACCATTAGATATGTAAGCAGGATTCTAGGGAAGATATGTAGAGAGAGATTGATTTACAGGATGATGTTAAGAAAGTGAGGGTGTGTCCCCACATTGCAGTGCTACAGCAGACTTTGAATATCGATCATTTCCACATAAACCCGTAGCAATGATAGAACTTTGTTTCTTAAAAGGTAATAAGGCATCAAAGAAGGTGTTACACTTTTTGTTTCACTATCATGCAAGATGGACCCTAGAATAATCCTTTCAAAGATAGTATTTTGAAATTCTTGCTTACTGTATTCGACATAAAAAGTGCTGGGACACTTCAAAAATAGAGCTGTGCCATTTTTTAGGTCCAAAGTTTCTTCCTAATGAGCGCCCATGTTCCGGGTCGCATACAGTGTGTTTAATATTCAAACTGCATTGTGTGAACTAGCCACACAATAACCACCTCAAAAACATTGTCAGCCTCAGATGAAAAATATGCAAATAATGTGAAAAAACATACTTCAAGTCTTCAAAATATTCAAAAATTATGTTATCAAAGTCAACAAATGTTGGGTGGGCGCTTATTAGGGCAGGGGCGCTTAATACATCAAATACAGTGTGCAATATTTCAATTGCATAAAGATCTTTGGGTTTTTTTTGTCTGATTTAGTAGTCTTTGTATATGAGAATACCAATGATGTGAATTAAGAGTTGGGGCAGATCATGACCATTAAGTTTGCATTCTTTGGTAAAGAGAGTACTGTGTTTCTTCATGTATCTGTTTTTTACCTCTTTGAAACCTTCCAGAGGAGACCACCTGCATGTTCACTTTGTGTAAGTATGGAGACCAACCTTGCATAGACCTTCAAATGCATCACACATCAAAAGGAGGTGGTGGTTAGGCAAATGGGTTCACACATTGAAAAAAAGGGGCTTATAAAATAAAATAATTTCTAAAAATTGGGTCTAACTCTTTGAGATATTTTTTTAGCTTAAAAAAATACTCATTTTCCACCAAAAAAAGGGAGGAGGGGGGATTTGCGGATCCCTGGAATCTCCTCTTCCAGATCTGCCAATGGAAGAAGAGAGGACAGGGTTATAAAAATATGGCTGGATGTTTTATATTCTGGTTGTTGGTGGTGGTTTTGCACTATGACAGATATTTTGATTAATTTTCAGATTTAGTACAAATATTATGGTGATCACTGACTAACCACAAAACAAATTCATTAAGCTCCAAATAGTAGTGGTCACCTCATTGCTACATATGCATTTGAAGTTCTGTGCTCTAAATAGCGAAAACTTAGCACATATGTTCGCAAGCTTTTATTCCAACCTGTGCATTATTTACAGTGATAAAGCAAAGTACAAATAGTGGATAGTTGTAGAGATCCTTAGAGAGCTTAAAGGACTATGGACATCTAGAGGCAACATGGGTTTAAATGGTTTAAAATATGATAAAAACCATTAAAACAGCAACAAGTTACATCAAAATTGATTAAAAATTGACCACTTTAAAGCATTTTAACAATTTTAGCTGTTATTGCACAATAATGTGTGACATCAAACGGGAAAGGATCCTTCATCACCTTTTGTAAAACCTTTGTTTTTTATTCCTCTGTCAATGTTGTTTGAAATATAGCATTGGACTTCGGACAAATGTTTTCAGAACTTGGTCATACCCCAATCATCATGTTTCTAGAACTTACATTCTGAAATTCACAAGTAGCTTAATTTGAAGAACAGGATTTAAAAAATTACATAAAGATTTTGAGATGTGTTCCTTTTACTACATCACAATTTCCACACAAATGAACAAATCTTGACATTTTGTTTAGTCATAGCCTGAAAATGAAATAAGCTTTTTACAAATTGTAAAGAATGTGTTATTCAGAATTCCATGCTCTTTCACATACCTTAAATCTGATAGGTGTCCATACTCCTTTAAAAGGGATTCCTATTTAAGAAAGAAATTGTGAACAAAGGAGAAAAAGTGATCAAATACAAAATCTCTAAATTGAAAGAAAAAACGTGACTGTAGTAAAAACAAAACCCACTGAAAAAGGGGGCCTGTTGCTAGATATTGTTAAGGAGAATGTGAAAGGGATGGGGAATAAGTTGAACAATTGATTAGAATTCCATTGAAGTATAGCAGTGTATTTGATCTTCCGTTGATTTCTACCCTGGCTTAAATAAGGAATTAAAATATTAATAGATTTACCGATATTATTTGGAAGAAAATGTCAGGGACAAAGGCTTTAGGAAATAAAATGTAGGTGATGAATTCATAAATTTTTAGAAATTTTATCTCTGGAAAAGAGTTGTTGAGTGGCTATTGTGTAGAACACTGCGTATTACAGGCATAGCTTTCTATTGCAAAATAAATAACTTATTAATGAGTGTATATGTAGACTGATGCATTCATGATTAGTGCAGTCATCACATCTGGTCTAGTTTGCCTGGAAATATGGTTACTTGTATAGCAGTTTTTTTGTCTATAATATTGCACGTGTGCCCCCTAATTAATATAACAATAACCTCTGACATTCAGAAGAACAAAGGCTTTCTCATTTGCATTCACAATGTATGAAATCAGCTGAAAGTTTGTACACTATTTCTCCTCTTCGGTCTCTTCTCTTACCATGACATCTCCCACAGTGAGAAACTTGGCTTCACCTTTCTAACCATTTGCAGTGATATATTTCTCAAAATAACTTGGTGTTTTTCATTATTTTTACAGCTTATGGTATAAAGAAAAAAAATCAGAAGCCATAATGCATACTCATAGTTTGCATATATTTATATTTCTATCCTTTATAGCACTAAATACAAAAATTGAGTCGAGTAACAATGCTCATTTGTCTGTAAAAACATTAAGAAGCATTTCAAAAGCCATTTTCACATTCTGTTCAACAAGCTAAAACAAGTTAAAAGCTACTCACATAATTTTCATAATACTGCAATTTGAAAAAATACTTTACTTTTGTAGCAAATGTGTCATCTGTGTCATTCGTTTCACACTAGGAGAGGCAAGAGAGGATCTCATTCCATTTGGGAAATAGTTAGATGTAACATTCTGCCAAAGAGTCTTATCTGAATTCTACTCTATAGAAAGTGGTATAGGTTTCTTCAAAATCATTTTGTTTTGTACTGAATTTTTTTTTAATATCTCTGACTTTGAACACAATTCACAACATAATCTAGTAAGTTAACCTGTAGGAATTCAATTTATTCTGAGTCAAATGTATACAGCACCTTGCAAATGATTTGAGTATGTGACATCGCCTTGAGGTCTTATGGCATGTAGTAAATTTATAGAAGAACATCAGAACCAGAGAAAAACAATCTTTCAGTTTGTACAAAGCTTCTTTTGTTCCAATCTGATCAAACTGTCCAGATTTTAAACATTATATGCAAATTATATGCAAAGTTTATTATGTTTTAGCCAGGATCATCATGAAATTCTAGGAATTATGCTTACATTTCAATCATTGACGACTTCTAGAATATTTGAACATTTTCATGCTACTATTATGTCTCTGTATTGCCCTTTTCCTGGGCCCGACTTCATGACTGTACGTACGTTAAAACATAAGCAGGATATCTCAAAGTTGACGGCTAATGGTCAAAATTTGATTGATATTTTGGAAAAAATGGAAATACCACTTTTTGTGTGTGTTGAGGACACAGCATTTTTTAGTAGAGAAAAAACACAAGACGGTATTGAAACTAGGCCTATGTTACCTAAAACAATTTATAAAATCAGTAAAACAATATAATATGAATATCAAAACAAGATTAATTAGCCTTAATTAGGAATTGTGCTGACATTTCAATCATTGACCACTTCTAGAACACCTGAGCTACTAAAGTGTTAATTGGGTGTTAATTGACTTTGAAAGAGTGATGAGTTTTTCCACTGACTGAGATGAGTAATAAACAATGGATTAATGTAAGATGTAGACTTATTTCATTAAAGACATCATTTATTTATGTATATTTTCTTAAAACAATTAGGCCTTAAAATTCAAAGTAAAAGTCATTATTACTTTTATGTAAAGAAGATTTGTAATTAAGAGTCCCTTGTAGTTAAAACTGTCAAGCTTTAGAGCTCAATATGTCCATCTTTGGAGATGATTTTTCAACTCCTTTTTGTATTTGGGTTACTCACATGTATCACATGTGTTTGACCTTTTGCGGGTACAGCCAGGGGTGTCGACAAGTCATACAAAAATACCCAGAAAATATACGCAAAGGTTTAGAATTTGAGGCAATGACCTTTTGTCGCTCTCCAGTCAAATTGAGTCATCGCATGGTGTAACAGACTGCTAAATTATCAAAATGTTCTTATGTATTTTAGGTCATCAGCACTTTTTTTGCTCTCATTTGAAAGCCTGATTACACCCCTGTCTTTATTCACAAGCCCAATTAAACTTTACTTATTTGATCTCATTTCATTGGCTTAAATAAGATATCGATATATAATTGAAAAGTTTCTTCAAACAGTCAGGAGCTTCATTTATACAAGATTACTTTCCTACGTATTATTTCTGTAGCTTCTGTTCATGGTATAGATTTTGAATCAACTTGCATGATTATTAGTCTCCTTTCAATTGTATACAACTTTTAGCTGACATATCATTTGCTTGAAATTTCTCTGTAAAATCATGTATCATTTGAGAAGTCATATAGTACCTTATTGTGACATGTGAATTAAGCATGACAGTTACTACATGTAAAGAAGACTCTCCATGCAATGATAAAAATACCCTAATTTGCATCTGCTTGTATCCTTATATTTGATAAACAGTACGATTTGTATCACTTGTATTACTGTATTACTTGTATTATTAGTGATCTATGTTACAATGTAAATGAAAATCAGTGGCTAGTAAGTCTGCTTGAAATGTAATTTTGTTTTTACTTGTGGAGCCTATTGGAGGGGGTGGTGGGGGTAGAGCTGTGAATGTTTAGGGATTTTAGTAAACGTGTACACGCCCAAAAAAGCGAGCGTGTATTTTTTACATGCGTTTAGTACCGTAATTTTTGGAAATACACCAAAATTGCTCCAAATTTACGATGCTAAGTAAAAAATCACACAACCAGTATGGCAAAAGTTTTGACTCCATTGCCCAAATAGACACTGGAAATTTGCTTTCCAAATAGTAAAAAGTTTACTTCTACAGTATAAAACATCGTTTTTATGGAAAATGTACATGGAAATTCAGTTTTGAAAAAACATAACTTTCTTTCAATGTCATTTAAACTCAACACGTTTTTTGCCGTATTCGCTAGGGCTTTTACTGAAAACCTTGCATACTATGATACTTTGCCGTAAAACATTTCAAAACTACGCCACCACCCTGGAAGTTTTAAACATATCAGTCCTCTCTAAAAAATTGCCGCCATCTTTGCGAAGCACCTAGAATTTCAGCTCTGTTAAAACCTTTTTAAGTTTGTTTGTTTTGCAATATTTTTTTCTTACTTGCAAAATTTATTTGACTCATCAGGTAATATTTACATGTATTGTACTGATTGTCACGATTTAAGTATTTTGACCGTGTGTTTGTTGGTTGATTTAACAGCTTGTAAAACGGGCCTTGATTGAGTGGGATTTGAAGCCTTACGTTATGGCCTATTGTTAGTTTCACTGTTTACTGCTGCACATTCGCGGTGCATTTCACAAGTTTACTCAGATTTCGGCGCAGCAGTGTAGGACTCATGTGTGGTCCATGGATGCTCGAGGTGACGCAAACATTCGCTCGTTACCTCCTCTAGTTCTCCCTCCTCACGCCCCCCCTGTAGAAGCTGCAAGAGGAGCCGCCGCAACCCTAGCCTCAACAAGGAGGCCGTAGTTTTGAGACTGCAGAACCAGATGCAGGTTTGGCTTTCACAGGCCCTGGAGGCCTGTTTCCCCCATACCCATTCACCGCCTGCAGCCACAGTCTCCGTCGCCCCCCAGACTCACCCGAGGGGTCTGTGGGACAGGGATGAAAGCTGCAGCTCTAATCCTCGGATGCAAGCTCACCAGTGAGCAGGGGTCACCGAAGACTTCAGCCAGGGGACGCGATCGGCGCCGTTGGGGATAAAGAGGCCGATGGGTCTCCCACACCCACCCCACAGACCTAAGCACCATTGGTACCGACACTGGGTCCTTCAGCACAGACATTGCGCGCATTGACAAGCAGGTTGCCTGATAGCGTGCTGTTTCCTCCCCACCCCCAGTTGATCTTCTGCTCCAGGGAAACCTGATTGCCAAGGTACTAGATAACTTAAAGGAGGTGATCCACCTCAAAGTCTGCGACTCGCCACCTCGACTCCAGGAGTCAAAGTCGCAGCACTACTTGCCGCCATGCCCCTCCGAGGCCAACCGGCAGCAACTGTGACAGGATCTGGTTATGTCGACCTTCTTCCTAGCTCCAAAGAAAGGGGACTCTTGGCATCCCATCCTCAAATCTTATTCAGCCAGTCAGGTTCAAAATGGAGACCCTGCGCTCCATTCTGCCACAGCTGCATAAAGGGCTCTGGACAACATCGATTGACCTTTCAGATGCCTATCTGCACATTCCCATTGACAGGGACCACTGGAGGTCCCTGGCCTTTCAATATGAGTGCAGTTCCTTTGTCTTCCAGGCGTTACCCTTTTCTCTCCACAGCCTCTCAGATGTTCACGAGAATCATATGAGTCCTGGTAGCCCATCTCCGGAAGAAAGGCATCCGGATCTTTTGGTACCTGAACGATTGGTTGATAGTAGCCGACGATCTGGCAATTTGTGTCTGCCCACACCCAGCGAGTGATCTCGGTGGCGCAGCATTTGGGCTGGTTAATCAATCC
Organism: Chiridota heheva; assembly: GCA_020152595.1. Classification (NCBI taxonomy): domain Eukaryota; kingdom Metazoa; phylum Echinodermata; class Holothuroidea; order Apodida; family Chiridotidae; genus Chiridota; species Chiridota heheva. The sequence goes on along the minus strand of JAIGNY010003919.1, from coordinate 306,211 downwards.
TCTCAAATTGGACCTAGTTCCTTCTCAAACTCCAGACTATGGGAAATATTAGATTTTGTCTCAGCTCAGATGAGACCAACCCAGTGAAGGGTGCAAGCTGTCCTAGCTTGCTTTGGGCACAGCCCTCTGCCCCAGGGAGAGCCTGGCTTTAAATTTTTGGGATACCTGTCTTGTCTGGTGGAAATCGTTTTCATGTGCAGGTTTCACATGAGGGAGCTTCAATTCCACCTCCTCAGACACTTTATCTCTTCCTCGAGGGACCTCTCAGTTCAGGTCCCGTGCATTCCAGCAAAGTATACAGTGTTGACACAACCCAGCACATCTGCTGTAGGGTTCACTCTTTCTTCCTCCAAAGACGGAAGTGACAGTTGTCACAGACTCATCTCTGAAGGGCTGGGGAGCACACTCAGGCCTGTCCCAAGTGACGGGGCAACGGTCTGGCGAGTGGAAGCTCCAGCACATCAATGTGTTGGAAATGGAGGCGGTCTTTAGGGCCTTGAAACATTTCCTCCATCTAATCAGGAATAAAGTGGTTCGTTCTGATCAGAACAGACAACACCACAGTGGCGGCTTACGTCAACAAGTAGGGCGGGACCAGGTCCAGATGCCTGTGGTCACTTACCAAGTCCCTGCTAGAGTGATGCCAGCGGCACCACATCCAACTTAAGCAGCACACCTGCCGAGCAAAGAGAACATTATTGCAGACTTTACTGTCTCGCCTCAAGAGCCCCACAGAGTGGTCCCTCTGGTCACAGATAGCCTAAGCATTGTGGTCAGTTCTGGGCATACCAGATGTGGACCTGTTTGCCTTGATAGACAATCACAAGCTACCATTTTTCTGGGCTCTGACCCTAGGTCAATGCCTTCATGATTCTCTGGAACCCTTTTATAGGATACGCCTTCCCACCATTCGCCCTGGTGCCATGAGTACTGGCCAAGGTAGAAAAAGACCAATCCCGAGTAGTGTTACTAATCGCACCGAACTGGCTGGGACAGCAGTGGTATTCACATCTTCTCTAGCTTCTAATGGACTACCCTTACAAGCTACCGGTCACAATGGACATGCTGTCCATGCCGTCGACCAGGGAGCTCCATCACAGTTTAAATGCCTTGCATTTGACTGCATGGACTCTGTCAGGGATGCCTTCCTCATGCAGGGCCTTTCGCAGGAAGCCTCCCAGAATGGCTGCAAACAGCAGGAGACTTTCTACTCTCAGGATGTATTCTGCGAGATGGACTGTTTCGAGAATGGTGTGCTAACCATTTGGTCTCTGCGTTTGGCACCTAGGTGCAGTAGCGGATTTCTACTTGCTCAGTTTAATCTGGGAAAGCAAGTCAACACAGTCAAAGGGTTCCACTTGGCCATAGCGGTCATTCATGAGGGCTTCCATGACGGCTATGCCATATCAAATTTGGAGGCCCTGAAGAAGCTGGTGACGGGCATGTTTTTACAACGCCCAGCGATTCAAAATCTTTCACCGCCCTGGAGCATGCAGGTGGTTCTAGAAACCTTAGCCAAGTCCCCCTTTGAACCACTGGCCTTCTGCCCTCTCAAAGAGGTCACCATTTAAACAGTCTTCCTCTTAGCAGCGGCTTTGGCAGTGCGCTACATGCCCTATCCCTTACAGAGGGTCACATAAGATTTGAATCTGGAGGGGGGGGGGGGGGTCAGGCTCATTCCTGCCCCTTCTTTCCTAGCCAAGAACCAAACCTTGGACTTTCTGCCAGAACCCATTTTCTTTCCTTCTTTTAAATGTCTTTGAGATATTCAAAAGGACAAAGTCTGGTGCCCAGTGCAGTGTCTCTGATACTACTTGAAGCGTACCCAGCTTCTTTGCAAGGATGCGAAGTTGCTTTTTATTTCAATAAATAGTCCTCATAACCCAGTATCCAAAGATACTATTTCTTATTGGATTTGTCAAACAATTTCCCTGAACTCTATGGCTCTGTTTGCCCAAAAGTCACATGTCACCAACACATGCTCACCAAGTATGGGCCCTAGCTACCTCAATTGCTCTTTTCAAAGGTGTTCCTTTAAATAAACTTTTTGAAGCCGCCGTCTGAAAGACCCTGTTGACTTTTGGTGTCAGCCTATCTGTGGGACATTCCAGCCGATGGTGCCTCTCTGGCTCAGGCAGTGCTTTGCCCAGGACAGCCTTAAGACCTTTGAAAGTGTAAGTTTTCACCATTTCCAGGAGCATGTACTTGATCATTACCCCACGTTTACAATGTTTTTAGCTAAGCTAACATAATGTAGGGACGTGAGTTACTTATCTGGTAAGAGACTTCCCCTTTTGCTCTCTCTGTCACACAAAAAAATAAGAACCAGAAGAGTTTGCGGAGTTCCGACCTGCTTTCAGTTACAATCTATTGCATATTTTAATAGCACAGAAGGTAAGGTATAGTTTGAAGTAAATCCACCTCGCTAGTGTAACGGGGGTATTTACGAGAATTATTCTTACCTTTTGTGCATTCCGCCCGTCTCCCCACTCGTTCAATCTCTTCGGTGGCATTGAAGTGAGTGTAGCGCTGTGTCCTGGGTGTGTCAGAGAGAGTAACTACGTTTTTAGTTTTGGTGAATCAGGTCTGAGAGACCAGATTGCATATTTTAATAGCACAGAAGGTAAGTTTAATTCTCATAAATACCTCCACTACACTAAGCACGTTGGTTTTGCTTCATTTTCTTAAAATCTTTCATTTATATTGAGTCCCCAGACTTCAAGAGAACTTCATGTACATAAGTAGAAGAAGAAAGTGAAAAATATTAATAATACAAAATCGGTTGATAATCTTTGACACTCTAGTCAGTCTTATGGAGAATGGCATCAATAGTTAATTTTGCATTAAAAATTACTGAAAAGTTTGACCAGAATTTCAAACATTTTCACTAATACAGGATCAACTTTGTAGGTGTATAAAAGATTACAAGTTTGAAATTTCTTGATCTGCAAGTAGATTAACAATTTTTCTTACATTGTTTGTGCACCAGCAGGATTGCTAGGTAGTAACTGAAGCTAATTTACTTCTTGCACCATTGTATATCATTTTTTAAATGCTTTGTATATGATATCAAACTATATTTGTGACATTTTGAGAAAGAAACCATATTCCAAGTGCTAAACAAATGTCCTTTAAAGACAGTTAAATTTCACAAATAGCTGCAGTGATTCCAAAGCTCACACATCTATTTACAAAAAAAAATGGTCGCAATATTTTTAGATTGATGTCATCATTCAATACAGAGAAGAATAAAAGCGCTTGCTCAAGATAAGGCCTAAAAAAAGAACAGTTGTTTGTTTGCCCTCCTTAGCCACCCCTATTTAACCCTAATATGAGCATTGGCTTGGTTTCTGTATCAAGCACCACGACTTTTACTTAACTTTTGCTTGGTTTCTTTTTCGTACACATGTCTAAAAAAGACATGGTGCTTGATAAAAGAAACAAGCAAACGCTAACTTTTGGACATGGTGCTTGATAAAGAAACCAAGCAAATGCTAACTTTTAGACATGGTGCTTAATAAAGAAACTAAGGAAACGCTAACTTTTGGACATGGTGCTTGATAAAGAAGCCAAGCAAACGCTAACTTTTGGACACGGTGCTTGATAAAGAAACCAAGCAACCGCTAACTTTTAGCCATGGTGCTTGATAAAGAAACCAAGCAAACGCTAACTTTTAGACATGGTGCTTGATGAAGAAACCAAGCAAATGCTAACTTTCAGACATGGTGCTTGATAAAGAAACCAAGCAAACGCTAACTTTTAGACACGGTGCTTGATAAAGAAACTAAGCAAACGCTAACTTTTAGACACGGTGCTTGATAAAGAAATTAAGCAAACGCTAACTTTTAGACACGGTGCTTGATAAAGAAACCAAGCAAACGCTAACTTTTAGACATGGTGCTTGATAAAGAAACCAAGCAAACGCTAACTTTTAGACATGGTGCTTGATAAAGAAACCAAGCAAATGCTAACTTTTAGCCATGGTGCTTGATATAGAAAACAAGCAAACGCTAACTTTTAGCCATGGTGCTTGATATAGAAACCAAGCAAATGCTAACTTTCAGACATGGTGCTTGATAAAGAAAACAAGCAAACGCTAACTTTTAGACACGGTGCTTGATAAAGAAACTAAGCAAACGCTAACTTTTAGACACGGTGCTTGATAAAGAAACCAAGCAAACGCTAACTTTTAGACACGGTGCTTGATAAAGAAACTAAGCAAACGCTAACTTTTAGACACGGTGCTTGATAAAGAAATTAAGCAAACGCTAACTTTTAGACACGGTGCTTGATAAAGAAACCAAGCAAACGCTAACTTTTAGACATGGTGCTTGATAAAGAAACCAAGCAAACGCTAACTTTTAGACATGGTGCTTGATAAAGAAACCAAGCAAACGCTAACTTTTAGACATGGTGCTTGATAAAGAAACTAAGCAAACGCTAACTTTTGGACATGGTGCTTGATAAAGAAATAAAACAAACGCTAACTTTTAGACACGGTGCTTAATAAAGAAACTAAGCAAACGCTAACTTTTGGACATGGTGCTTGATAAAGAAACCAAGCAAACGCTAACTTTTAGACATGGTGCTTGATAAAGAAACCAAGCAAACGCTAACTTTTAGACATGGTGCTTGATAAAGAAACTAAGCAAACGCTAACTTTTGGACATGGTGCTTGATAAAGAAATAAAACAAACGCTAACTTTTAGACATAGTGCTTGATAAAGAAACCAAGCAAACGCTAACTTTTAGACACGGTGCTTGATAAAGAAACCAAGCAAACGCTAACTTTTGGACATGGTGCTTGATAAAGAAACCAAGCAAACGCTAACTTTTAGACATGGTGCTTGATAAAGAAACCAAGCAAACACTAACTTTTAGACACGGTGCTTGATAAAGAAACCAAGCAAACGCTAACTTTTGGACACGGTGCTTGATAAAGAAACCAAGCAAACGCTAACTTTTAGACACGGTGCTTGATAAAGAAACCAAGCAAACGCTAACTTTTAGACATGGTGCTTGATAAAGAAACCAAGCAAACGCTAACTTTTAGACACGGTGCTTGATAAAGAAACTAAGCAAACGCTAATTTTTAGACACGGTGCTTGATAAAGAAGCCAAGCAAACGCTAACTTTTAGACACGGTGCTTGATAAAGAAACCAAACAAACGCTTACTTTTAGACACGGTGCTTGATAAAGAAACCAAGCAAATGCTAACTTTTAGACACGGTGCTTGATAAAGAAACTAAGCAAACGCTAACTTTTAGACATGGTGCTTGATAAAGAAACCAAGCAAACGCTAACTTTTAGACACGGTGCTTGATAAAGAAGCCAAGCAAACGCTAACTTTTAGACATGGTGCTTGATAAAGAAACCAAGCAAACGCTAACTTTTAGACATGGTGCTTGATAAAGAAACCAAGCAAACGCTAACTTTTAGACATGGTGCTTGATAAAGAAACCAAGCAAACGCTAACTTTTAGACACGGTGCTTGATAAAGAAACCAAGCAAACGCTAACTTTTAGACACGGTGCTTGATAAAGAAACCAAGCAAACGCTAACTTTTAGACATGGTCCTTGATAAAGAAACCAAGCAAACGCTAACTTTTAGACATGGTGCTTGATAAAGAAACCAAGCAAATGCTAACTTTTAGACATGGTGCTTGATAAAGAAACCAAGCAAACGCTAACTTTTAGACATGGTGCTTGATAAAGAAACCAAGCAAACGCTAACTTTTAGCCATGGTGCTTGATAAAGAAACCAAGCAAACGCTAACTTTTAGCCATGGTGCTTGATAAAGAAACGAAGCAAACGCTAACTTTTAGCCATGGTGCTTGATGAAGAAACCAAGCAAACGCTAACTTTTGGACATGGTGCTTGATAAAGAAACCAAGCAAACGCTAACTTTTAGACACGGTACGTGATAAAGAAACCAAGCAAACGCTTACTTTTAGACATGGTGCTTGATAAAGAAACCAAGCAAACGCTAACTTTTAGCCATGGTGCTTGATAAAGAAACCAAGCAAACGCTAACTTTTAGACACGGTGCTTGATAAAGAAACCAAGCAAACGCTAACTTTTAGACATGGTGCTTGATAAAGAAACCAAGCAAACGCTAACTTTTAGACATAGTGCTTGATAAAGAAACTAAGCAAACGCTAACTTTTAGAAACGGTGCTTGATAAAGAAACTAAGCAAATGCTAACTTTTAGACATGGTACTTGATAAAGAAACCAAGCAAACACTAACTTTTAGACATAGTGCTTGATAAAGAAACTAAGCAAACGCTAACTTTTAGAAACGGTGCTTGATAAAGAAACTAAGCAAACGCTAACTATTAGACATGGTGCTTGATGAAGAAACCAAGCAAACGCTAACTTTTAGAAACGGTGCTTAATAAAGAAACCAAGCAAACGCTAACTTTTAGCCATGGTGCTTGATAAAGAAACCAAGCAAACGCTAACTTTTAGCCATGGTGCTTGATGAAGAAACCAAGCAAACGCTAACTTTTGGACATGGTGCTTGATAAAGAAACCAAGCAAACGCTAACTTTTAGACACGGTACGTGATAAAGAAACCAAGCAAACGCTTACTTTTAGACATGGTGCTTGATAAAGAAACCAAGCAAACGCTAACTTTTAGCCATGGTGCTTGATGAAGAAACCAAGCAAACGCTAACTTTTGGACATGGTGCTTGATAAAGAAACCAAGCAAACGCTAACTTTTAGACACGGTGCGTGATAAAGAAACCAAACAAACGCTACTTTTAGACATGGTGCTTGATAAAGAAACCAAGCAAACGCTAAAACTTTTAGCCATGGTGCTTGATAAAGAAACCAAGCAAACGCTAACTTTTAGACACGGTGCTTGATAAAGAAACCAAGCAAACGCTAACTTTTAGACATGGTGCTTGATAAAGAAACCAAGCAAACGCTAACTTTTAGACATAGTGCTTGATAAAGAAACTAAGCAAACGCTAACTTTTAGAAACGGTGCTTGATAAAGAAACTAAGCAAATGCTAACTTTTAGACATGGTACTTGATAAAGAAACCAAGCAAACACTAACTTTTAGACATAGTGCTTGATAAAGAAACCAAGCAAACGCTAACTTTTAGAAACGGTGCTTGATAAAGAAACTAAGCAAACGCTAACTATTAGACATGGTGCTTGATGAAGAAACCAAGCAAACGCTAACTTTTAGACATGGTGCTTGATAAAGAAACCAAGCTATGAAAATTACGTCTAAAAAACTTGTTCCCTCATTGCATAATCAAAGGAAGCTATGATGACATCTGTAATGACACGCATGTATTTATGAATCTAATGTGCTGGATTTGCTAATTTCATCTTTTTGAAGAATCCTTGTATACTATATTCAGTTTGAAATGTGGTTTTTGTATCCTTTATAGGAAAATGTCATTTGCAACAATAGAAAATGTATAAATAACTTATTCTTTATTGCCACCAACACAGCTATGTAACTAGGTATAAGGGTGTTTCAGCTGACGTCACATGATTTTGTTTACATTGCCATTTTGCCGGATAAAAACACTGTCATCTGCTGTACACTTATTTAGACTTACATACGTTTACATGTTGTTATATACGATTATAAGGAATCTTGATGTGCCATTGGTTGCATTGATAGATGTGTGCTGGGGAATAGAAATACATTTTCTCTATTTCCATCTGATCCTGATTGACGTTTGAATTGGGTTTCTGCTGTACGACGCGACAGCTTTTTACCTACGGTTTACACTAGGATTTGCAGCAAGCACTTTATATCAGGCTTTGTGTGAGCTGCTGAGTATAACAAACCATCAGCGGGCAATAACGTTAAAGTTACTTTTCATGTACCTGGTGAATATTTAAAACTTATAGAAAATATGAAGTTAAATCAAAACAAAAAATTACAAATAGTAAAATTCGCTTCAACTGGTGCTGGTAGGTATAGTATGTTTGTTGTACATGTGATGTGACCGAGTTTTGTGAAGACGCATGAAATGCAACGATGCCGCTGCCCTGCAAAATGGAGTCAAGTTTAGTTAGAGTAACACGATGAAATTCCTCTATTATTGTACTATGAACACTTAAATAACTACTTATTCATTTACTGGTAGTGAGGTGGTAACACCACAGTGGTAGTTATGTCATAGTGGTGACAGTGATATATAGGGATATGTTGCAGTAGTGTTGTATTACTGTAGCAACACTGCTCAGCTGCTGTAAGGCAGGCAGTAACCATTGCCGTCTAGTAGAAGCAACACCATATTAATCATTAGCAGCACTTACAGTAGCAAAGGGAGTTATTTTGTTCAGAAGTAAACATGTTGTGGACTGGAGCTCACTCTTGATTGGTTATATTTTCAAATGGTTTTATTATCAAAGAATATGAATGGGATGGTTTCAGTTTTTTTTTTAAATTACATTTAAAACAAATCTTGTTCAATTTGGGGCAAAAATTTAATAGAGTGCTCTGATAAATTTCTTTTTTTCATTTTCACAGAGGCAATGCGTCAGCGACTCCCCACTTGGAAACAATACCAGGCAGTCCACACGAGTCCCGCCACTTTGAATTGCCGGGTGATTCGCCTGATGATGGCATCCCAGCTATAAAGATAGAGGTACCAACGACAGATTCACCTGATGGCGAAACCTCTGTTTGAAGAAATTCAGGGTGAAGACCTGGTTGGGCTTGTGACACACAAAGTGGCTCTGCTTCGTAGGTGCAGTGTCATGAGTATTTGGATTCGAAGTAGAACCAAAAATTGCCAGTTGTTAACATTTTTGCTGGTGTGAATGAACGAACAGGAATTTATGTGCTTAGACTGGATTTCAAATTCAGCCAATGATTTAAATCGTTCCTGAAGAATTTTTGTTTCTTTTTGTAACATCTTATTGTAACATCTTACTAATCTTACATAAGTTACAATTGATGGGCTTAAAGTTGGATCTTTTTGATGAATGTCGTGCAGTTAGGAAACTTGTGATACCTTTTTAATGCTATTCAAAGGGATTCATTTATGTAGCACAACTTTGAACAGAGTACCATTGAATGTAATCAAAGTTTACTTTCTGTTTGTGTAGACTGCAAGTCAATGATATATCAATCCAACAGCCCAGGCCCTAACCCTCTCAATGCTAAAATTTTCAAATGGTAACCAAGTCAAAATTGGTATTTGTCATATGTGTAGTAACAGCTATTTTCAAAATGGATTTCCATTGTCAAAATGGACTGGAATAAAGCCTTCACATTACCATTTTACTCCTTTTTTGGTACTTTATAAACTATGTACCAAAATAGCAAACAAGAATTTTGCTAGCTATTCTGGTACAGAGTTTTTTAAGTACCGAAAAAGGAGTATAATAGTAATTTAAAGGCTTTATTCCAGTCCATTTTGACAATAGAAATCCATTTTGAAAATAGAAGCTGTTTATTCAGCTATTCCGCATCAGCCAATCAAATAAGGAGAGAACAAGTCTGTCTTTAACAAGTGTTGTGTATAATTGGTATTTGAATGCCCCTGCTGCCAATGTTAATATGCCAAAGACATGAAATGAACAAATACTTTTGAGTGGCTGTTAATACACTACTATTTTAACCCTTCCCGTCTGTACACACGTATCTTAAACAATAGCTTAATAACAATATAAACCCCTCTCTGTGAATTATTAACAAAACAATAGAGACACTTTGATAGATGTTCCTGTATTTATTGCCAAACACCATATAAATATTGATGAAAATAGAAGAAGAGTTTGGATAGCACAAGGTGACACAAATATAAATAGTAGTAGTAGTAGTAATAGTAGTAGTATTTTTATTATTGGTTTTATTATTAGATTAATATTATTATTATTATTATTATTATTATTATTATTATTGTTATTGTTATTATTATTATTATAAGTAGTAGTAGATTATTATTATTATTAATAGTAGATTATTATTATTATTATTATTATTATTATATATTATTATTATTTGTTTTAAATGTTGTGAAAAAACAAATAATTTAAATGAAAAAATGAAATGAAATATATTTCATGAAATTGTCTTTAAGAATATCTGTGATTGATAACGACACACTACAGAGAAAAAGTCTTAATTTCAACTGTATAAGTTTTGACTTGACATGGTAGACATTGTGTTGTTACCCATCTTAAATTTAATATCTTTCTTTTTGTTAAAAAAGCTTTCATTTCCGTTTTTCTTGAACTTTTAGTAAACATATTGATGTTTGTATTGAGTCAATATTTTTGCACAGTACAAGATTCTTGCATTTATGGAATAAGTAGGTTTTTCATTGTCTATGGAAACAACTTTGCAATAATTTCAGGGTTATATACTTCAGTTATTATCTCCCTGGTTGAAGACCCACAATTTTTAGAAATGAGTGAAAACATCTTCTGATGATCTTACATGATTTATCCATATAAAAACCAATAGTGAGAATATCCATGAAGATTATCCGATTCTTCAAATAATTTTGTTCAGATGCCTGTTATTTCTGTGGAAAAACTTTTTTTATGCTGTCTTTCTCTTTGTAATCTGTTATTCATGTAATGATAAAAATAATTTTGAGCACATTGCAGGGTAGTTGTATATCTTTTGTCGATATTGTAACCATTCTTCAAAACAGTATCATGTTTGTTTTTTCTTTGTTAATTGTTAACAGTGCCGTCTGAAGGTATTTGATATTGGTGGGCTGAGTTAGCATTTGCTGAAAGTTTATTGCACGTTAGCACTATCCGAAAGCAAAGCACGAGATTTCCAGCATGAGGTTCAGGGGCTTGCTTGAAGGCCCCAGGTAGGGTCCAGGGGACGAAGCTTCTGGAAGCTGGTGCATTTTCACCCTTTTGTAGGTCTAAAATGATCTCATTTGGAGGAATATAGTGAGACTGGCAGACAGGCCTTTTTTTTTTTTAAAGGAATTTTCACTGGTAGGCCAATTGATAAGTTGGTTGAGAGGAGGAGCAGAGGAGTTAAAAACTGGGTGAGGCTGAGGCAGTTTCCTCATCCCCTTCCCCTCCCCCTCTCCACCCAAAAGGATTTCACCTTCCTGGTTGCATATGTCCCGCTCAATTGGGAGGTAAAATTGGGACTCTGTGAATTTTGGATAATTTGGCAACATTTCCTAAAAGTTGAAGAAAATTTCTAAAATTAAAGAAAACTTTTTTAAATTTGGCAAAGTTCCCCAACAATTAGAGGAAAATGAACGAAATTTTCTGAAAATCAAAGAAAATTGCCCTAAAATGAAGAAAATTTCATGAAAAGTGAAGGAAATTTTCCAAAAAGTAAAGAATATTAAAAGAAAATTCCCAAATTTGAAGAACATTGTTCACAAATGTAGAAAAGTTCCTGAAAATTGGCCAAAACATTACCAAAAATGAACGCAATTTCCTGATAATGAGAGGAAATTTTCCGAAAATAAAATAACTGCCCGAAAATAAAGGAAATTTTTCAAAAATTAAAGGGTATTTTCCGAAAATTGGAGATTGTCCGATTAGGAACAACTTGAAGGTTGATCTTAATTTAGCAGTGTAACTTTATTTCCTCTTGTAACGGATTTTTTTGGGCTTCTTTTTTAGAATTTTTTTATGGTTACAATTTTTTACAGTTATTATTTTTGCCATAGTGTGTGTAATCAAAATGACTATTTGATAAATACTGATCATGCCAAGAAAGGGAACCTACTCCCATGATTCATTCTCGTATTTTTGTGAAGTGTTTTCTTTCTCTCCATTTTCTTGGTGTTTTTTTTTTCTCTAGTAATATCTTCAAGTAAGTTGACATTTGTGAGTAAAGGGAGATAAATGATACTGGGGATATGATTTCAGGAGAGGTAAGGGGTTACACTCTAAAGCAAAAAGTCAGCGCATCAGCAGAACTCGACTACAGGAATTTCAAATTTCAGTTGATATGAAAGTTGTTGAACAGCATTATTTGAGGACTTTTTCCCACAATTCAATGTTTCTTTTTCTTATTTAACAATATTTAAGAATATTTTCTTATTAAACAATATTTAGGGACCTTGGATGTTACCCTCGTCAGTTTGATGCATAGAAGTTTAACATAGGTTTTTAAACAAATTATGTTCAATTGTAACTATTATTGTTAACATTTGATAGGATTAGCATTTTGCACAATTCAGAAAATTCTTGAAAACTTATGGATATAGGATAGAAATATTGTAGAATTGTTCTTTATTGGTTTTCGTTCTCTTGTAGATGTCCTCCTTTCATTAAGAATTTGCTTTTTACTTTTCTTCACAGCACATTTTCATCATTGTTTAGTTAGTATGTCTGGCTTGTTGATGCATACTGAATCAAATGGAAAAGTATATATTGCCCCACAAACAGAGAGGTTTTAACAGTTTTGGTGCAGAACTATCATCACCCTAACAGGTTAGGTTTAAGGATAGGCTTCATAACCTCCCTGTATGTTGGTCAATATATCACTTTCTTTATCGTACATTACACATAGAAAAAGGAATGGCAGATACAATATCCAGTGTGTGATGTTGTAGGAATTCATAAGTATTTGAGTAAGCAGTTTATCATGAAAACAGTGTATAGAAGAAATGCTATTTTTGAGGAAAATGATGTGAATGGGTTTTATATTCTGAATTTTGTAAATAGATTTACACCTTGGGTGTGAAATACTTGTTTCAAACCAAAAATGAAGATGAGAAAGATTGAGGAAGATTTAAGATTTTAGTACTGTACTGTAAGTACGGAGTTCACGAAGTTCCATCTTAATCAGACAGGTAGGATCACAGGTAGAATCCTTGTATGAAGCATCACAGAAAAAACTTATTACAGAATGGGATTTTTAATTAAATTTTATTTGTTCATTTGAATTAAGTTCATTGTGTATATATGCTTTTAATTGATAAATTCTGTAAAATTTTGCCGTTTCCAATTATATTTGAACTTACTGAGTATTTTGGCATGCAGTTACTACCAAAAGCTACCACAATTAATGTATTTTAAACTGCTTTTATAACAGAAGTTTTCATTTTTTCTTACCCATGATTTGAGAAGAAAAAAAAGCAAGTACCTGCAGTAATGTCAAATTGTTTGTGTATGAAGCAATTCCATAAAAATTACTGGGCATTTTTGGTGGCAGTTGAATTCATTACACTTATAACATCTTAATGTTGTACAAACAATACAATTTCCTCTTGTTTTCAATATTTACATAGCAATTTCTTGATCAGAATTGTTCAGATTTTAGATCACCTCACTCCACTGGGGGGAATAGATTCTCTTTAATAAGCCATAGGTAGAACATGCTAATATAAAGCACATCCCCAAGTGAATTTTTGGTTCCTTAAAAGGACACACAATTTACCTTTTGAAATTCCTGGCTATGGTTCATTTGCCATACAATATTACTCTGGTATATATGTATGACCTCGATGAATAATGTGTAGTGTGATGCTAATAATGTGTGACTTGCCCTGGGTAATACACTAGTTAGCGTAGATAATGTGCTCTATAGCGTGGGAAAGTGTTCCAAAGCATGGGGAATGTACCCGTAGCATGGGGAAAGTGCTCCATAGTGTGGGGAATGTACCCCATAACATGGGAAATGTACCCCATAGCGTGGGAGATGTACCCCATAGCATGGGGAAAGTGCTCCATAGTGTGGGGAATGTACCCCATAGCATGGGGAATGTACCCCATAGCGTGGGAGATGTACCCCATAGCGTGGGGAATGTACCCCATAGCGTGGGGAATGTACCCCATAGCATGGGGAATGTGCTCCATAGTGTGGGGAATGTGCCCCATAGCATGGGGAATGTACCCCATAGCGTGGGAATGTACGTGGGGGAGATGTGCCCATAGTGTGGGAATGTGCCCCATAGCATGGGGAATGTACGCATGGGAATGTACCCCGGGAGATGTACATGGGGGAAAGTGCTCCATAGTGTACCCCATAGCATGGGGAATGCTCCCCAGTAACATAACGTGGGAAATGTGCTCCATAGCATTTTTTCATAAGGTACAAAATATTCATGGAGTTAACTTGTATAGAAATCACAAATATAGGTACATTTTTAAGCTAGTTCCAACAATGATTGTTTAATTTGTTACCATTTAAGATCACTATTTATGATAAGTTTAATTAATTTTTACCGTCTTTATCAGTTTTTCTCGTAAACATTATTTGAGGTATGGCTTCGATGAGTTCAATAATGAACACTATTCAAACTTCTCTTGTGCGCTAAGTCCAGCAGTTGAAATTTGATGTGCCACATAAAGTCAAAAGTTACCAGCGGTTTTACTTCTTTGATTTGAAAAAAGGTGCCAGAAGACAGTTAAAAGGAGAGTAAAGCTAAAAGTTGAAAAGAGTATGTAACTAAAAGTTGAAAAGAGTATATAAGTAACAGCTGAAAAGAGTATATAACTTACACTTGAAAAGAGTATATAGCGAACACATTGTAAATATTCTTCAATAGGTAATTATTCAAAATACAAAGATGGCAAGTTCAATGTTAGGTAATTAGCATGAGAAAACCAACCTGAACATTGCATTTGCTACAATGTGTTGATCTGTTAAGAGTGTGAAGTAGGCAATTATTCATATTTTTATTTTGTAATGCAATTGTTTGTTTTGATAAAATTAACTTGAAAACAATTCAATCAATGGTTTCAAAGTTTAAATGTTTCTTTTTATATTTCATTTTAGGTGTCAACCAATTGTAGGATAGATTTCTAATTGTCAGTTACAGATATCAGGTATCTGTATGGTATCAGGTATATCAGGGAGTTAGGTAGCTCAGTCGGGTCAGCGTATGACTGAGATGCTGGAGGCTCCACGTTCGAGTCCAACTGATTTTTCCACAGATGTGCAGAATGATATAAGCTGACATCAAGTGCAGCGGTTTGTCTTCTGCATCACACCTTCTCCCCACTCGACCTTTGTGAAAAGTGGCCAATGGTTGGGTGGCGCTCATTGTCCTTCGGAGAAGACGTAAAGCCGTCAGTCCCAATGGTAGGAGTTTCACCCCCTGCCTGGTTCTCTGAACACTTCTCGAAAAGAGTAGGTTGTAACCCGGTGTTCAACCACTTTCCATCCTGGCAAATTCATCGGGTACACACTGAAAACAAGTCATTGTGACTTACGTGTGCTTTCCCTGGCATATGCACACACAAAAAAAAAGGTAATAGATTTTTGGACGGGAGGGGGTAGGGTTAGTCCATCAGGCGGATGAGTGAAATTCTTCATAAACAGACAATATATTTACTGTAGTGAGAAAGGTAATTTAAACTCAGGTAAGAAAATTAAAATGATATTGAGTAAAAGCTTTATATGGCAAATAGTGGACTTCTTAATCATGTATATTAACAGCACAAATTTCTTAACACAATTTAGACTGCTGCCATCATTAAAGGATTAATTTAGGGGTCAAACAAGTTCATCTTATGTGAAAGAGGACTCTAAAAGAAACACAATAGTGAAGAAAGCATTCAAAAATCTTATTTCGGTAAGCATATATCTATATAAGCATATATATATAAGCATAATTGTATATAAGTTTAAAGTTTGGTATCATTTGTGTAGAAATCTGAAATCGCACTATTTCTTACATCACAGCTTCAGATTCCTTAAAGTCTTTATGTATTCTATCATTTTTTTTTGTCCTGCGATTTTGTGGCTTAAAAACCATGGAACATGTCAAAAAAGTAGTAAATCTAAATCCAGGAAAGATATTTTTTAATATACCACCTAAAGAAAGTTTGGGGGGAAATAATTTAAATAGTGAAATAATTAAATAAACTTTCTTTAAAATACATTAACAATTATTAAGAATGTGAGGATGAAGATGCCAACTTTCCCTAGTAGACTTACTACACCAGTCATTTCTACACAGATAAGACGGAGCTTTAAACTTGAATATCTCCTTAACGTAATAAGATTTTTAAACAGTTTCTTCAGCATTTTGTTTCTTTGAAGCCTTCTTTCATATAAGATGGACATGCTTGACCACAGAACTTATCCTTTAAGGTTAAGAGTTATTCCAAGTTTTCTCTCATTAATTCTCAGTGTTTTACCCTTTTTTTTTGCCAGTAATGAATTACTTTGGTTAGCCATTACGTTTTGTGTCTACTTCATGAAGTTTGATTTCCAACATGTCTTAAGCTGAAATATCTATTTGTATAGATTGCAAAACGCACAACCAGAATTTGGATTGAAAATTAGCATTTAATATTTTGGGAGTATGCACTTTTCTGTAAATTCTCTTAGTTATAACTATTTCTTCCTTTTTTGCATTGCTCAAGTTGAATGTCAAAATTGATTGATGTGGCTCTTTACCCTAAGTTAAATCCATTGCTTGTCGATTTTGTTTTAAACTTGCTTTGATAAGTACTTTTGGTAGTACAAATACTTTTGAAGAATAATAAATTTATTTAGAATTAACAATGTCAAATATGCACCAAGTGAAGATTTTTTTGTAAATTTGAAACTGTTTTTTTTCCTGAGAGGTGTGTCATTTGGTTGGTGTTATATGAATTAAGTCAAGATTAGATTGACGTTATAATAGCAATGTATCTTTTTGTCTTGATATATTTTGCAATAAAGTATAGGAATTAATATTGTGGGATTTAATTTTGTGGAAAAACAAACCTAATGTTGTTTTAGGAAATGTTTTACCATGAGTATATGTTTGAACAAGGAAATCATCCTTAAGTGAGTGTAAAGAAATGGCAATTTAAATTATCAATATTTACTTAAATGTTTACTATAAATATGCAATCTGGTCCCATGACCTGATTCTTACACACTTCTAACCGACCTTAAAAACATAGTTACCCACCCAACCCCGACCTCCAGTTTACCTCTCTAATCCCTAGCTTTTCTTCAGCGTGTTGATGACTCAACACAGCTGGGAACGTGGGTTACGCCTTGTCTGCCATTCAAGTTGGTACCAAGGTTACTTAGCAGGGTGATGTACGACCGGTAGCACCCATTTGGCCTGGCCAACTGCGCCCTCAGCTGCTCAATCTCTTTGCAGGCTTCCCGTACGAGCTTCTTGTCAGAGACCATTTTTGTCTCATTTCCAGCAAACTGCACCACAGTTTTAGAACACTTTATTTGACTGAGTGGCCTTTGTCCGCCGATCCTTTTCTGAGGACTTGTTGACACCCCTAACCTCCCTTCTTATTTTGAGGAGGTCTTCTCTCAGACTCTGTTCAGTCAAGGACTCTAGGATAGCGTTACCAGCCATCCACCGAGTCTTTCCAGTTGGGTCGACGGTCACAGACTCGCGACCATTGGGTATATTAGCAAAAAAGAATATCATAAAGACCTTTCAAGATTCTTGTGCCCTGTGGGTCATGCAAGTTGTCTTAGGCACACTGGTGGAAGCTCTGCTGGAGCCACCCCCCACGTGTCCACTTAGAGGGTTGATGCTTAAAAGAGTTGTCTGCTTTCTGTGGACTCTACTAAGTGCAGAGGTGCTTTCATGCGTTCCTTCAAAAGAAGGTTATTTTCATCTTTCGCCTGGAGCCGGTACCCGTATCGCCGCTTGCCGTGCCTTTAGACTCACCAGAAACATGATCGAGACACTATCTCACGAGGAATCCTCCAAAGCAATCTTTTAAAATGGTCAGCGCTGTCCATGGAACAGCCAGGTATGCACTTGGCTAGAGGCATAGACACTTTTACGGGATAATTCATGCAGCCATTTTGGAAAACCATGTTGTATTTATTCCCCTGTATTTGCTTGACCTACTTTACGACGTTTGTGTTACCATGCTTTCTTTTGCTTTAGCAAGGTTGCGTGCTTGCGAATTTTTCCTCGCTTTGGGAATTCCTAAATTCGCATAAGGTTACACACACTTCATTCCCAGTTGTGTTTTTACTAACCGGTTCCGTCTCGCAAACGAACTTGGTGAGTGTTGTTGCGTTATTTTAGACACTACCATGGTGTTTATATTGTGTCCGAACGCTCTCTCAATTGGCATCTTTTCTGAATTATGTAACTCAGGTTCATGCGGCAATTGCTCAGTTACTGATAACGAGTAGTGACCTCTTCAGTTTGACTAGTTTAGTAATTCCTATTCAGGGTTTTTTGTCCTTGGGAGGATAAGGAATTTAATCCTTTAAGTAGGATAAAGCTTGTGCAAGTATTAGGACCAGCTTTTTTAAAATTTGGCTCGATCGAACTCCCTTCCGTTCCTCACTTGCAATCTGATTGCATATTTATAGCATGGAAGGTAAGATATAACTTGGAAGTAAATTTACCCCACTAAGCATAGCAGGGATATTTACGAGAGATATACTTGCCTTCCATTTCAACCCCTCCAAATGCTACATCTTGTCAATTTCCTCTAAGAAATGCTTTAAATCACCTGTTTATACCTTATGCAACCAGCCACTAAAATATGTCAACTCCCACCCATACCTAGGTGTTGAAATTGATAATAAACTTAGATGGGATAAACATATACATAACATAACCAAGAAAGCTAACTCTATACTTGGCCTTTTAAAACGTAACCTCTCAAACTGTCCCACCGACGTTAAATCCACTGCTTATAAAGCTCTAGTCAGGCCAGTACTTGAGTACGCATCTGCAGTCTGGGACCCCATCACCAGTGCGATGTGGATAAACTTGAATCTATTCAAAGGAGAGCAGCCAGGTTCTGTATGGCAGACTACTCTTATAAATCTAGTGTAAAAACATGCTTTATAAATTAGATTGGCCCCTGCTTAAAACAAGACGATACAACACCCGGCTACATATGCTATATAAAATCAATAACAATCTTGTCGCCATCAATAAAGATGAACTTATCCCCACCGTTAGAACTAATACAAGAAATAATCATGACCTTAATTTCCAGGTTCCCTATGCTAAAAAGAATGTATATAAACACTCTTTCTTCCCTCACACACTAAAGGATTGGAATGCTTTACCGTCAGACATTGTTCATGCACTAAGTCTCAATTGTTTCAAAGCTAAACTTACTAACACCTGTATTGCTAATTAGTTTTTTTTATATTATTTTTTACTCATACTTTTTACGCTCGGTTGGCGTTCATGTCCTCTTGAAGGATTTTTGCCGACTTAACCGTTTCAGATTCAGATTCCATGCATCCCAGCCCGCCTCCCCTTTTGTTCAGGCCTTGGTGGAATGTTAAGTGAGGGTTAGTAGAGGTTATATGGAGGTTAGGGCTGGCTGGTAACTACGTTTTTAAGGTCAATTAGAAGTGCGTTAGAATCAGGTCATTGGACCAGATTGCATACTTATAGCATGGAAGGTAAGTATAACTCTCGTAAATATCCCCACTACACTTAGTGGGGTAAATCTGAGCCGCAAAAGTTTAAACAAATTTAATTTGTAGCTTAATTCGGGCTAAGAGAATACAATTGCGTATCTGTCGTCTCTTCTTCGTGGAGCACTCAGAATGGGCGCTCTTGCCACAGGTGACCAGAGCATTCTGGACAACTTAAGACTTGCATTAAACGTACACAACCGTTGCTCGACAATACAAAAGCGTTTTTGATAACGGAGATCTCATTGTACTGTGTCACGAGCACTATCTCACAAGGTGATTCAATACAATTTCTTAAAATGGTCGACGTTGTTCATGGAACAACCAGGCTAGGCACTCAAGTAAGAGACATTGCCCCTTACATGGGATAGTTCATGCAGCCATTTGCAAAACGCCTGCCACATTTATTCC
This sequence comes from Chiridota heheva, assembly GCA_020152595.1. NCBI lineage: Eukaryota > Metazoa > Echinodermata > Holothuroidea > Apodida > Chiridotidae > Chiridota > Chiridota heheva. The sequence continues at coordinate 286,503 of JAIGNY010003919.1, read as the reverse complement.
CTTGCATTTACTTGACTTTGTAAAGTTAGTGTAAACCCGCTAACTTTTGCTTTAACAAAGTTGCGCGCTAATGAATTTTTTCCACGGGAATTGGGAATTCCATAAAGGATTAGTTCAGTGGTCAAGCAAGTTTATTATATATGAAAGAGGATTTTAAAAGAAACAATGGTGAAGAAAATAAAATTTTATTCCGTTAAAGAGATATTTAATTTTAAAGCTCCGTCTTATCTGTGTAGAAATGAAAATTACTATATAAACCAGTTCTGTCTCATGGACAGACTTAGTGAATTTTCTTTGCATTATTTTATAAACTGCTATGATATTTATATCGTGTCCAAACTCTCTTTCTGTTGGCGTGTTTTTTGAGATATCAATTCATGGTTTGACTGTCTCTAGGATATACTTACTGTAAGTTTTCAGTAATTTCTGTTCATAGGTATTTCGTTTTTAGAGGATAAGTTTTTGCATACTTTAAATAAGGAAAAGGTTTGAGTTTTCGGGTCAACCATTGTAGACTTTGGATCTGGACTCCCTTCTAATCCTCGGTTGCAATCTGATTGCATATTTATAGCATGGAAGGTAAGATAAAACTTGAAGTAGATTTACCCCGCTTTGAATAAAGGGGATATTTACCAAGAATTATACTAAACTTCCATTCATCCTGCTCGCCTCAGGCCCGTTCAGTCCTTGGTGGAATGCTATGTGAGGGATTAGAGAGGTAAACTGGAGATGAGGGCTGGGTTTGTAACTATGTTTTTAAGGTCGGTTAGAAGTGCATTAAAATCAGGTGCATATTTACAGCATGGAAGGTAAGTATAACTCTCGTAAATATACCTGCTACTCAAAGCGGGGTAAATTTATGAAACCAGGAGCCAGAAAGTTTGTTTTGCTAGTTGTATACATTTACCCTGGTAAGGCAAGTTGTACCACCTTAAACAATGTGTGACAAAAATTACAATAAAATTATTTTCAACATAAGTGTATCTTTCTTTCTTTTTGTTGTTTTTCTGCAATTTTGGAAACAAAAAGTGTGGAGTATGTGACATCACACACGCTTCATAGAAGTTGGGTCCGCAAGTAAGTTTATATGTAGTGCCCATTCTAAACAAACTATGCTTACTGACAAGTGTCAAAAGCGTTTAGGACACATTCAGTGATCAAAAACACACAAAATCCCTAAAAAATTAACACTTCTCAAAAGCAAGCTAACCATCAATTAATAATTGTTATTTCAGGCAGGGTCATTTTAGATATGAAAGTTAACAATACGTGCAGGCAAACGAAGTGCACATTTTTCCAGGGCCTCATTTGCTTACTATCCCTTTACCTCTGATTGGGACAATTTTCAACATTGTTCATTGTTGTTTGTGTTTGTAATAAAGCAGAGTTAGTTGCCCCCTTGCGAAGGTCTGTGCCCATCCTTGCATGAATCAAATTAAAACAAATTTACAAGAAAAGTCTACCAAAAGTACTTTCTCTTCACGTCTTTGTCCCCACTAGTTATTCAAATTTTATTGATGTACCTGCAAGATTACATTTTCTACAATTTTACCATGCACTTCTGTCATTTCAACAACCTCCACCCCAACCCGAACCTCGTGCTCAATGGCAATCGCATCCCTAAAGTTGAACACACAAAGTTCCTGGGTTTAACTCTAGACCCCAAGCTCTCCTACAAACAACATTTCATTAACCTGAAACTGAAATGCAGCTCCCTTTCTCCACCTCTCCAAGACCACTTGGTGTGCGAACCGCCATGCTCTCCTCAAAATCTTCAGGCTCACCATTCGTGCCAAGCTTGACTACAGCAATATTGTCTACTGTGTCGCTCACAACTCTTACCTCAACCACATCAACACCATCCAGAATGAAGCCCTCGGGCTTTGTCTAGGTACCTACAGGACCTCCCTAATCACCAGCCTTCGTGTTGAAGCCAACCAACCCTACTTTCTACTTAGATGTAGAAAGCTTAGCCTCTCCTATGCTTTTAGAGTCCTCCAACCTCATTAGGTACCCCAATTTCTTCACCCTTTTTGATAGGACTAAAACCCTATTCCCTCCCTTTAGCTTACACATTAAATCAGACCTCCTCCATCTCGGCACCTTCTCCTGGCCCACTTTTCCTCCTTGGGCCACCCCCCCCCCCCTCCCTTCTATTCACCTGGGCCTCTCTACTCATCACAAACCCACCCTAACCTCTTCATCAATCTCCACAACCAAATCAACTTGAAGACCAACTCTCAAACTACATCTCCATCTATACTGATGGCTCCAAGGAAGGCAACAAGACAGCTGCTGCTGCCGTCATCCAATACATAACCCTTAGTAGCAGACTTCCCGGCTACTCGTCCATCTTTACAGTCGAGGCAAAGGCCATCCTCCTCGCCCTCAACTTTATTGAGTACTCTCCGTTCAGACACTACCATTTTCTCCGACCCCAAGGCTGTTCTTACTTCTTTACTCTATCTTAAATGGGAAAATTTAACATCCCACCCGCTCCTCCGATAACTCTTTTCGCCCACCCTCTGCAGGAAAAGTATTCTTTCTTCTGAATACCTTACCATGTTGGCATTCCTGGCAATGACAGGGTTGATGCAGCCGCTAAGCTTGCCCTCACCCTTCCCCCTACCCCTTTTCCAAAAACCCTTTCTGACATCAAACCGCTTCTCGCTTCCCTTGTTCGTGACCGCTGGCAAACCTCATGGGACCGTGACTCCCAAATTGAAAACAAACTCCACATCATCCAGCCCACAATTCCGATCAAACCCACCATCAACAACCTCTCTCGTATCGACAACGTTTATATTACCCGTTTTAGAATAGGTCACACCCACCTCACTCACTCCCACCTCCTTATTGGCTCCCCCAACCTCTCTGCAACAATTGTCATTGCACCCCCACAGTCCATCACGTTCTCCTTGCTTGCCCCTTGTACAACCTTCCCAGAGCTTCCCTCGCTCCCCACAACTCAATTGCTGAGTTCTTCCAGAAAAACACTCCGGATAAAATTATCTCCTTCCTTCATCATGCTTCCCTCTACAACCATGTTTAGTTCTCCTCTTCCACACCCTCTCTCTACTTTTTTATATTTTTTTACCCTCTCTCGATACCAGCTTTCTGACTTTTTGTTCTTGTATTTCTCCCCCTGTTTCCTTTCCTTCCTACCTCTAGAATGATCTGACCTCTCATACACAATTTGATCCTCGTTGTCGTGGTGCCGTTAAGCCCTCATTAAACAAACAAACAAACAGCGCAAATAAGACTTTTACCAGATAGTTTTAGAATAATCACTTAAAATCAATCATTTTATTCTCAGTCCAGCAGATTTTAAGATATGAATCTCTAACAAATAGTTTTCTTCATACTGAAGAAGAATTCATATATCACAATATGTTAATTTCTAGTCTGATATACCTCGCCCTTCATTGGTTAACCATTATCATATGAAATGTTATATTTCAAGAAAGTCATTTATGTATAAAGAGCTGAATATTTTAGCGGTAGTTTAAATTTCATTCACTGCGCATGTCATATTCCCTCAATCGGGAGATCTCCCGATCGGGAGCGTGGACCAAACTGTACTTTAGCTGTCATCCATTTATATCATGACCTTTGCTTCTCTTAAATGAAACACAAAGTCGTCCCAGTAATGTATCCATGGTCATACACAATTTAATCCTTATTTCAAGCTATAGCTAATTACAAACATTTTGTATTTCCCATAAATTTATACATACTTTTTATATCATCTAAGTATTCAAATCCATTTCAAAGGGAGGAGCTATTTTCAAATTAATTTAAAACGAAGTTATGTAACATACCGAGCTTGCAACTGAATTGCAATCTATTTCTCTATATACCTGAAGTTTTCGAAATCTTATGAATAAGGTGCTCTTTATGCAGTTACGTATATAAGGGTCACTCAATGACATTTTGGAGTTACAAACTCCGTCTATATAAAAAAAAATAAGAAAATAAAAATTGTGACCTTGCTGAGTTAAATGGTCGATGTATCTAAAATTCCGATGCAAAATTGAACAAAATAGCAACCTTCATGCTGTGGAATTGAGATGCTAGTAAAAAATTAACTTACTAGTGTTGGTGCTTGATTAAGACTTTTATCTTCTAACATGTATGACTGACTGTCTCAGACCAGGGAGCTGTTACTTTGTCAAAGTAGAAGCTCCCTGCTCAGACTTTGTGCGTCCTTTAACCAGTTAACAATTCAAAAGAATTACGAAAAACGGATTGGAAAACAAACAAAAACAGTTTGCAAATATTGTATTATTCATCAACATCTCAAAATGAAAATAAGGATTACTAAATAGTAAAGCCTCGAAATAAAGCTTTTTCATCAATAAGAAATTCACTTGTCTTGTTGGTTTGTTTCAGTTCACATTTTCTTTTACATTGCCACCTTGTTGAGTCATATGTGGTGTAGATGACCTTTTCCAAAATAACATATTTAAAAGATCCAAGCGACCTGTTGACCTAATGCCATACGTTTCGCAAGTAAAGAGCAAGCTTTTGTGTCAAACAGTCAAATGAGAGACAAGAATTATTTTGAAAATTGCTGTTTAGATGGCTACTGTTTATAACTGATCACAAATTCAGATAAATTTGTTCAATTATATTAACCGGGCCCTGTTCACCATCCTTGACCTTAGTGAAGGGTTTTCTTATTAGGGCCTACGTCTGACAACGCACCCAGTGACGTAATTTCGAGACTTGCCCGGCCAGAACCGGAGGAACTCTATATAGAGGGAACCAAAAGGGAACCCTGTGGGTGCCCACTGATTTAGAACCAGGCTGCGCACTTTTTTTAGGAAACTTAAAAATGACCTCTAAATAGCTACCAAAATGCCCAAATTGCGAAAGCTCTCAGGGGTTTTGTCCTGGCCCCACCAAGTGTTTTGCCTTTTAAAAAAAGAAACTATTAAAAAATGATCTTTAGATATCTACCAAAATGCCAAGATTGCCAGAGCTGGACCCCACCAGGGATCTTAAGCGCCCGAGACTCCTGTGTTTTGGGACACCCCCCAGTTTGGGCCAGGGGCACCAAGTCCTAAACTTACGCCACTGAAGGTACCCCTTTTTGTTTACAGCATACATCGTATTTTCATATGCACCCCCTTAACCCCTCAAAAGTGTGTGAGGGGGGGGGAAACCACAAAATCATATTAAGGTGTAACAAAATTACCATACAAAAGATACAAATTCTGAAAAAAGTGGGGAAAATTTCCCCCCCCCCTCCCCCTCCCCTCAAATCTCGCCTATGCTGTCAAAGCTCCTTGATTGGGTTCAATTAATAATGAAGGATGGCTCTTTTCCCTCTATTCTTTTTATGATTTGTGTAACCTTCTACGATAAGTCAGCTATGAAATTATCTGTTGATCATCGTCTGATCTTCATCACTTTGTGTGATCGTTCGAAAAGAATGTACTGAGAGGGACGATAGGATCCCTGAGATTTTGTCAATAGTGCAACCAAGGAGCTTCTACACAAACAGGGTGTAGCTAGCCTTTCGAATTGAGGAGGGGGTCCCCGAGGAAATATTTTGACCTTTCAGCATATTTTCTGGACCCTTTAAACGTTATCATTTTACTTTTTTGGAGGTCGTACAACCTTGTCGACTACTATATTTCCCAAGGCTATACTCTTCTGCCCTTGGGAAATGCGGAACTTACGAATATGAATCAGTATTCATTGCGTTTTGCTAATCACAAGATGATGCATATTTCATTATTTGAGTGCTCAGAACAATTTTCCCAATCTTAGGCATGTCATTTATTTCCCGTTGGCTTTCATAATTATTATTTAAGTTACTCTGTGGACCTGTTTCAAGGCTTTTGTGTGGATGAGAGTAGGGGTTTCAATGATGTGACTTAATCAATGTACAGCACTTATTTTGTTTCAATCTAAAGTCAGAAAGTTAATTAAAAACAAAGCTCTCACCCCTTCAAAAGCTCTTATGATAGTATATTGATGTTTGCTTTATCAAGTGTGGTGCAAAACTGCGTGTTGTTTCATTTATCTTATTTTATTTATTTATTATTATTATTATTATTACTACTACTAGTAGTAGTAGTAGTAGTAGTAGTAGTAGTAGTAGTAGTAGCAGCAGCAGCAGCAGCAGCAGCAGCAGCAGCAGCAGCAGCAGCAGCAGCAGCAGCAGCAGCAGCAGCAGCAGCAGCAGCAGCAGCAGCAGCAGCAGCAGCAGCAGCAGCAGCAGCAGCAGCAGCAGCAGCAGCAGCAGCAGCAGCAGCAGCAGCAGCAGCAGCAGCAGCAGCAGCAGCAGCAGCAGCAGCAGCAGCAGCAGCAGCAGCAGCAGCAGCAGCAGCAGCAGCAGCAGCAGCAGCAGCAGCAGCAGCAGCAGCAGCAGCAGCAGCAGCAGCAGCAGCAGCAGCAGCAGCAGCAGCAGCAGCAGCAGCAGCAGCAGCAGCAGCAGCAGCAGCAGCAGCAGCAGCAGCAGCAGCAGCAGCAGCAGCAGCAGCAGTAGTAGTAGTAGTAGTAGTAGTAGTAGTAGTAGTAGTAGTAGTAGTAGTAGTAGTAGTAGTAGTAGTAGTAGTAGTAGTAGTAGTAGTTTTTTTTAAATGGGGGAGGGGGCTATTGCTAGATGTCGATAACTTTAAACATTATATATCAAGAGCACCCCCTTCTTACCCCTGCCTCCCGTAGCTAAAGATTAAGCTCTACACTGCTGTTCCCATCCCCTAATTATCAAATGCTGTCGCGAAAACACATATGGGTTTTATTTTGTTGCTTGTGGATAATTATTACTCTGGCCCCATTCGAAATCCTGGTACATCAAGTTTCGTTTACAGGCTTAAAAAGGCTGGGTTTAAATGATGAATATTTAATAGCTGAAATTTACCCAAGTCAAGATCATTGGACAAGTAGCAACAACTGGAGCTTAAAATCGGAAACAAATTGACCATTTTACAGTACTTTCATTTCATGACATCACAAAGAAAAAACTTATGAGTTTCCTATTAATAGATTAAACCTATTATATTCAGTTCTTTGAACGGAAACAGTTCAACATAACCAAATAGTCGGGTATATACGGGTGGTTAATGTGCACCCCCTCCCTCCCCCAGGACTCTTCCAAACCAACTTTTTAGCTTCTTTTTATGGTCCTAAAACACATTTAAGATGTTAACAAAAGAAAAATCTCGGCACTCTGGCGATATTCAAGATGGCGTCCAAAATGGCGTCCAATATGGCGTCCAAAATGGTAAAATTCTATAAAAAGTCATATATTGGCCATAAATAATAATTTTTATTGAAAGGAAACCTCAAAATATTGTTCTAGAAGCTTTTTGGAGCACTTGCAACCATATTCATATTTTTTGCCATGTTCCTAATCCAATATGGCGGCCAAGATGGCGTCCAAAATGGCGTCAAAATGGTAAAATTAAAAAAAATCAAAAAGTTATTGGCCATAAACAATAATTATCATTGAAAAGAAACCTCAAAATATTATTCTAGAAGGTGTTGTGAACACTTGCAACCATATTTATATTTTTGCCTAACTTTGCCATGTTCAAAATCCAATATGGCGGCCAGTATGGCATCCAAAATGGCCGCCAAGTATATCAAAAAGAAAATCATGAAAAAAATTGCTTACATATGGACATTTTATATAGCGAATGTCCACCGCTTATCTGTTCATAAGAGTTACTAGTTTCTTCTACAATGTTCATATTTCATACATTTGAAATAACCTGTGTTTATAATGAATCAGTCACTGTCAGAATCAGAGTCTAGGCTGGAATAATCTGATTCATCTGGAACACCATCTTCCTCAGGATATTCTTCATCAGATGAATCCTCCTCAGTGTCATCAGCCAATATATCTTGAAGACATGACGGCAAGATAGGTCCCTCTGACCACACTGGCTCAATGTATCCATCACAAAGAGCCCATCCATGTGCTGTAGGAGGCGGGATTTCAAGTATGGGTATGTGTGCCCGTTTCCATTGAGCTACCCTGTAATTTGCACGTTTGATGTGTGGGGTCAGCGACTGTCTACAAGGTGGCATCCTGGACAAATCTACTTTGGATGACTTGATGGTCTCTCCTTCGCCAACCATCTTCTTCAACATTGCACATCGAACTTGATTGGCATGCTTAAGTCTAGGAAAGCCATATAGAGCACACACAAACTCATCCAGCTCATCAACTAGACTCTCCTCAACTTCCCAGCTATTGCCCAACTTCACGAAAGAGTCTTGGTAGCGTGGCCTCTTTTCAAGTGTCTTCAGAGGAATTTTCTTCTCCTTTCCTTTAAAAGCGCAGTTGCAATCTTCACCAGTAAAGCAGTAAATGCCGAGAAGTGCCTCACAGTATGTGGGTCCCAAGTCTTTTGCTATGTCACCGATGTCAAGGAGTCTCCGGTTAATTTCACTGCCAGTGTCAAACAGAACAGTCAGTGGACGCAATTTCTCTGCACAGTACAACAATATGAAGAAGATATCGCTATCTGGGCTGTGTACAACTGCCTGTTTGTAACCATGTTCCTTGGCATAAAACAAATACAGGATCACTCGGCTGTCTGTTTCCTCTTGGTTAGATCTAAGCCCTGGGATTTCATGTTGTTGCACAGATGTACCGTCGGTAGATGTTAGCAAGAACGGAACACCTTCAACCACAAGTATAACTTTCCTTCCTACTAAATGTGGTGCTGCTTCTGGACTACTCCAAGAGCGAAGCATGAGCTGACACAACTGCTTTTTGTTTTCGTCATTCTGCAGAAAGACCTTGAAATTGGCTGGCTTTTGGTGTTGATGCCTTCCAAAAGGATTTTCTCACTGCAGCCACGGCGAAGCCCTCCTGACTTTGATGGACTCTTCCAGATACATGTCAGTTGAGAAGATTACATCTGGCTTATGGCTTATTTGGTCAAGCAGCTTGAAAGAAATTTGCTTGAAGGTTGGAGGCAGATCCTTCAATGTATGGAAATGGGCATTCCCATCTTCAATGAAGAGTATTTCTCCAGCATTTCTGGACGGTAAGGAAGCTTGAGGCACGTCGCTTGTGAGGAAGTGGACTGCTGCTGCTTTGTTGGTTTTTGCCATGAAGCCATCGGGAGTACCTAGAGCATGAGGTACTGGTGTAATGCAGTATTTCATCAGTTCATCAATGCTTACAGGTTGAGAGAGCATCTGTGACTTCACAAGAATTTGAAAGGCTATATCCCCCTTCTCTTGATATTTCAAAGCATTTCCTTGAGCAGATGTTAGCTTAACTTTCTTGTTCAACTTTTGCATGGTCTTCAGCTTTAACTTCTTCAACGGGTCAAAGAATTCCTTTCGTCCTTCGTCGTCATCTTTTTTCTTTAGCCTCTCCTCAACAAACTTCTCCTTCTCCAACCTGCCAGCTTCCTCAGCAGTTAGAACATCATGTTCTATCTCAGAAGGTATGGGATTGCCAGATGAAATCACATACAAGCGGTCTTTGTCTGCTATGTCAAATGGGTTGAGGAAGCCTTCTATGGCATCCATTACTCGTTGTACTGCAGCTTCACTCCTCTTGATTTCTGTCTGGAGTTGCTCACGGTGCTTGCCACACTTGGCGTTATCATTGTCAAGACACATGTCACACATCTCCAATGTGGCCTGGTAGTACTTACTACGTTCTGATGTCGTCCGAATCCATCGCTGGTAAGCACCGTAGTTCTCTAAGATTACAGTAAGGCCAGCTCCACCAGCACCAGCATGGGACTTGGCAAACGTCATGAAGGTTTCCTCTATCGTCTTGTCTACGGCACATAAGTTACCGGGTATTCTAGACCTGGCAACGGATATGGCTCCTTTCTCTAGTAATCGAGTAGCTCCTGGATGACTGACCTCAATGTTGGCGAGAAATGCATCAAACCAGGTGAGGTATCTAGAGTAATTGATTCCTCCAAAGCTAAAGAACAAGTCTGCCATGTCCGCCATGCACTTGTGGTACAATTTCAGATTGTTTGTCTTTACTGCATAGAGCAGCATGAAGATACGGTGTGCATGATCCAAAAAAGATATCCAGAACTTGGCGGTCTTTCCTAGTTCTCCATTTCGGATTCGCTCTTGGAACACCGTGTAGTCATTCAGATACTGCTGAATTGTAGGATCTTGAAGAACAGCATTAAAGTTCTCAGCATTACAGAGTGTTATCAAGGCATCCAGAGCATCTGCATTTGTGGGGCCGTGAGCAGTTTCATCCCTCTGGACGATATAAGCTGAAAGAAGTAGTCGTTCTAAGGCTTCACTTACTACTTTCAGACACCACATGGACTTGCTATACGCTTTGCCATTTAGAACTCCTTTCAGGCAGCCAGAGGTTGTGAGATTTGCTTCTATAATGAGCTCAGAGTAGCCCGAACCAGCCATCTTATGTCCAAGCATATTCAAGTAGTTCATCATGGTATGGAAGGTTCCAATGAGGACGATGTGGTTCTTGTAAGCTGCAGGGTTGTCCCATATGATAGGCATGGCTTTCATGATTACACCAAGGTCAAATGTAGTTATTGTGTAACGCTGTCCAACTTCCTCAGTAGCCTTCTCGCATTGACGCAACAGTTCTTTCACAACATTGTACTCTGTGATAGGCTCGGTAATGGACGGATAAAAGTCAATGGTGGTAAGCTCACTTGGGGGGCATCCAATGGCAGAAATGAACCCACACAGTGCTGGTATCTGCTGCTTGTCAGTACTACTTGCTTTTCGACAGAAAGCCCAGATGAAGTACACTGTTAAAGCTCTCTGTAACAAAGCCAAATTTTCTTCTGGCTGCTGGACATTCTGTAGGTCTATGTTAGGACCTTTTCTCTTTGCAATATAAAAAGGTGGCAATGGAGCAGGTGTGTCTAGCTTGAGAGAGTGCTCTTTAGTTCTGGGAATTGAGACTTGTGTGTGTACTGGGTCTTCAGGCTTCTTGGCTTCCTGTAGCATAATCCCAGCTGCAGTATTGATAGCAGGTCTGCTGTGTATGCCAGTAAGGAGTTGGTTGAAGTTGTCCCACTCAGAATGAAAAAGAACATTATGCGGCGATTTCACAATCTGTGCTGTCAGTAGTGAAGAACGCTGTTCCAGAGCAACTGCAAGCGCAGTCTCCAACTCCACAGAAAAGAGGTAACTCTCGCAATGGCCTAATCTGCTCAGGAGGGTAAGCAACTGTCTACTTCGGTAGAGGTGGCGCAATGTCATGCAGAGAAGGAGGTACATAATGTTAGGCTACCATGTGTTGGCTTTGATCATGCTAGCATGGATTTTTTTTCAATTCAATTGATGATAGACTTATTTATCCAGAATATTATTACAAATTATTATGATGAGTAAATTCTATAAAAATAAGTAAATTTTCATCCTTACCTGTACTGAGATATTGAATTGTTAATTATTAATTCCTTTGTCTCTCAAATTTCGCCGTGTCACAATATGGGCTTGCTAAAATAAACGTTAGTAAATATGCACATTGCAGGGGCGGATCCAGAAATTTGATTTAGGGGGGGGGGGGCGCATTGCCAGGCGCAATGGAATTTTGGGTTAAAATACGGATTTGACAATATACATCATACGTAAATGTCATAGGGGGGGGGGCGCGCCGGGTGACCATCTAAATCCGTGCCTGCATTGCGCCTCAACTTTTTTTTTTTAAAGGTTATGTTTTCCTCTATTAAATGAGCCATTTTAACGTTGTAGTGTTGTTGCTAACTCAGTCTAAAATTTTCGGAATAGGACTCTGCAAAAACGGTCTGCGATACCGACTTGGGATTTAAAAGGGTAAATTGGATTCATGCAGACCAAATTGATGCATACAAAACAATTTTCCCATCGGCCATCTATGATTTAGAAAATAGTAACAATACAAACATGGTTGGTAAGAGTTCCCAATGGCCCTAAAATAATATTCTGTACTTTCTTTTTAATTATGGACAATATATGACTTTTAAATTAGAATTTTGTCATTTTGGCGGCCATTTTGGACACCATATTGGCCGCCATATTGGATTTGGAATATGGCAAAGTTATGCAAAAATATAAATATGGTTGCAAGTGTTCCCAACAGCTCCTATAATAATATTTTGAGGTTTCTTTTAAAGATAATTATTGCTTATGGCCAATATATGACTTTTTAGAGAATTGTCCCATTTTTGGCGCCATTTTGGACGCCATCTTGAATATCTCCAGAGTGCCGGATTTTTTTTGTTTGTTAACATCGTGAATGTGTTTTAGGACTATAAAAAGAAGCTAAAAAAGTTGGTTTGGAAGAGTCCTGAAGGGGGGGGGGGTGCACATTAACCCCCCGTATGTACCTGTCTAAAAGGTTTTGAATCTCCCCCTTTAGCATAACGATATGAATTACGAAAAATCCCCAAACTATTCATATCATTGTAAATATTGAACAAAATCCTCCCCTGCCATCCCATCTCCTCTCCTCCCCTCCCAACTTCCTCACCTCCCTTCTCTCTCCCCTCCCTCTCCACAGCATGCGTTTTTCTCGCGCCACCACTGAATCCAACTGTCCAAAGGATGTGAACCACAAAAATAAAAGTTTAAATCCTTAACAACTGATAAATGAAATTTATATTTTACTGGGGTTTGTTGACAGTGCAAAGGTCAGTGGCGGCAATTTCCTTTCACTAATGGGGGAGGGGAAAGGGGATGAACCTAGACAGTGGTGTAGCCAACCATATACAAAAGTTTCACATAAGGCATCATTTTTTAGAGGGGAACACAAGTATATTCGTCCCCAACCAAATAATTGGGGATATGTCTCTCCAGTCTCGCCGCCTATTCCATTGGCTACTGTGCTTAACTGGTCACCGTTCATTTTAAGTAGATCATCTTATTTTGCATATTTGGGGTTCGTTTCACTTTTCTCTACCTTGAGCATCCAGTCATGTTTCACTACCTGCTACGTGAGATTCAGCAGTTCAGACTGTCACAAATAAAACATAGCTGAAGAGAGGAAGTTAACCTTGCCACTGTATGACCGAGCACTTGTTTCCCTGTTCACACTCGCGGGCTCGTGAATCTGACACAGGTACAGCGGATACGGTTTAATTGGCCAAATCTTTGTTTTCTATAGGATCATGTGATGGTTAATTAAAAAGTTGTCAACGACATTAATCAAATTTATGCCAAGAGATTAAAGACAACCCTATAGTAATTTTTAATTCTATATTTTTCCATCATTTATATGTTTTTCAGATGAAGCTTTGAGAGAGTAAAATTACTTTTGATTGGGTGAGCCTTCTGGGAGATTTAAATTTGCGAGAAGGTTTGAAAACGAAAAGGTACTGGGTCCTACCAGATCACTATAAACTTCTTCTTTTAAGATCTGTTCGAAGTAAGTGTCAGCAGTTATTTAACCCTATGTTTTAACATCGAGAGGAGGCATAGTAGAATACAAGATAACGCTACAATATTCCATTTCTTTCTTTCATCTTTAGGTCATGATGATTTGTTAGCAACTTTGAAATACGTGTTCAAGTTGAGCTTTTGCTAAATATTACGAAAATTGTTTTATTGCCTCTTTCATCAACATCGATCTGTAGATGAATGAAGCTAATGTTTTTAGTTCCACAATATCAGCATAATCATCTCTAGGGCGGACTGGTCGAATAATCGTTCTGACAAGTGCCAGACAAATTAATCTGTCAAAGGTGGCCAGTTTGGGTTAAAGTAGGCAAGACATTTACGAGTTAAATCTTAATGAAGTTTCACTATTCGATGGCCCAGTCCGCCCGTTGGCACTCATTTTGAGAAAGCAATCTACTTGAATTATCATATGGAAGAACGTGCCTCAGCCACGAACCATTCGCCTATAGCTTTGCTATATAGGTTAGAGCTAAGCTAATTCCATCGAGCCATTAGGCTCATAGAGCCGGTGCTTATTTATCCCCGGTTTCCATGGCGCAAGCGGACAAGACTTCCCCTGGATGGGACGCCAGTCCATCGCAGATTAAGTAACAGTTGTGCTGGTACTCATTTTTCACAGCTGAGTAAAGTGTCTTGTTCAAGGAACACAATGCCACAGCGCTCACGACGGGAATCGAACCCGGTACCTTTCAAATACGAGCTTGACACCTTAACCACTGAGCCACTGCACCTCACATACTGCAATATAGGTTAAAAGACATTCCAAATCTACAGGAGTGTTGATCTTTGTGTCATTCTATCATTTGTCGGTGCGTTGGGGGACCAAACATCCTCTCGACTGGGTGGGTGTAGCCACCCTTGCCTTTTACTCGAAGTGTTTTATGCGCGTACAAGTTTGCCATCATCCCTTACATAAATTCTTTACATTGTTTCTGTTTTCTGTTTTATCCCGTTCAAAACTTTGTACCTATCAATAGTTTATAGAAATAAAAAAAAGCAACGCTTTACAACTATGGACAGAACGCCAGCACAGTGAAAGGAAGGGGGGAGAGGGGGGGGGGGGGAGGCGAAACTCACAAAGAGGGTACTTTTTATGACAGCAATCATAACATACTGAGAAACACCCAAATGCACAAGAACATGGTTGGACCAAACCGAAGACAAATGTCACTGTTTGTGACAAAAACAGCCATAAATCACGACATAAAATGTTGTGGCAGTGTCACAAACGGTATTTTCATAGCCAGTTCTTTGTTTCATCGCTTTGAAAAGCGGAAGAATTCCTAGAAAGTCACGTTTTATCCTGTTCCCGGTGACGCAAAGGGAACTGGGGTATTCACCCCATTCCCCCGTAGTGCAGACGTCCTTTACTCTGTGCATGTATGATTCTGCAGTAGTAGCTGCACGTAACTCGCAGTTACACTTTGGGATGCATATTTTGATAACAACTTCCACAAACCAGGAGGGGCTTCAGCGAAAGTAAGTGAGATGTATGCAGGTTGTCATCCAAATGATTAAAATGGGAAACTCGCTTCCCGCCAGTCACATTCTTCATCAGAGTGTCAATTGCGACTGATCAGTGATCCTTCCCTCTGTTCGGAACTGCACATCTATCGTGTAAGTTAACAAGTTTCATTTTACGTATTCTTCTTTATTTAGCTATACTGTTATACAGGCTTAAGTTTAGTATTAATTTATCAAGTCAATTTTTTGTATTAAGGACAATTTACAGACCATATGGATAATACCCTGAATGATTTACATTTTAAGATGTGACAACGCATTTTTTAATAACAATTGTTCATTTTTGCATGTTCGACTTTTTTATTGTAAGAATCGCCGTCTTCTTTGATTATTATTGTGATTTGACAGCAAATTAATTTATGAGAAGTTTTAAACTTGTCTCTCACCCCATGGGTATATGGGTAGGGGTGGAATAACAAAGCTTTCCAGTTTCAAAATCTAAATTGTCAATTTTATCATCAGTGTCATTATATTTTCAGGAATGTATGCTGTCAGGCATCGACCTTGGGATGGCAGTTACTCGCCATCAAGCACCCAAGGGTGCAACAATAGGGTCACCGTGAAAGCGCCACAGACCCCGAATTAAAATGTAGATTTTGGGGGCCCGAGCAATAAAACAGCTTCTTTTTTAACAAGGTCTGAAATTCCTCACGTGTTTCAAAAACCCTAATGTCTGATAGTTGCGCTACTTTTGCACTATAATATATCAACGGCCATTGAAGTGCCCCGTCTGTGTTTTAGTCAACCCGCTGAAATCTTTCGACATTTAAGTTCTTTCAACAGTTATAATTCAGGACTTGTCAAAAAAAGTGTTGATAAGGCAAGCTCTATCTTTGGAATGGTTTGGTTGGTAGCAGGAAAACTTAAAAGATGGTTTATTGTGTTCAAGCAGGGTGTTGGGATACATTTCCTTGACTCATATAAATAATGTCACATAAATAATTAGATCGATTCATTCCATTTCTTGTAGCCTGCGGCCATACCAGCTTCAGAAGCAAAACGTGTCACATAAATGAACGGAACAGGTGGACACCCAGCCATGTCAGAAGAAAAGCCGTGTGAACCTCTTCCCCCAGATCGAAACCTGCCTAGTAAGTGGACATTCAAGCAATTATCAGTTTATGAATAATTCTTCTTTGGGTCATTAGGGGGTTGTCATAAATTGCATTACTAATTAATATTTTTTCTTGTATTACTTTTTTTTTTCATTCCTGTCTACCTCGAAGAACACTCACAGCTGCAGAAACGCACTTGTAGAAGTAAAACTTCCATGGATACGTTTGATACTATTTTCTTTTCTTTCTTATATATGAATTATGACAGGTATCGTATATTCAACAATATTGGATAACATTTATGCCATAACTTGGGCTGTTGGGTGGTGGGCAAACCTACTAACAAACGGGTAAAGGCTCGTCCAATGTGCAGATGTGTAGAATGAATGTTGGGCACGATTTAACCAATACAGCAATACCCATCGTAGTCATGATACCCATCGTAGTCACGATACCCATCGTTTAAACGATGTTTGGTTTGTGGATGCAGTTTGATTGTTTACTGTACTTTTTAAATTATTTTCATTGAAACGTTTCATGTGTTGTTAATAATGTCTACTTTGGTATGGCGGTGATCCTCCAAATTAAAAGTTGCAGGCCCGTATGGCCAGGGTTTTCTCAAAGGGGGAATGAACATGAGGGAGCTTATGGGCAAAGTATCCATATTCCCAGTTTTTTTTTAATATTTCATCCATACTTTTCAAAAACGGAGTGCAGTTATAACTTTCTATAATTGATAATTTTTGCTTTCAAAAGTGAGAGAAAAAATACCTGATGGTCTAAATATGTTGTCCATTACATTGCTAAGAGGTTAAATGTTACTGAAGACCAAAACAACAAAGAACCTTATAGCAAATTTTCTGGACCTTTTTACTTTATCTTACTTTATCTTACTCTTTTGGCAACACCCATTACCTTCGGTCTTTTAAAATAAGAAACAGAAGAGTCGGTCAGGTACCGACATAACCTGCTTGAATGAAGTTTTAAGCGAAAAGTGAACCTACAATTTTTCTTACATCATTATTCCATTGCTTTCCAGAATTTATATCTTCTGAATTTTATGTATTACAGGCGAATTTTACACAAAAAAAGTTACTTTCAAAATATGTCTGATCATACAGTCATATTGAACAGTTGAAAGAATTGCGATGTAAACTCAATATACAGTCCGGTCCACGCTTCCGATTGGGATATCTCCCGATTGGGATATCTCCCGGTTGGGGGATCTCCCGCTTGGGGGATCTCCCGTTTGGGAGATCGAGACATGCGCAGTGACCATTATTTAAGCTGTTGCTAATAAAATCAGCCGTTAATTCTCTTTTGCTTATCAAATTATGTAATTCTAAAGTTGCATACTTTGTAAATGATATTGAAATTAATATTTCTGTATAATCTTAGCTTTTGTTGGTGACTTAGATGTTAAAATCTGCTCTTTAGAAAATATTGAAATGAATTTTGAAAGATTACGTTTAAATTCCCTAGAGAAAGTCAAATTTGGTGAAAATGGAGAAAATTATTTAATCGTTCTGTTACTCTAATAAAATTAGAATATTGCGTATGCATTTTTCATACCTTTGCCTAAAACCTATTTTACCGGTATGTATTTTTTTTTAGAGAGATTTAAATTTGGAAAAATGCGTTACAATGACAACAAAATCCCGATTGGGAGATCTCCCGTTCGGGGGCGTGGACCGGACTGATATATGAACAAGACATTACGAAATAAGACAACGAAAAATTGTATTATTTGTGACAATTTTATCATACTCAAAACTTTAATTGCCGACGATAGTCTCAGCCAATCAACAATTGTACAACATAAAATGTTCAATACGAATCAGCCATCTTGGTAAGATTATTGAGAAAACAACATTAAAATCGGAGAGGAATCACTGTTATTACATCACACACAGACACATTTGTATATCTTTTGAAACAATTGTGAATAAAAATATGAAAAGCATAATGTGACATCTACTTCACTTTACTTTTTCTCTTCATTTATTTCAATGTTAAAAGATTTTCGGCCATAAAAATGTAATTGGCAGGTATCTACTTTCTTTAAGGGATTTCCTTATTGTCGACGAAGAGAAGAAACAAACGCTTTACTCATGCTAATTATTGACACTGTTATGGCACATTTGACAAAATCAGTCTTGAAACAAATGTCTGAATGTGTTTTGAATTTTTGTATACTGTACATGCGATAAAGTGTAATATAAGGGCTTTCTGATCATACTGGAAAAAACTTGCTACAAGTGTAATTTTGTTAAGTCGCGATTTGTAGCCCAGCGCGAATGTGCGAAATCCAAACCTGAAGTTATCATCTGACTGTCTGAAAGGTCATGCACACAATGTCGCCTTATCTTTTAACTGTCGAAAACGAGAGGTCAGAGTGCATCTTTCTCTTTATTCTATTCCATTTTGTAAAAAACAGAAAATCGCTAGGCTCCGCGGTCATGCTATCGCAGTTATAATGGTCTACCGTCTGCTATGTAGCCCAATCGGACAACACTTATGACTTAATGAGAAATACAATTCTTTCACGTAAAATCAACATTAGTTAGAAAATATTGAAACGGTCTAATATGGGCCCGATTATATTATCATCCCTGCGGGTGCTTATAAGCATGTTACGGTTTTTAAGTTGCAAGAAAATGTTTTTGTATTTTTGAGAACAATCTAAATACATATAAAGATGTGACAACTAACTGGGATGCCTTTACTAGAAGGTAAATACATGTATCATTTTCCAGCATGGAATTATGTGGGTCGATAATGATAATCCTTTATGAGCTTGGTATGGTATGGAGATTGGTTATATGATCAAAAACGATGAAACTGTGGCAGTCTAACGTCTTTAAAAGTGCTTTACAGTCCGAAAGCATGCCTATTAATAAGAACATTTATAACACACGAAAATATTGAAGTCATGCAGCCATATTGTTTAGATGTTGCGATAAAATGACATAGTTTTTAATTTATAATAATACTAATTTTGAATTTTAAAAATCATTGTATTGAAAAACATTTGAATTTTCAAAATGGCCGTTTCGCGCCTTAAAGCCTAGCTATATTGTCTATTTTATCTAATATTTCAAAAACGGCATGGTAAGCATATCAAATGGGAGTTGAAAAGCTGTAGCCATGACAGTAATGAAGGTATTTTCAAAAGTTTTAGGTTTCCCCTAACAAAGATATTTTTCCCAGACGTATTTTAAATTTGAAAAATGTAACATTGCATAAGGCTTTAAGTTACGATAGCAAAGGGTCATGGAAAATATAACAAAATGGCGGCTTCCATGTAGCAAAATAATGTTCCCATTAATTTAATAGGCATGCTACCGGACTGCTTTATAGGACAAATCCTGCCATCTATTTAAAGCTGATAAACTTCTTTTGTTGTGAAAGTTCTCAAAATAATATCGCATTAATCAAAGATGTTTATCAGTTTATGGTTGGGATTACATGGCCAATCGGCAGATTAGCGATTGATTTTCAAATTAAGAATAGAAATGTAAAACTTTTTCAGTAAACGAGGCCAGGTGACTACATGCGTATTGTATAACAAAGGATTATACACTCTAAAAAAGAAATAGTCAAATTTGACCATAACATGGTTAACTCTGCACCTAACCAACTTTGGTCAAAATTAAACGACCATAACATGATTAAATTCGACCATAATATGGTAGTAATGGACAAATTTAACCATATTGTGGTCAATTTTGACCAAAGTTGGTTCCATGCAGATTTGACCATGTTATCAGGTTATGGTCAAAAGTTTACCGTTCTTTTTTTAGAGTGATAGTGCAGTGATCAAGTAAGTTAATCGTGAAAGAGAAGTCCAATATATTAGAAACAATATGGTGAAGATATCAATATCTTATTCCGTTAAGTCAAAAATTCTGTATCATTTGTGTAAAATTACTGGTATGGCAATTTGACTGTGAAAGGTTGACACATTCATCATCACCTGATTACTTGATAGCACTTGATAATTTATTTTTACAAATTGATTCACATTTTAGTTTTTTATATTTTTTCAGACGGATTACTTACTGACTTAATTAAATTGTGTTTCACTACTTTCCTAACATATCTAATATTTGCTCAGCCAAGCAAGTTCAGGAAAATACAATATGACACGTATAGACTTTCGAGGAATTTGAGGATGTTATGTCACAACTAGTCTGATTTCAGTCGTTTCTATACAAAGGAGATATATCTTATAATGAGACATCATATTGAAGTAGTTTTTTCATTTCGTCTTTCTTTTGAAGTCTCAGTGTTTTATTTAAGACGAACCTACTCGACCACTTTAAGCTACAAACTTGACGAAGAACGTGGTCTTGTTCGAACAACCTTACACACATGGGACATCCACTACAAAGAGTTACATTTGACAGGCCAAGGAACTTAAACAGTTAAACCGACTTGGCACATGAGTCGAATTTCCTTATCCGGGATGATTAATGATAAGTCCTTTAGTGCAAGAGGGTCATATTATTAACTTGCTGGGATCCTATAATTAGCCTACTTAAAGTATTCAGATTTTCTGCACACTGTTTGTAGAGTCTTAATGAGAAATGTTTGACACAATTTGATGGGTGTCAGTATTGGAAGAGTTTGTATCTATGTTTATTGAAGGCCGCTCATAGTGGGTGCAAGGATGTATGAACATGGCCTTGGCCCGTGCTAAAAGCTCCAAAACTGAACTAGGAGAGGCTTGATAATAATGACCTTTATATCATTCTTGTAACTCATGATAGCTAAATACAAAAAGATGGTTATCAGAAGGAGTTCATAGAATAGGAAAAGGATACAAAGGTTACTGATGGATGATTGTTTTTAAAATACTGAAATTGAAAAGTCAATTTTAAATGATAGATTAATCGATACGTTTACTGATTATTTAAACGATACACGCAGAGGTGAAGACGGGAAGAACAGAGATGTCATCTATCAGGCCTGCCTGATGTAACCAACGACCGTGTTGAACGGGACGAGCAAGCTTGTTCACTCTGTACCCTTCCCCCAATAATACTCTCTGAACAATTAAGTGTAAATGTGGTATTTAGGCCTATCACTATCAGAAATGCAGCAAAACATGTTGAATCTGATTAATAGGCCAGTTTGCAATGTCACTTTGAACATACATGACATAAGCATGACGATTTTGCCTCTTTAAACACAACTTTGAAGGAAAATCTGTTGCCGCCTTTGAGAATACAGAAAAAAAATAAGAAAAAAAATATATATATATATATATATATATATATATATGTACATACATATATATATCTATATATATATATATGTATATATATATATATATATATATATATATATATATATATATATATATATATATATATATATGTATATATATATGTACAAATATATATGTATAAATATATATATATATATATATATATACATATATATATATAGATATATATATGTATGTACATATATATATATATATATATATATATATATATATATATATATATATATATATATATATATATATATATATATATATATATATATATATATATATATATATATATATATATATATATATATATATATATATATATATATATATATATATATATATATATATATATATATATATATATATATATATATATATATATATATATATATATATTTATATATGTGTATATATATATATAATATATAAAAATATATATAATAGGAAATATATAGAAAATATCTTTTTGGTTGTGCTTGTTTGAAATATAATGGGAACATTTATATCCAACCAAGATTAATAAAATATTATCAGTTTTCACAGAAACAAAACATGAAAACTACAAATGGCTGATTTGAATGGATTAAAGGGTTAACATTGACGCACCTCTTTCTGTTCACTTTGCCTATCTTTGGTTGTAACAAAATTTGTGACATAAAATAAAGAGATAAATACAACATAAACAAATAAGTCCCCTTAAAAAAATGATCAACTTATTTTAGGGATGACCTCATCAAACAAACAAACAAACAAACCCTTAAAAGCAACTTATTTTAGGGATGTGAATTTATATAACTGTATAATACGAATAATACCTTGAGGTTTAACAAAATTGTTATACCTGTATATACAATTCACATTTCATTATTAGAACTGATTCAAGTGATCCAGGGATATATATTTCAAAATATCCCACACGATTCATAGACAGGATATCTTAAATTACCAGGACATACGAAATTAATGTCACGCGTTACGACGATCAAAAGTAGATCAATTTTGCACTATATATCATTTTAATGGATTACACATGCTTGTCATTCAGTCCATTTGTCAATGTTATAAGGTTAAAGATTAAACATATATATCATATATAGTCAGCGGCGTATAAATATATTTGACGTGGGAGGAGGGAGGGGGGGGGGGGACCTTGTCCTAATTCAAACCTACAAAGAGTTTGTAAATTCATTGTAAATTGTTCAATATTACCACATTTCCCGAAAATGCTGAAATGAAAGAAATTGAAGCAAATTTCACGAAAATGAAAGAAAATTGAAGGAGATGTTCCTGAAATCGAAGAATGTGCAATATGGTACTTGCTCCCTCCCTCTATTAGAAATATTGGAAGCGTTGGCTCCTGACCCCCGATTCCCACACCACTGATAGTACGAAATGGACTCTACCGTCTCAAGGATTTTATAACTTGTTTCTGAAAAGGACTGCCCTTAAGAAACCACTGGAAGGGAAGTGTTATGACAGATGATTGCGTATTGCAAACGATTGCGATCGAAAAACACATTGATGGAATCAAATTGAATATTTTTAGTTTTAAAGTCGCCATTGCTGATTGAACATAAAGGATTTTGGTCGAACTCTACTCCAGGAACTCCATGCATAGCAAACCCAGTTAAAGTTTTATTATTTTTAGATTTAAAAAAAGGGTAGACGTTTGTCTTGCTTACCAAATGCCAAATTTGAATGATTTGGCTCATTTCCATTCAAATAAAACATGGTTTAAGTCATTTATGCGATTTCAATATAATATATGAAATTTGAATATCAGCTATCTAAGGTTCGTAATAAAAGTTCGAGGTGCCAGAGTTCAAAATCCCTCCTCAAAATCACATGACTAAACTCCACTAGTTTTCGTTTGATCGTATAGTGTATTAAGCTTATATGGAAATGTCAGTTAACGCATATTAATTTTGATTAATTCTTCGGATGGACAGTCATATTTTTATCTAATTTCCTGTTATTTGTCAAAGAACGAATTTAGGCTACTTTCACTCGAGATATCATTTTGACGCCAGCATGGGATATTCTCTGTGACAGTGGAAAAGGGCTAGACACGAGTTGTGTCAGCGGAATTTCTCATTTTAGATTCAGGAGTTACAGTAGCAGTCTGTGTCACGCACACGCATATGAGTATGAAATAGTTGTGCATTACACTCTTCTGTACTTACTCTTATTACACGTTCAGACGTCCTGAACTTTGGTTCAGCAAAAATGATGTCTCTTATGGATTGCAACTAACTGGCACTTCCTGAAGTCAGGGCTGCCAGGCACTTTGAAAATCGGCCAGATCAAACAAAGACCAGATTTAGTTTTGCAAAGCATATGGGCAGATGAGTAGAAAGTAGCACCAGGTCAAAAGTAGCATTAGGTCAAAAGTAGCACTAGGTCAAAAGTAGCACTAGGTCAAAAGTAGCACTGGGTCAAAAGTAGCACTAGGTCAAAAGTAGCACTAGGTCAAAAGTAGCACTAGGTCAAAACAGGCCTGAGCAAATACTCGTACTTTACGCAAAGCTTCCACGAACATTCAACTATGTAGGCCCTATGCTCCCATATCAATAAGGAATCTGAGCACAGATTAGTCAGGAAGCAACACAGAGCTCTATGGGCCAGATTTATGTCATTTATTGCGAAAAGAACGGTTTCTACACATGCTAAGAAAGAATTTAAACTATAGTTGTATAGGTTCATTTATCAAATCAAACTTTGACAAACAATTTGAAACAAATATACAACTGTACAAAACGACCAAAATCGGCTTTAAAAGGTTACATTTGCGTAATTTGGTCGGTAAAAACCCAATTTGGTAACACTCCTTGAAATTTCTTAATATGTTTCATGCATGTGAATGCAATAACCGAATACACATGTGCTGACATTCAGATTGTATCAATCCACAGATTGTATCAATCCATATGGACGTAAGTTTACGTTGCAGAGTAAACTTTAAGACTAACTAAAATTGAAATCAAAACAAAATGATTTGCAGATTTTGCACAACCTCTGTGGCGGCGTCATGATTTTAAAGCTGGGGTAAGAGAGGAGTACTTTTGTCTCATGGGGAAAAAGTCTATAAATCGGACAATCTATGTCACTTTGCTAAATTTTCTGGGGGCAAAGCAATCTCGCGGGAGAAAATGCCCCGTCCCCCCCCCCCCCCTATAATGCCGCCATTGCCTCTCTATAAGCCTATGAATGCATGTAGACAGGTAGAATAATGTATTAACCTATCTGATGGTTTTATATTTCACCGCCGAAAAAAGTTGGCTTCAACCAGGACACCTTCAAATTGTATATTTCGCCCATCAGATATACTATGCTCGATTTGCTCTCAATCTAAAAATCTCATATATTGTAACTGTTGAACTGTTGAAGAGGACATATTGGACTGACATAAGAATGAAGGTATTATTAGTATTTTGTATGCCACGGAAAACGAGATGTCTTTTAATTTAATGTGAATACATACTAGTGATGTATACATTGAAAATGACAAAATATAACAATGAGTGAGACCATTTCTTATATGATTTCCCCCCACAGATGGTGAAAAAGTGAATGATAAACCGTCCCTAAACAGTACAGTACATGCTACCTCACCTCACCCACCAACAAATGGTGACGTCAAGCGACACTCTGTTCCCACAAGCCCATTTGATGAAATCACAGGTAAGTCAGCTATGGCTGATAGTGTAGTTATTTAAATCATAGTGTAGTTATTTAAATCATTAAATTCAGATAAGTGCAGATGATGAAGATTTTACCCTTCTCGGTATTTGTGTAAACGAGTGTGGTGCGCTGCACGTGAACTGCTTTCCTTGTGGCTCGGAAGTAAGTAACTCCTGAAATTGAGGTGATTTCTAAAAAAACAAATATTGCTTGGAGTGACAAATAAGATAAGTACTAAATATGATAATCTAAGTAACTTAATATAAAACAAGCTTATCTAAATTTGGATGAAATTTATAAATTAATTTTACAAGATACTGAAATAAACATTTGAACAATTGGGGAAAAGTATTTCATGCACTGCGCGCAGATGAGATGTTGAAAATGGAGATGCTGTCCACCTTTTATCGAAACAGTTCTTTAAAGTTACACAATGAGACAATGGCGATACAAATAAAAGTTATAAATCAAGCATAACGCAATCATTGATCCTTTGACATAGGGGAAACTCCACGAGAACGAGTACAATTCATCCTTGGCGGAGGAGGAGAAACACCATGCTCTGATGTCGATGTACACGATGTCTTCTCGGAGATGGAGGAATTGTTTTATGACCAAGATGGGGAAGTTTTGGAATGGAAGGAAACGGCGAGGTAAATATGTCATCCAGAACATTTTTACTCCTTATTGGTTGTCTTTACTAAATGACCACTCGTAAAACTCTCCCATCCTGCTTCACTACATTAGATGGCATGGTACGTTTAACTATAAGCATCTCAGAGGAATTTTAATAATGGTTTTATAATTGACCAAACTTTATAATGTTTATTATTAGCAAATTGCAAGCGAAACCGTTTAAACATTTCTTTCACAATTCTGACTTTCCGCCATCAAAAATTATATTGAAGGACAATATTGTGTAGTTTCTTCGATTGAATATTTCATCTTATTCTTTTCTCTTCAGATGGGTGAAGTACGAAGAGAACGTGGACCTGGGAGCAGGAAGATGGAGTAAGCCTCACGTTGCTACTCTATCGCTCCATAGTTTATTGGAGTTACGGAAGTACATGAAGATAGGAGTCGTTACCCTTGACATGGAAGCTACCGAATTGGAAGACATCGCAGGTGTGAATATGAAAGATTATACGAGTATTGCAATTACAGGTTCAATTAGAAACTTGAAGACAACTTGGCTTATGAAAGTGTGAGAAAAACAAATACTCTGAAAAACCGCTTTAAACTACGAAATTTCCCTGCACTCCACACATGGAAATTATCCATTAACTAAGTTTGACGACTGACTTTTATAATAATGTTTACTATATTTATCATTTTGAACTTATCCGAGGTTTTTTAATTGAAAATAGTCAATTTATACTGATCAATTGCCTCGCAATTTTGTTTATGATGATGATGATACGTTCGACAAGATATTAAAAAGCAACTTTCATATTTATTTGTTATCATATTTAGAGCAAATCCTAGATTCTGTGGTTTCAAGCGGGTGCTTACCGGAAGAAAACCGTCAGAAGATACGAGACGCCATACTCTGCCGGCATCGACACCACAAACAAAAGAAGCCTAAGCAAGAGAAACAGGACAAACCACAGAGGAGAAAGAGCAGTGTCTACCCTGGGATCGGTCGGGGACTGAATGATACAGGAAGGACCATGTCAATGGGTGGCATTAATGCAGTCAGCATGGAACAAGGTACAAATTCGGCGAACTCTGCAGCCTATAAGAGCACTTTGTCTTTCCAGGAAAACAAAATAAGGTTTCGTAATTTCGTAAGATATGCATTGATTCCGCACAGTGTGGAAGATTAAATAATGCTATATCGAAATAATAAAGGTCGTATATTTTTCAGCATATGCTATAAAGCAATATGCAACTTAATGAGGTTGTGGATGTAAAAGTGAGTCAATGTACGTATAGCAAAGGCATGACATCTAAAGCTCTTATTCGTCCCATGCAGCCGCTGCAGAAGGCCAAGTCAAAAAGAATTCTTCTTCTTCTCAACTTGCAGATGGACGACGGGCAAGCAAGACCTCATTGGGTAGAAACAATACATCGGAAAATTTGCAGAAGGAAGCCAAGGTGAGAAAAAACACTCTTTGCAATTGGTAATATGTGATACAAAAGGTGAGGTGATCCATTTCATCTACCTACTGTGGTGTAGCGGTTATCATACCTGTCTACAGACCGCGAGGCCCCGGGTTCAATCCTGGGGTGGGTAGACACGCCAGTGCACCACAACTGGTTATCAAAGGCCGTGGACATTGACTTGGTTGTCGATGTTATGTCTGTCCGTACGTCGTACCTGTGTTCTCGTCCGGGTCGTATTAAGCGTTTCGTGATAGCATTTGTACTATCATAACCAAATACGCAGGCGACGACCCCGTCATTGTAAATGTGTGTTCAACTCTCTCTCTCTCTCTCTTACCAGCGGGTATATGACCCTATGTTTTTGCTTAGTCTTCCTTCGGATGACAAGGAAAATAATCCCGTTTCAACAGTAGCAAAATGAGTGCATTTTATCGTGTAAACAGGTTTCTAACAATTTGCTGTTCTGCTATCATTGCAGTCTGAATTTGTTTGTAGCACTTCGTGTGCATATGACATTTCTTCAATGAAATTGACTCAAAATAGTTGTGTACGGCACCGACATGACCGAGCTGCCGAGTGAACAGTCAGCTTTATGTTAATGGTGGCGAAAAGACAAAGTACGATTTTCACAAGTCATGGTTGTTTGGTTGAAGGGTTTATCAAGGTTGATCAAATTGACACGTGACTTTGAAAGAACTTAATTGCAGCAGGCATAATCTATTTTTAGCAAATAGTTATGTAGTTCATGCGAAGTATTTTAACATGTTTATGATATATTTGTTAAGTTAGTTGATACGTTGTAATCGTAATAGCACAGTACATCATTTTGTGTAAATTAATCAACTAAGAAGTTTAAAACTTTCTGTCGCAAAGGCTAAGTTCCTGCGCAAGATTCCGGCTGGTGCCGAAGCTTCAAACATTCTTGTCGGCGAGGTTGACGTGCTTAAGAGGCCTCTCACTGCTTTCATTCGCTTTAGTGAGAGTATCGTGCTGTCGGACCTCACAGAAGTTCCAATTCCAACAAGGTTTTTGTTTCTTCTTCTTGGTCCACCCACGGAGGACACGGTGCAATATAAGGAAGTCGGAAGGTGTGTCGCTACCCTTATGACTGATGACGTAAGTACGAATTAGGGTTGTATTATTTAAATTGGAACTTATAGATTGTTTACCTTATTTGAATTCGAACATGTAGATTAAAGAACGACATCAAATGTATCAGTGAAAAGTAAGATATTACATGATATCTAAACGAAAGACATTTACAAAATTTCTGCTCGTTCTAATATGTATTCGATGGTGTTTTCACGTTGGTCATTAAGCTTACAAGATTTCCAGAACTGTGTATCATTTTAAAGTAAGTTTGAGAATATTTCCCTCAATTTGTAGGTTTTTCACGAACTAGCATACAAAGCAAGGAACAGAGAAGACATCATTGCAGGGATTGACGAATTCTTAGAGCAAGTTACTGTCCTCCCTCCAGGTACGTCTAAACAATATTTTTTGTGGTAAATCATAACTTCTGAAATGAACTGCTTATACTATCTATTGTGCTTTTTTTTTTCCTTCAAAAATACTTTACGTAATGTGTCTGCACGCATAATATTTCAAAACATATAATGAAAATCAACTCAAATTTTTCTTAGCTACGCAAACAATTGACAGCTAATAGGCTCAAAAATTAGGTAATTTAATTTAGTCCAGTTGTTGTTGGTTGTATTACCAACTGACCAAGGAGAGGCTATACATGCATAGTACCTCCTTCGCAATACGGTGCGTATTTTTTTGGGCATCAATTAAGGATCTGGGAAATAAACTCTTCAAATTAGGAATTTCTAATAGTATAATGGACTAAATGATATATATTTTTAAAGTAAAAATTTAATTTACGGCAATACCTCAATTTATAAGACATAAACACTGCGTTTAACATTGATGAAGTTGTTCGCTTTATCAGGAAGTTGGGATCCAAATATTCGCATCGAACCGCCGAAGCAGATCGCGGTCCAGACACAGCGACGTCAGTCCGAGCACTTCATCCATCCGCTTCCTCAATTTCATGAAGAAGACGATGCAAAATTCGAACTTCGAAGAACCGGAAGGTGAGAAAAAGAAAATAGAGATGGCAGGATGGTTAGGGATGTACATCTTCATAGGAGGAGGCATACAAGCTACTCAAACAATATTTATCATCCATTTCACTATGTACCATATTGAAAATATTGCCAATGCTTTTTTTTTCATTGAAAGTTTTCTACAACCAACTAAATTGCATGAATGTCATAATAAGGCAAAACATGAAAATGTGACAATTATAGACAAGAAATAAATCGTTTGAATTTTGGTTAGAGAAACGTATAAAACCCCGCGGTACATAGTAAAATTGATCCCTACTAAATTCAGTATACACTTCATTATGCTAGGTATACGGAACACGTTTTAACTTTCTGTGATGGTTGCATTATTGCAATTTGCAGTCTCTACAATTATAACACTTAACCAACACATCACACATTAAGAAATTAAATTGATTATTGATAAAAACACGCCTCACAAATTCACCTCAACTAAACTAAATCTGCCCTGGTTTACCCGTATCCAACGCCGTCTCTGCAGGAAAAAACATAAACTGTTTAAAAAAGCTAAGACTAATCAACAAGCCAATGACTGGACTACCTATAAAAGCTTTAGAAAGGCTGTCCATAAAAACCTCAAAGAAGCTAGAAACACCTTCATCTGTGATAAACTTAAAAACTCACTTAACGAAAACCCAAAGGCATTTTGGTCCTATATCAAAAGATTAAGAAGTAGCTCTGTAGGTGTGTCTGATCTACTAAATAACGGTAAACTCTGCAGTGACAGTAAAACTAAAGCTAACATTATAAATTACCAGTTTTTCAGTGTTTTCACAGTAGAAAACACCTCCCAAATTCCTGTAACTAAACCACTTACCAACAGCAAAATAAACCAACTTATAATTACCCCAGAAGGTGTCAAAAGCAACTGCATAACCTAGACCCCAACAAAGCCTCAGGTCCTGACCAAATACCACCATGGTTTCTAAAAGCACATGCTGATGACCTCTATGAAATTCTAACTGATCTCTTTCAAACCTCTGTCGATAATGGTACTATCCCTAACAAGTGGAAAGAAGCAAACATATGTAGTGTTTTTAAAAAGGTGATAAACAAAACCCAGCTAATTATAGACCTATTTCCCTCACCTGCGTTTGTAGTAAAATCCTTGAGCATATAATCCACTCACATGTGATGAAATTCCTTGATGAGCATAATATCTTAACTGATTTACAACATGGCTTCCGTGCAAAAAGATCGACTGAAACACAACTCCTCTTAACAATAAATGATATCTCTAAACAAATTGACCAAAACAGTAACGTCTCTATGGCTATTCTTGACTTCTCAAAAGCCGTTGATAAAGTCCCCACCAGCGCCTCGTTATCCAAACTTTCCGCCTATGGCATTGATGGAAATCTTCTGGCCTGGTTTGCATCATTCCTCAACAACCGCATCCAGCGTGTTGTTTGCGATGGTGAAATCTCTGATTCTAAACAGGTTTTATCCGGTGTACCACAAGGTACTGTCTTGGGTCCATTACTTTTCCTCTTATATGTAAATGACATCCCTGATAATATAAACAGCACAGTCAGACTGTTTGCTGATGACTGCCTTGTGTACAGAACAATTGATAACCCCTCTGACCAACAAATCCTCCAAGATGATCTTAACAAACTTGAACAATGGCAAAACAAATGGCAAATGAATTTCAACCCCTCCAAATGCTACATCTTGTCAATTTCCTCTAAGAAATGCTTTAAATCACCTGTTTATACCTTATGCAACCAGCCACTAAAACATGTCAACTCCCACCCATACCTAGGTGTTGAAATTGATAATAAACTTAGATGGGATAAACATATACATAACATAACCAAGAAAGCTAACTCTATACTTGGCCTTTTAAAACGTAACCTCTCAAACTGTCACACCGACGTTAAATCCACTGCTTATAAAGCTCTAGTCAGGCCAGTACTTGAGTACGCATCTGCAGTCTGGGACCCCATCACCAGTGCGATGGATAAACTTGAATCTATTCAAAGGAGAGCAGCCAGGTTCTGTATGGCAGACTACTCTTATAAATCTAGTGTAAAAAACATGCTTTATAAATTAGATTGGCCCCTGCTTAAAACAAGACGATACAACACCCGGCTACATATGCTATATAAAATCAATAACAATCTTGTCGCCATCAATAAACAGATAAAGATGAACTTATCCCCACCGTTAGAACTAATACAAGAAATAATCATGACCTTAATTCCCAGGTTCCCTATGCTAAAAAGAATGTATATAAACACTCTTTCTTCCCTCACACACTAAAGGATTGGAATGCTTTACCGTCAGACATTGTTCATGCACTAAGTCTCAATTGTTTCAAAACTAAACTTACTAACAACTGTATTGCTAACTAGTTTTTTTTTAAATATATATATATTATTTTTTTAAATTTTTTTATATTTTTTTTACTCATACTTTTTACGCTCGGTTGGCGTTCATGTCCTCTTGAAGGATTTTTGCCGACTTAACCGATTCAGATTCAGATTCAGATACGAGACTCAACAGCGAATCTTGTATTATAATGGCAAGACCAGAATCTCTACCATCAGGATGACGTATTCTTGCATTTTAGGAGCAATTAAGTTTATGTGCTATTTTAATTAATGTATTTACTAATATGATCGAAAATCCGAAAAGGTAACCCTAATTGCTTAATGACACAGAACTAAGGTGTTTTAGTTTTCAGATTGAATGTCTAAAATTTTCTGTGATAGATTTTACTAATATAGAAAATGACTTATGACAAACATTTAGATTTCTATTCTGTTATCTAATTATGTACGGCATTAAAATATTACTTCAAGGGTCATGCAAGTCTATCTTCTATGAAAGAGGACTTAAAAAGAAACAAAATAGTGAAAACAGCATTCAAAAATCTTATTTCGTTAAGGAGATATTTAAGTTTAAAGTTTGGTATCATTTGTATAAAAACGACTGAAATCAGACTACTTGTGATGTGATAGCCTCGGATTCCTCAATTTCTGTATGTATTTTATCATATTTTGTCATGCAATTTTGTGGCTTATAAACCATGGAATATGTCACACAAAAAATGGTAAGACTGAATCTAGGAAGGGTTTTTATGATATGCCTCCTGAAGAAAGTTTGAAGACAAATAATTTAACTAGTGAAAAATTTAATAAATTATTTTTAAAACCATGAAGACTTTGAGGAATCTGAGGCTTTAACGTCGTTTCTACAAAAATGATACCAAACTTGAAACTTGAATATCTCCTTAACGGAATAAGATTTTGTAATGCTTTCTTCACCATTTTGTTTCTTTTGAAGTTTTCTTTAAACTTAGAAGAACATGCTTGGCCACTGATCTATTCCTTTAACTTTCAATGTGTGTAGCCATATGGCACTTACAAGACAAACTTTTCGTCTTGGGATGGTAAATCTAGGATGCTCTATCTTTTGTTGTATTTATTTCATGTGGATATAAAAGCAGATTTAAATTTGTTTCTCAGTGTTTCCTATTTTCTCTTCTAAGATTATTTGGAGGATTGTTTCATGATCTCAAGACGAAGCTGCCATTTTACTGGAGTGACTTCAAAGATGGTTTTAGTGTGCAGTGTCTTGCGTCCTTCATGTTTATGTACATCGCATGTATTACGCCAATCATCACATTCGGTGGGTTACTTGGTGCAGCTACGAATGATTACATTGTGAGTATATATGGACACGGGTTGTACTATTTGAAATGTGTTTGGAGTCTATAAACGACCAGAACAAAACTTGAGTATGTCAGAAGTGCTGATTCAAATCTGTATCGCACAACTGGGGATGAAGTCATAGACAGTAGCGTAACGGTAGGCCTTGAGCAGGGGCAATCGGGCCTTGAGCAGGGGCAATCAGGCCTTGAACAGGGGCAATCGGGCCTTGAACAGGGGCAATCGGGCCTTGAACAGGGGCAATTGGGCCTTGAGCAGGGGCAATCGGGCCTTGAGCAGGGGCAATCAGGCCTTGAGCAGGGGCAATCGGGCCTTGAGCAGGAGCAATCGGGCCTTGAGCAGGGGCAATCGGGCCTTGAGCAGGGCAATCCTTGAGCAGGGGCAATCGGGCCATGAGCAGGGGCAATCGGGCCTTGAGCAGGAGCAATCGGGCCTTGAGCAGGAGCAATCGGGCCTTGAGCAGGAGCAATCGGGCCTTGAGCAAGAGCAATCGGGCCTTGAGCAGGGGCAATCGGGCCTTGAGCAGGGCCAATCGGGCCTTGAGCAGGGGCAATGGGCCTTGAGCAGGGGCAATCGGGCCTTGAGCAGGGCAATCGGGCCTTGAGCAGGAGCAATCGGGCCTTGAGCAGGAGCAATCGGGCCTTGAGCAGGGGCAATCGGGCCTTGAGCAGGGGCAATCGGGCCTTGAGCAGGGCAATCGGGCCTTGAGCAAGAGCAATCGGGCCTTGAGCAGGGCAATCGGGCCTTGAGCAGGGGCAATCGGGCCTTGAGCAGGAGCAATCGGGCCTTGAGCAGGAGCAATCGGGCCTTGAGCAAGAGCAATCGGGCCTTGAACAGGGGCAATCGGGCCTTGAGCAGGGCCAATCGGGCCTTGAGCAGGGGCAATTGGGCCTTGAGCAGGGGCAATCGGGCCTTGAGCAGGGGCAATCGGGCCTTGAGCAGGAGCAATCGGGCCTTGAGCAGGAGCAATCGGGCCTTGAGCAGGGGCAATCGGGCCTTGAGCAGGGGCAATCGGGCCTTGAGCAGGGGCAATCGGGCCTTGAGCATGAGCAATCGGGCCTTGAGCAGGGACAATCGGGCCTTGAGCAGGGGCAATCGGGCCTTGAGCAAGAGCAATCGGGCCTTGAGCAGGGGCAATCGGGCCTTGAGCAAGAGCAATCGGGCCTTGAGCAGGGACAATCGGGCCTTGAGCAGGGGCAATCGGGCCTTGAGCAGGAGCAATCGGGCCTTGAGCAAGAGCAATCGGGCCTTGAGCAGGGCAATCGGGCCTTGAGCAGGGGCAATCGGGCCTTGAGCAAGAGCAATCGGGCCTTGAGCAGGGGCAATCGGGCCTTGAGCAGGGGCAATCGGGCCTTGAGCAGGGGCAATCGGGCCTTGAGCAAGAGCAATCGGGCCTTGAGCAGGGGCAATTGGGCCTTGAGCAGGGCAATCGGGCCTTGAGCAAGAGCAATCGGGCCTTGAGCAGGGGCAATCGGGCCTTGAGCAGGGGCAATCGGGCCTTGAGCAGGGGCAATCGGGCCTTGAGCAAGAGCAATCGGGCCTTGAGCAGGGGCAATCGGGCCTTGAGCAGGAGCAATCGGGCCTTGAGCAGGGGCAGTCGGGCCTTGAGCAGGGGCAATCGGTGCATATGGAAAACACTTGGGATTAGGCCCTTAGTTTTTGTACAAAAGTTAACTTCGTCCGTTACGTCACTGGTTATAGAGCAAACAATGTTCCTGAAATTTGCTCAAAGATCGATGGTAACTCTTTAGTAAGAGCTTGAAGCAAACAGGAATATGAAAGTTTTTACCCTATCCGTATCATATTTAATAGTAATTTCATTATGTGCCCCCATTCCCCGCCCCCCCGTTTCAATTCTCTCAGTGTGTGATATACATGCGTGCATCATTGGTGGCATCCCGCCAATTGCCCCCAGCTACTTTCATGTATACTTATTTTGATTCAACAAAGCGTCCTTTGCAATGGTCCCAAAAGAATGGAATTCTCTGCCCGTTCAGCCGTTTATGTTCAAACCTGAAATCTCATTTTAAAAACCTATGAACTCTTTATTGCAATATCACTCTTAAGTGTAATGTGGCAACTCTTAAGTTGTAAATTGTACATTTATGTTGTATATCCAGTTTTCCTTACCTCCTATATGTTTTGTCCTATAATCATTGCAATTTCAGGATGTTATGTCTATTATATTTGTAATGGGTGAACTTATGTAATTAACAAGTTTAATTACCTTTTTGTGACTTTGCCATAGCTTTAGTCATTTTTGTAATTTAAAAAACTTAGGTATTGTTTGCTGTCCTGAACATGATGAGGAAGCTAAAACTGAATGGCTGAATGGTGTTGAATTGAAATGGTATTTAAATTTGATTTCAACCACTATGTAGTCTGAAAGCCAATCGAATGTAATCGTATTACTATTTAATTAGTTGAGTCTCGCAATCACGTGCCCATTTTGTTTTATTGCAGCAGTTTATTCTTTGATAACCACAGGGCTACATTTAAAACTAAATCACCATATTTGTCTGCTCCTAAGATTATTTCCTCGGTTTTTTAAACAAATATATGCTTTGATCAGTAAATACTTGCAATACATATTGTAAAAGGCTGCTTATTTTGTTCTTTGATTGTTTCCTTTTTTTATATTCTTAATCAATTTCACTTCTTCTAACAAATGTTAGATGGATATCACATTTTCCACAATACAGTATACCACATATGTAAGGATTTGAGACGCAATTTTATCTCATTTCTACAATCGAAAATATGAATATAGTTTTGGTTTTATTCGGAAGGAATAAACCAATGATCTTCATGTATATTTAATAAATATGAAGACAATCATATTCCTCTATTTTTTGCATCAACTTGCCGGGGCGTAGCCAAGATAAAATGTCAGGTGGGAAAAGAAAAAGGGCGGGGGTAAAGTCAAACCAAAACATGCATGATGTGCATGATAACGTATTTTATGATTTTAGTTTTCTCATGATTAATGAAACATATTGGGACAAGTGTGCAGTATTAAGATCGGGGAGCAGAGAGAAAGGTACTCCCTGAAAGGTTTTCTTTTGATTGGAAAAACTTGGAAAATAAAGAAAATTTTGGTAAAATCATTGGAATTATGGGTAAAATTTGGCAACATTTCCCCGATAACTTTTTTTAAAAATCGACAAAAAATTGCCCCCCAAAATAAAAAAAAATTGAAAAAGATATCACAAACATTGAAGGAAATTTCTCAAAAATTGAGGAAAACTCAAAATCAAAGAAAAATTGTCCCAAAACGAAAGAAATTTCCGAAAATTGCACTAGAATGAATTAAATAAATTTTCCAAACATTGATTGAAAGTTCCTGAAAATTGAAGAAAATGTACCAAAAATCGAATTAAAGTTGTCCTAAAATAAATGATTGAAGGAAATTTACGAAAACTGAAGAAAACTTACCCAAAATTAAGGAAGTTTCCCAAACATTGAAGGATAATTACTTCAAAATAAAGGAATTTAAGAAAATTGCACGAGAATTAAGAAAATTGCTCAAAATTACTAAAAAATGAAGGAAGTTGAGCAAAAATAGAAGAAAATGTACCGAAAATCGAATAAGAATTGCCCCAAAGTGAAGGAAATTTTTATAACATTGAAGGAAAATTGTAGAAAGTTTATCGCCAAATCGATTAAAATTGCGCCAAATTGAAGAAAATTTACATAAACCGTGCTAAGAATTATCTTATGGTAAAAAAGTATCATCGGAAAAATCTCAAGACGGGGGAGGGACATGCACCCCTCTGGCTCCGCCCCTGTCAGATAGATTGATGGAGTGTGAAGTGTTTATTTCGTTTTCTTGTTTCTTCATTAGGCAGCCTTTGAGAGCATGATCGGGGCCGCCATTTGCGGTATTTTTTTCCACTTATTTTCTGGTCAGCCTCTCACGATCATCGGCAGCACCGGACCAATTCTCATATTCGAGACAATCCTGTTTCAACTTTGCTCGTAAGTTTCCCTTAATTCTGTATTACAGTTCCACGTTATTTATAAAGAAAGCAATCACTTTAATGTATAAATGACTCTTTGGTAAACCAAGGGTAACAATATGTTTATTTGATGTTCTCCTCTTCCACGAAGGAAAATATAAGGTAAGGAAGACTAGAAAATGTGTATAAGCATCGAATATTACAAGGATACAATAACTTAAATTGTCATGATTAAAGTGATTCTTCCTTGACTGCCCACCACCCTTCCCACATAATACTGCGTCCGTTTGTCCAAATATTGTTGCAATATTATATTCTACACTCTCAGATCCATTGATATAGATTATCTGTCATTTCGCGTCTGGATCGGCTTTTGGACTTGTGTCATCTGCGTCATTCTCGTTGCTACCGACGCCAGTGCACTCGTGCGGTACTTCACGCGGTTCACCGAGGAGGCTTTTACCGCGCTCATCGCGTTTATCTTTATCGTGGAAGCTTTTGAAAATATCATGGAGGTTCAGCATCATTATCCACTTGAAACGTGAGTGTCGTTGCATGTATGATGGTACCATGGTCGTGTGACATGGTGGGTGTAATTGGGGGCCCTTCTCATAGTAGTGCAGCCTATTTGCAACGTACTGTTCGTTTAAAGTGGGCCCAGGTTTATTCGAATTTATTGGCTCCTAAAAGTTTATCCCATACACCCTAATTTGACAACATTATGATCCATCTACCAGAGGGGTAGTCACTGAAGCAATTTTACACCAATATGCAACTACTTGTATTTGGTGCTTAAAGCATTGATTCATTACATTTCTTACCCAGATAAGCCAGGCAAACCCGTAGTCAACAAATGGAAAGGGTAGACACCAATCCCTAGCTGCCTGGCAGAATAATGAATATTCTCTTTGGATCTATAAAATAGCCAAACCATTTACGATTAACTTGCGTGTAATAACATTTGGCCAACTAAGAGGACAAACACGTACCCTTATCTCCACGCGCCTGCTAATTTCAACTCTAAAATATCATAACTCGTACTTCGTTCATTTTCTATTATCGTTTTCTTTTCTCCAGCCATGTGACGAGCAAACATGCTCAATCGGATGCAGAATGTATATGTGACCCAGGACTGGATTCGAATCTTACCGACATCTCTGAAATCGATGAAAGGGACTGCGAAACCATTTACAATGGTACCCTAGTAGGTGAAGGATGCAGCTCGCACAACGGGGCCCCAGATGTTTTTTTGTTGTCTATTATCCTCTTTGCTTGCACCTTTGGGCTATCCTACACCCTCAAAATGTTCCGCTTCACAAACTTCTTCCCGACGAGGGTAGGCGCAAACTTTTATTTATATTTTATGTTTAATTTTGATTTAAGAAAAACTTATTAAAAGTTGTTGTGCATACAAGAAAGAAAAAAATGTGAAAACGCATGAGCTATATGATTAATATAATCTTATCACGCTATAACCATCCTATCCTGTACAAATTATATTTTTGGAGAGCGATGAAACAAAAGCAAAATTCACTGTATGGGATGTGTATGCATTAAACGGACATTTGTCTTATGCTAAGGTTTGCCTCTTTTATTAAATTATCTAATCATTTATTTTCTTATCTATCCGCATGATATACAGACAGGCAGACAAAGGTACTAACGATTAGTTGGTAATGAATAACAAAATATTCCGAATTTTAACAACTGCATGCAGTATTGCAAGTACATAATTGTACAGTCTTCATTAAAACCTTTAGAAAATTGTGGAAATTCTACAACGAATGAAGGGTAAACTGGTAAACCTAGGGCTGTAGGGGTTTCACAACATATTTCAAAATGAGGACTGATGAATATTTATCCTATAAGCTACTATAACTGGTGTTTGGCATCTTCGTTTTAAATCTTTTTTAAATAATGATTTTTTATAGTGATACCATGCTAGAGCATACCCCAATGCCTGACCGTAATTCCAGGGGTCAGGGGACAGGGGGACCGCCCTGACTTTCAAACGCGGGAGAAAAATAAAGAACATACTTTAAAAAAGGAAGAAATACATTCAAATGCCTTCATTTAGGATGTATTTCATGCAGTCATGGTTAAATATTGGGGGTGGCACAAATGCCGAACTTCCCTTCCGTCATGTTGCGGAGGACAACAACAGTCCTATATGCCTTACTTGACTGATGGCGGGACCTGCACCAAGAATATGTAACAGCTTTGATAGGGATTTTTCAGATTATAATTGCAGTTCCCTGGCTCAACAGACTACCTATGTAAATAACTATTCATTGTTTTGTTTTTTAATTACAGTATCGGTACTTGATAAGTGATTTCGGGGTATTCACAGCCTTTATCATCATGACTACCATAGATATAATGCTGGGTATCCCGACTCCTAAACTGACAGTGCCAGACAAGTTTCAGGTAAACAACCATTTGCATCGCTCATGAAGAGATTGTAACAAAAGTTAAGACGAAGAGAAAGAACATGAAGCTAAAGAAAGTATGAATATATATTGTCATTTAGTCTGACAAAATATCAACAATTAATTGCTAATTGTGCTTGCAATTAGAGATGTGCAGTGGCTCAGTTGAGAAGTCATGCTTGTATTCGAAAGGTACTAGGTTCGATTCCCGTCGTGAGCACTGCATTGTGTCCTTGAGCAAGACACTATACTCTACTTGCTTCAGTCCACTCAGCTGTAAAATGAGTACCAACACTCCTGGGGAGTTAAACTGCGACAGACTGGCGTCCCGTTCAGGGGTAGTCATGCACTGTCTTTGCGCCATTGAAACCGGGGATAAGCATCGACTCTATGAGCCTAATGACTCGCATGGATTTGGCTTTTTTTCATTTTTTATATCTGTGCCTGCATTTAAGAATATTCTTTGAAGTAGATCATATGATTAAAGTTTGAATAGAATAACTTCTGATTTGTTGATATCGGTGTATTTTCATGAAAGCTTCAGAGGCGTAAGACAGCATTCGAAAAGTGGGCGGTCAAATTGCGACTTTTAATGTCAGCATCTAAAAAGTTCAAGATACATTGATAACGTAATTTCGTTTTAAATTGATTCAAATAATATGTACTGCGAATGTTCTTTTCATCAATTGAATTACTCCTGATCCAAGAATTTCGATTCATGTAATAACGA
This sequence comes from Chiridota heheva, assembly GCA_020152595.1. Lineage (NCBI taxonomy): Eukaryota > Metazoa > Echinodermata > Holothuroidea > Apodida > Chiridotidae > Chiridota > Chiridota heheva. The sequence continues at coordinate 246,555 of JAIGNY010003919.1, read as the reverse complement.
AAAGGTACCAGTCGGTTCGCAATCTAGGAAAAATTATTTCCAAATAAGATATCGAATGTTCAGTTGGTGCATAAAACACTATTTTTTGCTATTGTCTTTGATACAAAAATGTTGAATGATAGTATTAACATACAGCTATATCTAAACCAACATTTACAGCCAACACGATCTGACCGTGGATGGCTGGTCCCTATATTCGTTAATCCTTGGTGGACATACATTGTGGCTATCGTCCCGGCATGCTTGGCAGGAATTCTTATCTTCATGGATCAACAAATTACAGCAGTGATCGTGAATAGACGAGAAAACAAATTAAAGGTATAGAAATCAGTAATCGAAATGTGTGGCTCCAGTAACAATGTATGCGGGCCTATACTATTTATAATACAAACTGCAGTATAAGGTACTATTAAATCACCCATTGTTATGCATGAAAGGTGTTACCTCATTGAATGTGTAGATCCAAGTTGGTATATTCATGGAAGGTGGAGGTCGTTTTTGTTAGGAAAGGGCATCTTTCTACTTTGGACGGGGGTCTTTCTGACCTCCGCAATAGTCAATATACTATATTAATTCTTTAGAACCATGTTACATGTTAAAATTGGACTGTTATTACTAGGGGCATAGGTGAAAGCCTTTGGTCGGAAAATACCACTGATGCTTTTTCGAAAGTTGAAGTTCGTTAAATCCAGTCGCCTTTGTTTCAGCAAGCTTCGAAAACGATCGTGAAATCTGAATAGGAATCGTCGCTTGGTTACTATACACGGGTCCTCCGTCAGCACTTTTTGTTATTAAAGTGTTCTCCTGGTCTTGTCATGTGTATCGCCTAAAGTGAAAGTAATCCCTTTTAGAAAAAATCTGAGCAAATTTTTCTACATTTTTGAAATGATGCTATGCGAAAGCTAACATGTTCAAGTACAAGTACGATGGTTAGGGCATATCTCACATGTGGCGGGAATTCGGGCGGACCATGTCATGAATCTCAACATTTTAACCAAGATTCACATTCTTCATCAATCATTTGCAAGGCCTGAAGGCACACAACGTTAAAAACATAGTGTAAATCATTGTTATATGTTCATCTGCAAGTGGGAGCGGGACAGGTATTACTCCAGAAAATCACTCTTCCCTGGGAATAATGAAGTTGGTCGGTGTAGTAACAAGCAATCCACAAATAGTTTACCAATTTCGAGTTCTCCTTACATCTTATCATTGCAGAAAGGATTCGGCTACCATTTGGACCTCCTTGTAATTGCGTTCCTTATTCTTGCAATGTCTCTTGTTGGAATGCCCTGGTTTGTGGCTGCCACTGTGTTATCCCTCAACCACGTGGACAGCCTTCGTGTGATGTCCAAAACTGTCATTCCCGGAGAGCCTCCTAAAGTCGTTGGTTGCAGGTGAGTCATCATGATTTGTTGGAGCAGAAGGGATTCGGCGGGGAGAGGGGTACCAGAAGGGATGTGGCGCCGGAGAGGGGTCTCAGAAAAGACGTGGCGGGGAGAGGGGTATTAAAAGAGATGCGGCGTGGAGAGGGGGTATCAGATCAGAAATAATTTAAAGAGGTACAAATAAGGCCTTTGAATTAAATTGAGGAGTTCAGATGAAATTATTCGGCATTCGAGGCCCACGCCGAAATAATTAATAGGAGGTTCTTGTCGTATTATTAAACTTTTAAAGTTATATGACTAAAATTACGCAGCTACTTATAAATATTTTTTGTTAACGAATTACTTTATATTTATCATACACATGTTACCCTTCCAGATTGAATTTGATTACTTTCATGAAGCTAAAAAAGGTTGAAAACCGTTGAACACACATCATGTTTGACCACTGCATTAAGTTACACCATCATCCAAATAATGAAATACACCGACTCGCAAAAACGTGACGTGAGCAGCTCAATTCAGCATTTAAAACAAGCATTAAACTTAAAGAAGGCTGATATACCAAAGTGCTTCTGTTTGAAACAAAAAAGCATAGCTGTTCCTGTACCGTTAATTCCAAGTAAGTGGAATGGATGAAACCTTACTCATCCAAAGTAGATGAGCAATGAGATATAATGTAATGATTTTAAAATATATTCTTTTCATATATCTTTGATATGACTGAACGGTTTGCACTCATTTTCAGGTTAGCACAACACGAATTATTAAAGGTGTTTTAACTAGTTCTGTATCTTGGTTATTCATCAAAAAGATCAATCAGGTGACTATTGTTTCACACCTTTATGGAATTGTCCACTTTTAACAAAATCGCAAGGTTCTTTTGTGTCAATCCTGCTGTCTTGGTGGGTTTTGCATCAGTCGGAATTTAAGTCAATTTTTCGGCCAGTACTTCAGTGATCTTTGATCAAGATTTTACAATTACAGCCCAACGTTGATCTGGGACCAAATGCTCTTTAGATATTGGATGGAAAGGGGCCGGGTCGTCACGCGGCACGCCCTAGTTACGCTCCATATTATTAGATAAGATGACTTTACGCATCAAAGAGGTTATGTTTTTGTGATGTTACCCTTTTTCAGGGAACAAAGAGTTACAGGTCTGCTGGTCTTCATATTCATTGGTGCGTCGTGCCTTCTTACCAGAGTTTTAAAGGTATGCTCATCATTCTCATACCTTACAATCTTACATGACAATGTCTCATTTCGCAGTGTTGACGATCGCATCGTTACCTCAGCATCCTTCAGGACATAGTAAATTCATATACACTGGAAATATGATACTGTTTAAAATTGTCCATTAAAAATCAAAAGGGAATAAATATACATGTTAAATATAAATGTGAATTGTCGAAAGAATGTCATATAACTGTATCCGACTTGTTTTTCAGTTTGCTGTTATTTTCTAAACAATTTACCAAATCTAAGAATGATAGGCCTATACCTAAAAGTGTTAGCAAAAATCATGATTGCAAAATATATTATAAAATGGAAGATAAACCACCAGAAATATATCACATGATATGCAAAAATTAAAAATGAAGGTTCTACGGTATGACAGTATAGGACAGTTAACCACCAGGCCGTTCTTAGTCACACTTTGTTAACACATGCCGAAAGTAATCTTCACCTACTTCATCCATTCTCCGCGTGCCTGGTGGCACACAGGGCCTCCACCAAACTTCTCCATTTTCCTGTCAGCTGCCGTAACCCGTGTTTCTGCCCACGTCCTCCATTCTTCGTTACTCTCTCCTTTTCCACTGTGCGTCGCCATGTAGTTCTGGGTCTTCCTCATTGTCTACGCCCTTCACCACGTCAAAGCTGTGTAGCAGTCCTTGCTTTAGTCTTGCCTGAGGTTGTGCCCAATAAATTTCCATCGTCGCCGCAATACTTCCTTACTTAGGGATTTCATTTTAGAATGTAATCTGTCATCCCCTGAAATTAGGTTCAAAATTATACCCGTTCGTAAATTACACGTGAAGTGGTAGATATTTTAAGTAGTGATAATGTCTGATATTGATCTATGCTGAATGCAAACGGGATTAAGACTATAATGGGAATATGTTTTATTTCCGTGCAGTATGTACCAATGCCTGTCCTGTACGGTATCTTCCTTTACATGGGTGTATCTTCCTTGCGAGGAGTGCAGGTAAGTTTTTAGATTTGAAATTGTTGTGGCCAGGAGCCTCGTTACTTTAGAATATGCACATATCTATGGAATTAAGAAGAAACAATGAGGCTAAAGCATGTATGAAACAAGTGATTTGTAAATTATGAATAATGAGAAGCTTTTCCCGAAAGGTATTGAAGCCTTGTAAACTTGGCAAACATTTATAAACTGTTCAAAATATCTGAGGAGAGGATGACACCCCCTCCCCTCTTTAAATCATGTCCCTATTCCTCAGGTTTATATATTTTAAATTATCATCGGTATAAGATACATTTCAGTGAGCACACCCCCCTCCCCCCCCCCCCCCGCACCCCACTTCCTTAGTTTTCTTCACTATACAAATATATAAGTAAAACAGGGTTCACTTCTTCGTGGTGGAGGGTATTATGCATACAAACTAAGTCCCTTTTAAATCCTGCTTACAGGTTTCAGAACGTATACGAAAATGAACAAAGAAAAGTCGAGCTCATTGTGTCGTTTCAACAGACACGTTGCTGGAACTGACTATTTAGAGGGCACAATTAGGTAAAGGGTTAATTAATATATGTCCAAATCAGGCTCATTTGAGGGTTGATAATTTACCTTGAATTTTCCATTGGCCACATGCCTGGCCAGAAACAGTTGCTAAAATCTTACTTTCCTTTTTTACCCAAGTTCTTCCACCGAATTCTCTTGTACGTCATACCTGGAAAGCACCAACCAGATTACACCTTTCTACGTCACGTGAAGCTTTGGAGGGTGCACATATTTACTTTGATTCAACTCATCTGCTTAGTCCTCTTATGGGTGATTAAGACTTCAAAAGGATCAATTGTATTTCCCCTTATGGTAAGTTACATTGCGTTGAAAAGAAACAGTCACGAATGGGTGGACGTTGGAAACGGATATAGCAGAAATAGGAGGGGTGATGACCAGCTGATGATTTATGGCACCGCGACATTTGCCCATGGTGAAAATGCAAAAAGTAACAAAAATTAAAATCACCTCCTAAAATAAAATGCCTCACAATCATGTTTTATTATTGTGTGGTGTTAGAAATAAGGAAAAACAATCTTCTCTGTAGATATGACACTTTATTCTCTAGTTTGGTAATCATTCAGAAGTTTCATTTTGTTCCTGTGCTTGTCTTCCACTTTTAAATTCACATCTCATCTCTGAAGTAATGACGTAATTAAAAATGTTGTCCATTACTCATAATTCAGCCAGTATACTAGCGGCCAAAGAAGTTTGAATATTTTAGAGGGACACATAATTCTAAGTATTCTTATAAACGTGAAGAGAAGGGGTAGGTAGCTGAATGCGTTCTGATTACAACTATATGGTCTCCGGTCTTCGGATAAAGAATAGAAAATGCGTTCAGCACTTCATGACTTTTTCAAGACGATATTTGTGTTACTTTCTGTAACAAATACACCCGTTGTAAAGGATGCTACTGAAACAATTATTGAATAGGAACCGCCTAATATTTGAAAGGATATTATATATTGTTCAAAATGGTATGCAATATACTAAAAGGCGTTTCCACTGTTCCACGTTCCGTGATTGACATTACAGTCGTGGAATCGCCCCTGCTTATCCCTGGGACGCTCACAGGGGCAAGTGGATGATTCCACGATCCGTGACTGACGACACAATCGTAAAAACGCTCTGTAGCTTTGCAAAAAAAGTCTGGCAATTCCAGGGGTATACCTGGTTCCGTCGCCCTTGTTTGCGTCTTGCGCTGGCACTTATTCCTTCGAAAACTGCGGGTGTGTCGTCATTGTATGCTGATTACTAGTGGAGGGGCGTAAGGGGACGCCCCAATAATTTTCATTAGTGTTACTTGTCCCCTCAATCAACAAAATTAAAATCTTTTGTTCCCCCTCCCATCCTCCCCATCATAAGACTTTCATTATTTTCGCCAAAAGATGTTGTAGCACTTTTTGGTAGAGGGTGGGTAAAGTTGTTAGACAAAGTACGAACCTGGTCCCCCAGATAAACATCACACGCCCCGCCCTCATGACCATCATTTCTTTAGGTATTATAATCACATTTGCATCGTTATAAGTTAATAGAGTCCATCTGTCCATGATATATCTACGTGTGCAGCATCCCTTTTCTTTTAGGTATTGGCGGTCGTTTTTATTCGCAAGATAATGGAACTGATTTTCAGCCAGCATGAGCTTAGCTTTCTTGATGACGTCATCCCCGAGATAACCAAACGAGAGAAGGATGACATGAAGAAAAAGAAAGAAGTTGCAATGGAGGAGGTCAGTCAAAGCTTGAAAAATTGTACTGTCCGGTTTGAATACTTATCTTTCAATAGTATGGACGCCCTCAGATAAACATTGATTTGGGCATGGGAGGAGGGTAAAAGCTAAAGCAGACCTGGTTCTTCCTGTGATGACGACATACACTATACATAGCGGAAAGGTGCTTTCGTTGGAGTGTCACTATCCACATTTGTGTGTACCTGACAACCTGGAAGAGACACCCTCATACAGTCATAAGGTTTTTATAGCTGAAATTTGAAGAATTTGTTTTGTTTTTATTTTTGAGCAACATAAAGATATCTGACCTTATACGCTCTCAATAATCGCAAGTCTTCCAGGTGATCATACAGTCATACTTTAAGTGAATTATTATACATTTTAAAAGGATGACTGAGAAGGAACTCAGACAGTTTACCGTTAACCATTTCAATATGTCAATATTTACATTTCTTTGTTGCATCCTTTCACGCAGGAGCGTCGAACACGAAGTGGAACTCTTACAGTACCGCTGGAAAATGGTCAATCTTTAACATTTCCAGCTGAAAAAGTAATCTTCAGTCCTGCTGATGAACACACAGATGATGACCTGGAAACTGCAAACGCCCTTTACAACTTACAGGTGCCACGCCCAACTCATGCGCGTGCCAGGTAAGCTTTCAACAATGTATTTATTTTTGCACCAAATTAAGGAGAGATTGTCTGAGCGGAAACAATTAAGATAGGAATAATAAGAAATATAAACATGGGACAGTAACATATATGGAAGAATAAAGGACAAATAGAACAGTGAAGAAAATTGGAGATATAGTTTGTAGCTTTTCATATGGCAATGTATTTATGAGGAAGTTTTTATTAAAGGAACGCTAGACCAAAAAGTGAGGGCGTATTCTTAGGGGTCCCAACATCGAATGCTTATCTAGCCCGCAACAGTATAGCAATTTTCTGGTTAATAAGAATATCAAAGTGACCTTTGCCCTCACGTCGTCTGTGGGCAATAGAGGCATGAAGCTCATAGATCTATTGTGGATAATAAATCTGTGAAATTCGCAAAAATTAGCGCTTCACTTTGCGGTCTAGTGGTCCTTTAAATCAGAAGTTGTAATTATATAGCAGTTGAGTATGGGGATAAAAACCGCTTAAATAAAGATGTGTGGGGTGGAGGTATCACATGTATTTTTGGTTAAATTGCAAGTTTGTCGAAATGTTAAAATCGATTACAATACATACTCTGGATTTTCAGAAATTCAAAAGTTTAAATGAAAAATATGAAATATGTATTTTTCGATATTCACTTAAAAAGCAAAACGGATTTGCAATAAAGTTTATTTTATTTATTTGTCACAATTTTTATGTAAAATCTTTGTCATATTTTGCGCAGAACATCGTTAAATGCTCGTAATGTTCCAATCATGGTTGCAAAATCTATCCTCGTTAAACTGCATGATGTGAGTTAGGCTGCATGATGTAATGTGATCAAGGGCGAAAAGGGTCACCTCTTCATGAAGACAAGAAACCCGGGCAATAAATGGAAAAATTGTATTTGTAAATTACATCTTCATAAGACGTTGGCGTTTCCCCCCCCCACCCCGCACCCACCCTATCCCAGTTCCTACGTTTCTTGATGTAAGTCTCTCTCATTTTTCACTATAGGTGTAGGAACCTGGGGTCACAGGGGGCCATGCCCCCTAAACTTTTCAAAAAATGACAAAAGTTCCCCTTTCGAAAATGAAAAGTGCCCCTTAATTACTGTCAAAGGTGCAAGAACTGGTGGAATATGCGCACTTTTTCAAAAATGACAACAAAAAAGCCTCTTTCAAAATGGAGTTCCCCTTAATTACTGACCCAATAGTAGAAAACTGGCGACTTCTTCCATCCCATGCATGGGAGGATCTGTCTCCATTGTAAAAGTGCCCATTTTAGAAAGAAGTGCCCCTTTTACTTTACTTGTTGTTTTGGGCTCACTTATTTTATATATTTACAGATTGGGATGGAGACATATGCATATATCTTGGGAAATTTCTCATAAAAGGTCGTGCTCCCCCCCCCCCCCTCTCCCTTTCCCTACACACACACATTTTCGACAGCTTCAGACACCCCATTTTATCACTATCTTCATCTTTCGTTTAAATTCTGCAGGCGTGTAAATTCCTATGGACCAGAAGCCGTGAAAAGCAAGGAAGTAACAGACAATGAAAAAACGATGGCGGGCAAGCAATGCTTTGGCGTTCAAACGAATGAAAAAGACCTGGTATGATTGGTGTATGCTAAACAACATCTTCATCAATCAAGAGAAAGTATCATTCTTAGATACTTTTGGCAATTAGTTGTTTTCCATGTTCCATAAATAGGTAATGACATGATTGTTGTGTCTTATGCTCTCCACATGGTTTGCTAATACTATCATTGTGTATACATGGTTTAAAAACAGATCTGAATTCTGCAACAGTATTTTTAAAGTCTGACTTATGTGCAATAGTATTTTTGAGAATATAGGAAGTTTGAAAAGTGTTATATATATATATATATATATATATATATATATATATATATATATATATATATATATATATATATATATATATATATATATATATATATATATATATATATATATATATATATATACATATATATATATATATATATATATATATATATATATATATATATATTATATATATATATATTATATTATATTATTATATTATATTATATTTAATTAAAAATTTAATTAAAAATTGAAGTTATATATAATCATATATTTGATAGATAAATAATGATATTGCAGAGTATATTTGATGTCAAGATCAATTTCAATCCTGAAATGTGTGAACTATTTTTGCACACTTTATGGCTTATTTCGTCTAATGAGTAAAGGAGCAGCATTACTAGTTAGTTTATCATGCATAATTCTTTCACCCCCTCCTAAAAAGCTATATTCAATTTAAACTGTAATTTTGATCAAATCGATTTATTATTTAAATATAATTTAAGTGACTGTTTGCAAGTATGACCGTCCAGAGTTTTCAAAAGTGGAGTGTTTCAAAAGCGGGGAATGTGACCCCCCCCCCCACCACTCTTGGTTGCGTTAGTTCTATATCAGAGACAGATCTTAGAATATTGGTCGAGGTCTAACCTTCGCTTCATATGGCATTAATTAGCTTACATTATGATATGCATATCAATTTACTATACCACCTTGTAAATTATCGGGAAGGGGGAGGCCTCTCTGGCCTAATAGACTACGGCACTGGGGGAGCAAATTCATGTTTAACCCACTCCACGACTACAATATATTCCGAACACATGACAGCTTAAAGGAGCGCTAGACCGAAAAGTGAGGTTGCATTTTTAGGGGGGACCTTCTAAAAATAAAATGCTTATTTAGCACGCAATGGTGTAGTGATTTTATGGTTGATATGAATATTCAATAAGAAATTCGCAAAAACGAGCGTCCTGACTTTCGGTCTAGCGCTCCTTCAACACTGGAAACGAGAGAGAACAATCAATAATTACAGAAATTTCCCCTTTTTGTCCCTTTCTACAACGTTTTCAGGTCAAGCCTAAAATGAGATTGGGTACAGGACTAAATAATTGAATATAATTGGTTAATACAAAAACTCAGAAAAACGTCTAATAATATGGAACAGAAAAATTACAATTTCTAAGAAAGAAAATTATAATTTGATATGAATGTTTTAAGATGAAAAAAAAAACATAATTCATTTTTACCTTGGCTGAATTCTTCCCTCCCTAAACAGCTAAATGTTAGGAATGGGGCCCGGGCTTGGGTAAAATCAGGGCGGAGTCATGCTATAAAATGCGGGATGTAACTTCATTTCTAGATTTTCAGTCTAAACATTTGTATGATATATCTGAATAGGGTATAGAAAGCTTTCGAAAACGAAAAAAAAGGGTGGGGTTCGGATGGGGGAGGGGGAAAGGGGAGGAACGATCTCTTAGGGGCATTTTTCAAGTCAGTAGGGAAGTAACTAGATTTCGAGCGCAAAGGGTGTAAGACAAATTTACCCGACGAAAATGTGGCATCGCGAGACATTTTGGCTTGGGGGCACAGTACTCAATTACGAAACGTGGAACCACGAAACAGCATGTACTCGCCATAGGTACCCGCCTAAAGGAATATTCCCATGGTTTTTTGCAAACTTTTATTTGAAATAGCATACTTTTAGAGCCAATTTGGTACAAAAATCAGGTTGATATGATATTCTTTTAGGAGATATATTTTTTTTAAATTTCCCAATTGCATTTTAAAGTTTTTGTACAATATGATGAATTCGTGTTTGATGATGTCAGAGTCGTAGATACCATTGCAAATGTCTATGTACTTCTTTGAATGTTATTTGGTTGTGATTATAATTTTTTTTCTAAAAGTTATTGAAGTAGGGTATATTTGGCAATGTATATAAATACCTAACTTTCATCAATTTATTTTTTTAGCAGGTTTTACTTATGAAAAAGGATGATAGATTGTAATAAAAAACATCAACTTTGTGGGAGAATGTGTTGCTGTGATGTCATACTGAGCCCTTTCCTATTCGTTTATTGACATTTTTTGTGAACCTTAAAATTTGAATATCTCCCGGTAGGAATAACATATAAACATGTTTTTTTGTACTAAATTGTTTCTAATAGATTCTTTTTCTTATGAAAGCTTAAGAAAAAACATGGGAATATGCCATTGAGGAGGTTCAGGGGGAAAGCCTCGGAAGCTCTAAAAATTTCTTGTTTTTGTTGCCCAAAAATGGCTGAAAATCAACCTAAAGTTTAATTGATGAAAAGATGACAATTTTAATTCCCATGTTAAAATCTAGGTTACCATTTCTAAACAGGCAGAAAATATATTCCCTCAAAATTGAGAAAATTCAGGCAAAATTTCGAGGCTCATGGGCGACGCCTTTGCATGGATCCAGGCGCGAAGTCTTTGTATGGATCCAGGGGTGACGTCACGGAAACTGAAGATTTCTTGATTTTGGTTCCCCAAAATGACTTAAAATCGACACTAAAGTTCCAAAATGTAAGAGATGAAAAGAAGACAATTTTAAATTCTCATGTAAATCTATTCAGATACGGATTTCATTTAGCATTTCTAAACAAGCAGAGGAGATGAGCCCCCTAAAGTTGAGGGAAAATGGGTAAAATTGTGGGGTTCATGGGCGAAGCCTTTGCATAGGGGAACCAGGGAAATGTATATTTAGGCTATAAAGTGTTAAATCCAATATTTAAGTTTTTAGAGAAATTATGATCAATAATGAATTATTTGTTATGCGCACATCTCCTGTCCAGAAAATAAACACCATCAAAGCCAGTAACGAGATCCGTCTTATGGATTAGTTTTGTTTTATTTTATTCCGTTGACGAGATTCAAGTTTTAAGCTATATATATTTTGCGTAAATTCATCCTTTTGTCTCTTTATGTAGAAAGTGAGGACAAAGTCAAAAGTAAAGGGGGTGGAGGGATAAAACTCCCATACAAAAGATACAAATTTGGGGAAAAGTAAGGGGGGGGGGGGAGGGGGAAGGGTTAAGTGCTCCCTTTGCCCCTTAAATCCCGCCTATGTTTTTATGCCAAAGTTGTGACGATATAATAGGAAAGATAGCTTACTAGTAAGATCTTCACATCATACATTTTCACGAATTTTCATGAATTTCATATGAAAATGCATGCTTTATCCCTAATATGCAGATTGGGGGTATGGATAAAAAAACAAAAAAAAAAAAACACACACACACACCTCAAATTGGGGATTTGAAAAATATGCTGATGATAAAAGTGTTATGCTTACCACACACGTATGGTCTATCCACTTATATATGCATGCATATCCTGTTTAAAGAAATTATGACTGAGTGAGGGGAAACGTGAAAAGGAACATTTTTATTATTACCCGCAAATTTTGAGAAAGAATTCAGAAAATTTGCTAACTGTAGAATAATTCATTTTAAAAATTCAGTTTTCGGAAATTTTGTTAAATTCATGTTGACCAAATAAATGCTGAAGATTTTTTATATTTTGTTTTACGGTTCGAAATCGGAAAATGTTTGATCATAAAAAAGATGGAGGGACTTCAGTTTATGTCATGACAACAGCCCCGGTCCAAATAGATTTTCCCTGCATCTACAGATCTAATGAAATTTGGGATGGCTCGCACACTACACAAATGCCCTATTTTGAAGAATTTTTACAAATCATAAGCTGGGAGAACAAAGGTATAGGCAGAGGGAAGGTTTTTTTTAAATATGAAAAAATATGATATATAGGGCTGTTGGCTCCCAACGTTATCTTGAGGGAAATTCAGAAGAGTGTATGCGCGCGAAGGGCGTGAAATTCACAATTTAGTCTAAGTTTAGTGCGATATTTGTGTATACTTTTTTTAATGCAAAGATGAGATATATAATATTTGAAGAAAAAGTTTGCAATGTTTAAAAGTGCACTTTTTCGCTCTAAAAATGGGCACTTTTGAACCTTTTGAGAAAAGTGTGTGTAAGTGTGTGTGAGGGGGAGGAGGGCACGTTCCCCATGTGCAATGTCTACCGATGCCATTGTTTACTATCAATTTGCTCACCAGTCAGCCAGTGAAAATTTCTTAAGAAAAGCTCCAAAGACCAAATACGAAAGATACAAGATTTTCCAGCGTTTTCAGATTTTATAAGACTTTCATGAAAGTTTTAGCAGCAGATTTCATATTTTGATATTGACAAAATGCGACTGATTTCCAACCATATTATATTTTATCATAACCCAGTTGTATGTGCATTTTTAGCATGGAAGAAGCACTAGTGGCAGTATATATATATATATATATATATATATATATATATATATATATATATATATATATATATATATATATATATATATATATATATATATATATATATATATATATATATATATATATATATATATATATATATATATATATATATATATATATATATATATGTGTGTATATATATATATATGTGTATAAATATATATATATATATTTATATATATATATATATATATATATATATATATATATATATATATATACATATATATATATATATATATATATATATATATATATATATATATATATATATATATATATATATATATATATATATATATATATATATATATATATATATATATACATATATATATATATATATATATATATATATATATATATATATATATATATATATATATATATATATATATATATATATATATATATATATGTATATATATATATATATATATATATATATATATATAAATATATATATATATATTTATACACATATATATATATATACACACACACATATATATATATATATATATATATAAATATATATATATATATATATATATATATATATATATATATATATATATATATATATATATATATATATATATATATATATATATATATATATATATATATATATATATATATATATATATATATATATATATATATATATATATATATATATATATATATATATATATATATATATATATATATATATTATATATAAACATAAAGATAAGCATTCGGAGAGGGGACCCAGTCGAATGATTTATGATTATATGGAATGTATAAACCTTACAAAAGAAAACTAGGACACATGTAATCGTGGTCTAACCCTTCTTAAATCATACATTTGCAAAAAGAAATATTTAAGACCTGAAATAAAAACAAATGTAAAATGGCAAATATCAGCACACTTTTGATGAAATATTTCAGTATTTCCATTGGTTTTTAATAAAACAAATTTTTCGCAATGTTCACTTATTTAATAAAAGCTTTCTGCCTCTAAAAGCAACGCTTATTGTTCCCTGAAACACTTGGCTAAATCTTCTTTTCCTCACATAAATTTTGCTCAAAATTTTAATACTTTGATGTTGATGTTTTGCATACGCCCTCTGTTAACAAAACTTTCTGCAAACTCGAATGCTGATTGGTGGAAATCGACTTCATTAATTTGGGTTCCTACATGTGTTTACGTACTATATTCAAACTAGTTGATTTCTGTACCATCGCCATAACGTACTGTACCGTGCCGTACCAGCAGCTTGTTTTATGTACGTAAAGGGTAAATACACTTACAGCAACTTTGCAAAACGGGGCCAAAACAGTGATTTTACGATACTTCTTCCTGCTTCGTATTGTTGTTAAGTATTAATTCTGATGGATGGATGATGATAGCCACGTGCCTTAAACTTGAAGGAATCATGCAGCTCCAGACACCATTACTAGGCCTACTTGTTTTTCTCTTGCCGATCGTTCTTTCACAAGCCCCAGTCACGAATCCACCGCCGCCGATAGAATGGTCAGGTAAGTGTGGATGTTTTCTACTTTGGCCGTCAAAACGTGGACTGCAGTAGGGAGTTGGTTTACTTTTGTTCTAGGTTAACCAGTAATGTATTACCAACATGAATACGAGGGCTTCAGACAAAGGTAGCGATATATTAGTTTGAGATTTATTTTTGAGGGATTTATTTTCTGACAAGTTTACTTTAAAGAGTTTTTACCAAGTGATATATCACAACCATGGCAGTGAAAAGTGCCAGTGGTTTCTGTACCAAATTATCAGTCACCAGAGTGACTCTGGGTGGGGTGAGTCACTTTACTTTAGTCAGACCTATTCACTTTGTACAGAGGGGAGTCATTTCGGAAGTCATTTCAAAAGAAATTTTAGTCTCCTGCTGTATGTACTCTGATAAAACTTAAATAGGGCTTAACAAAACTTTGATAAGATCCCAAATGGGTTTAAGATGTGTGACATATCCAAGGAAATAAAGGTTTTCAGCCTTCTGCTAACATTTTAGCATAGACATGTGGTGATAATTAAATTTGAGCACATTTCCTGGAATTTATGCAACATTTGTACAGACTTGCTAAAAACCCTGTATGTCAAGAAATCAAATATGACATATTGGTGTTTTGGGAGGTTACTTTATGCACCATTGCCAAGAGAATTGTGATCTAGAAACTGCTTCATACTAAACTCCTTCCTGGTAGTTTGTTTTTACTTAAAGTCTTTTCTATGATCGGGTGAACCTTTGGTTGATACCGCCTTTAATGAATGTTTAATTATATAAATGCTTAAAATTTAGTGCAAAGTATAAAACTAGCAAAAATTACAAACGAAAATGATTGAAATTTGGCCATTTTTGGGGTAAATGATTTTTAGTTGATAATATATAAATTGCATGGAAAATGTTATGCATGAACTGCCCGGTGGGAGGGGGCATACTAAAAGTGGTAAGTGTTGCAGCCCACCAACCGAAAAACATACCTGCGGTATGACATATTTTTTTGTAACTGCAGTATAAATTATAAAATTTGATATCAGCAGTATGAAAAAGTAAATTTTAATACCTGCAGTATTAGTTAGCATTCAATGAAAATATTGTAAAAATGGCCCAGCAGTACAAAATTAACACAGTAAAACCTCATATTTTGGGACCTACACCACAAAAATGATAAAAAAAACCCACTTTGTTTTAACTAAAAAAAACATTTTTTTGTTGTAAAAAAAACACACCTGCACTACAAAAATGGTGCTAAAAAGGCATCTGCCCAGGCAGCACTCACATATATAAATGGAAGTACCCCCCCCCCCCTCCCCCTTGGATGAACTGGCAGCCATTTTCTTTATTTTTTCAATCATGGACCACAATTGTTGGAAGGGGCTGATAAATGACAATAAGTTCTTGGATCTTAGCATTACCAGCAATCAACATCAAGGTGGACCAGAGACTCAAATCAGTAGACTTAAATCATACAAAGAAATTTTATTTGGAAAATTTAACATACCATCCTGTTCATCACAAATTTTGCATATGCCAAAAGCCCCAAAAGCTTTGATCATGTAGTCACATACTTGAAAGTATCTATTTTTTGTAATTATTTATTTTGATTCGATCTTCTACTTTTATGTTATTCCTTTAAATGTGAAAGGAAGATAAAATGGTTACTGATCCATTTATATAGAATATTTTATTCTACCATAATATCACTGAGACTTAAAACGTGATAATGGAATGTGGAAAGGCATCATTTAAAGGAATTGTTTTAATGTGGAGAAAATTAAGCAATAAAATTCAACATTTCTGATTGGCAGATCATATTTTTACAAAACACAATTACAATTACGGCAGCTGAAGTGACATCGCTGGTATGTAGCAGATGCACTGGTGTTGTCAATTAGTAAAGTAGTTGAATTTTAAAACGTGATTTTATTTATATATTGATAATTGTTGAAAAAGTGAATATAATGGCATTTGCCGTCTAGTAGGCTTTCCACACCAAAAACAACTTTCAACTTGAATATCTCCATAAATTAATATCATAAATTAATATCTCATAAATTTAATATCTCCATAAATTAATATCTCTATAAATTAATATCTCCATAAATTTATATCTTCATAAATTAATATCTCCATATATTAATATTTTTATAAATTAATATCTCTATAAATTAATATCTCCATAAATTAATATCTGTATAAATTAATAACTCCATAAATTGATATCTCCATAAATTATATCTCTGTAATTAATATCTCCATAAATTAATATCTCCATAAATTATATCTAAAATTAATATCAAAAATAATATCTCCAAAAAGTAATATCTTCAAAATTAATCTCCTTGAATTAATATCTCCATAAATTAATATCTCCATAAATTATTATCTCCATAAATTAATATCTCCATAAATTAATATCTCCATTTATTAATATCTCCATTTATTAATATCTCCATAAATTAATATTTCCATAGATTAATAGGATATTAAAGTAGTTCTCCACCATTGTGGTCTTTTCAAGTCCTCTTTCATATAATGTAAACTTTCTCATTATGTGGGATCAATGTGGGTGTTCACTGTTGCTGCAAATCTTATTCATTATCTGTTAATGATGAGGATCAGTCATTGATAGTGATGGTTGCCAAAATTTGGCAAAATAACAACAGTTAAAGTACATGTATTTGGACAAACCCTCTTCTCCCATTACTTGAAAATAGCAAGCCTTTACAGATATAACTCCCCCTCCTCACTTTACCATAAAATGCCAACCAAGATGCATTTCAAGTGTACAGTAAGTCACTGCACTTAAAATATTGTTTATTTGACAAAGAATAACATTTATTTCTTTTGGGTAGAAGAGTTTTTGAGAGCTGAGAGCCAGGTCTGAACAGATGTGTAACTGCAAGATTTGTGATATAATATTGTTAATGGCCTAATGCCTCATTTATTTTAACTACTTGAAATTTCAAGAATTATAATTTTCTGGTTTGTTTAGTCTTGATAGAATAGGGCTACTTGGGGATATCTAATGAACTGAAGCTACCTATTATCTTGGCAGTGGCAGCGCTATGGGAGGCATGGGGGGAATTTCCACCCATGAGATCGTTTTTTTCCCCTCTCCCCCACTTGCAGCACAGAAAATTTTGTTAAGTGTCATTTTGTCCGATTAATAGGCTTCTGTCCATGAGACAAATTTGCCTCTCCCCCCCTCCCTTCCCCATGTCCAAATTCCTGGCGCCTCCGCTGAATCTTGGACAAGAAGACTGTTGGAACAGTTCAGCATTGCAAAGACCTAAATATTTAGCGTTCTGATTCTTGATTATATCCTACCTCGATTTTGAACTCCCCCTTCCCCTTTCCAATGTCAGGGGTTTTCATGTTTTAGCCTAATTTGATTTGGGATAAGCAAATTTGAACAATGAATGATACTGATAGGGTGGGCATGGAGGAGAGGGGTGGGGCTAAGTATATTAATATGGTGTAGGGGATACTAGGGACATCCAGAAAATCATGCAAATTCCTAATAAAAAAAAAAAAGCTCTAAGAATCTGTAGCACTGTTTAAGAATATGATGTATTGATGATGAATAATACTTTTACAAAAAATGTTCAACAAAGCAGTACAAAGTGTTCCAAAAAGTTTTGTACAAGATACAATAGTTGATTTGTCATTAGATAGGGGAATGTGCATTAAAGAATCTAACATGAGTTAGCAGGTAGTTCTTAACACTTTCTGCCCAGAGCGATTTTCTTTTCCAGTCTTTTCATGTCCAAGGTGAATGCTACAGCTTTTGTATTCATTCTTTGTATGTATTTTGTTTCTTCTCTCCAGACATTCCATGTTTGTATAGTAAATATTTTAAGATTATGTGGTTAAATTTTGTAGAAGTATCACCTGGAGCTAGAAAGCTAAGAATTGTCCAGCAAGGATTTGAGTTTTATCAGCAGGGATGTTAGGCTCCTCCCATTTTCTTTAGATTTTGTTTGCGGACAGGTATCTATGTATTTATATTTTTAAGTAACTCCCTGGTATCTCACTTTCAAGGATTTTTATATATAAAAAAATATTCTATGAAATATTTCAAGTCATGCATGATTTAGGTGTGTTTTTTTCTTTATCCCAACTTCAGATATTGATTACTTCTAGCTTTCCATTTTCATCAACATGTTAACTGGGGAGGGAGGAGGAGAGGGCCAAGTTTAAAAAAATAGTCTTAGTTAAAAAGGCATAAAAAAAAAAGGGAGTATAATATTTAGAGTGAAATTGTTCAAATTTGGAAAGGTTTTCAGCTTATTATTAGTGATCACTGTTTGATTTCTGTTGTTGTCATTTGCAAAATTTGTTATGGATGAACAGCCACTGTGCAGTAGAAGTAATCACCTGACACCTGAAAGATTTCCCTTTAATTTTGCACCTATAATTGACTTACAGACTCCAAATGCTTTACAAAAACGGACTACACTTCTTCTCAAATACTTGATTTATTTCTGATTCTTGAGTCATAAAATTATTTTTTTAAGAGAATATACCATGGGCTAAGGGTTAATCACTCCATAAAAATTAAGCCCAAACTAATGCCAGTACCATTAAAGTAAAAAAAAAAAATCCAAAAAAACTAAACGAAATAAAAGACCTCTGAGTGAGTACATTTCTGTAGTGTGAATCTTGTTTGTGACCATGACCTGATGATAACTGACATTATAATAGAGAAATCCCTGAAAAATGGGCTGTTAGTGGTTTTCTTGGTTTCTGTGGCAGAATAATTCATGCTGCTATGATATATCTCCTGTGTGACCATCCAGCGCTTCCCTCCTGCCTCTAGCTGTATAAGCAGTGTTGTGTGAAGGTGGTTTAGTATGAAAGAGATGTGAGAGGTCACTGTACCCCTTGAGGACTGCCTTTACACTGTCACTGCCTGGTACTATGGGTTGTGTAAAATACATGCTGCATAATCATGGTTGGAAGAAAAATCTTGTGGATTGATTCCTCGTGTGATTGTACAAAGGTAAATTGTTGGATTGTCTCCAAGAGAGGCAAGTAATCATGTGACATCATGTGACATCATGTGACAGGGCAAGCAATAATGTGAAATTGTGTGACATTGAGGAAAAAAATCATGAAAGATGAAAAAGAGGTAAAACAAATGAAATAGGTTGTATTTTGTATCTACTACTTTTTATTGATGATTATATTGTTTTTAATTTGAATTCTGAATGGTAGTAATTTTGTGACTTCACATAGAAACTGCTTCCAGGCTTTTTGTTTAACTTTTTAATTTCTAACTGTAAATACTTTTGGCAACTTCACAAATATTACTAACCAGACGGGTGATTGTAAAACAAAGACCTGTAAAACGAAGACCTGTAAAACAAAGACCTGCAAAACGAAGACCTGTAAAACGAAGACCTGTAAAATGAAGACCTGTAAAACAAAGACCTGCAAAACGAAGACCTGTAAAACAAAGACCTGTAAAATGAAGACCTGTATAACATAGACTTGTAAAACGAAGACCTGTAAAACGTAGACCTGTAAGACGAAGACCTGCAAAACGTAGACCTGTAAGACGAGGACCTGCAAAACGAAGACCTGCAAAACAAAGACCTGTAAAACAAAGACCTGTAAAACGAAGACTCGGAAAACCCATGCAACCATAAAATTATTATTACAAATTATTTAAAATAATGATCAAAACTTGATCAGAAAAAATGTTGTAAAGCAATTTATGATACATTTACATGCAGTGGGGTAGGACTAGGTAATATGCGTAGGCTTTATATAAGGGCATAACTTGCTCTCAGAAAGTACATGTAATTTTGAAATATTTCAGAATTGATTTTTCCCCAAAGGGTCTCTTTTAGCACTTATGTGCATACAATGGAAATAAAAGTACTTCACCATATGATGCATTCATTACACATGGTCTGAAAAATCTCAAGGTCCAAAACCATAAAAGGATAGCTGAATGGCCTTTATTACAGCTGGATGGCCTTTATGGATAGCTGAATGGCCTTTATGGATAGCTGGATGGCCTTTATTATTTCAAGTAATTTAATGTGATGATTGATTAAAT
Source organism: Chiridota heheva (assembly GCA_020152595.1). Taxonomy (NCBI): domain Eukaryota; kingdom Metazoa; phylum Echinodermata; class Holothuroidea; order Apodida; family Chiridotidae; genus Chiridota; species Chiridota heheva. Next base: position 226,274 of record JAIGNY010003919.1, on the reverse strand, counting down.
TGTGAGGAGGAAGAAAAAATTAAGGTTTTGACCCTGAAGTAGGGAGAACATTTTATTACATATCAACAAATGAACTCATTAATCAAATGTTCTATTATCTCCTGAAAGGAATATTCCCATGGTTTTTTGTAATATTCCATTGTTTTTTTTGTAATATTCCCATTTTTGTTGTTGTAATATTCCCATGTTTTTTCTAATATTCCCATTGTTTTTTTGTAATATTCCCATGTTTTTTGTAAAAAATTATGTTTATTTTGGAATATTTCCATGGTTTTTTGTAATATTTCCATGATTTTTGTATTCCTGTTTTTAGTGTAATACTCATATGGTTTTTGTAATATTCCCATGTTTTTTTGTAATATTCCAAGGTTTTTGTAATATTCCTATGTTTTTTTTTGTAACATTCCAATGGTTTTTTGTAATATTCCCATGTTTTTGTAATATTCCCATGTTTTTTTTAATATTCCAAGGTTTTTGTAATATTCTATGGTTTTTTGTAATATTCCTATGGTTTTTGTAATATTCCCATGTTTTTTTTGTAATATTCCAAGGTTTTTTGTAATATTCCTATGTTTTTTGTAACATTCCAATGGTTTTTTGTAATATTCCCATGTTTTTTTGTAATATTCAAGGTTTTTGTAATATTCCTATTTTTTTTTTTTGTAACATTCCAATGGTTTTTGTAATATTCCCATGGTTTTTTGTAATATTCCATGTTTTTTTGTAATATTCCAAGGTTTTTGTAACATTCCTATGTTTTTTTGTAATATTCCTATGGTTTTTGTAATATTCCCATGTTTTTTGTAATATTCCAAGGTTTTTGTTTTTATGTTTTTTTTGTAACATTCCAATGGTTTTGTAATATTCCCATGGTTTTTTTTGTAATATTCCTATGGTTTTTGTAATATTCCTGTGGTTTTTGTGTAGTATTCCCATGGTTTTTTGTAATATTCCCATGTTTTTTTTGTAATATTCTTATGGTTTTTGTAATATTCCCATGGTTTTTGTAATATTCTTATGGTTTTTTGTAATATTCCTATAGTTTTTTGTAATGTTCCCATGTTTTTTGTAATATTCCATGGTTTTTGTAATATTCCTATAGTTTTTGTAATATTCCCATGGTTTTTTTGTAATATTCCCATGGTTTTTTGTAATATTCCTATAGTTTTTTGTAATATTCCATGGTTTTTGTAATATTCCTATGGGTTTTTGTAATATTCCTATGGTTTTTTGTAATATTCCCATGGTTTTTTGTAATATTCCTATAGTTTTTGTAATATTCCTATGTTTTTTTGTAATATTCCTATGGGTTTTTGTAATATTCCCATGGTTTTTTGTAATATTCCCATGTTTTTTTGTAATGTTTTCATGTTTTTTTGTAATATTTTCAGGTTTTTGTAATATTTCCATGGTTTTTTTTGTAATATTCCATAATTTTGGAATATTCCTGTTTTTTTGTGTAATATCATATGGTTTTTGTAATATTCCCATGTTTTTTTTTTGTAATATTCCCATGTTTTTTGTAATATTCCCATGGTTTTTTGTAATATTCCTATGTTTTTTTGTAATATTCCTATGGTTTTTTGTAATATTCCTATTTTTTTTTAATATTCCTATGGTTTTTGTAATTTCCCATGGTTTTTTTGTAATATTCCCATGGTTTTTTGTAATATTCCTATGGGTTTTTTTTGTGCAATATTTCTATGTTTTTTTTTAATATTCCCTTGGGCTTTTGTAAAGTTTTATTTGAAAGAGCATACAGCCAACTTGGTACATAAATCAGGTTGGTATCATATTCCGTTCAGGAGATATAAAAATGTTTATGTATTTCTTTTAACTTTAATTGGTTGTTTCTGTTTGATTAGAAACAAGTTTCCAAAAGTGATTGAAGTAGGGTATATTTGGCAATGTATATAAATACCTAACTTTCATCAATATATTTTTCTAGCAGGTTTTACTTTAAAAAAGGATGATAGATTTGAATGAAATACATCAACTTTGTGGGAGAATGTGTTGCTGTGATGTCATACTGAGCCTTTTCTTATCCGTTTATTGGCATTTTTTGTGAACTTTAAAATTGAATATCTCCTGTTAGGAACATAACATCTTTTTGTACTAAATTGTTTCTAAAATTTTCTCTTTGTTATGAAAGGTTATGAAAAAAAAAAACCCATGGGAATATTCCTTTAATTGACTATGGTCAGCGGATGTAAAATATATGTTACTTTATGAACACAGAGCCGAATGTTATCTTCATCGTTTGTATAGGGGGACTGTTTCAAATCAAAGTAACTCATTATTTAAATTTGGGAGATTTTGCACACTCTGGTAAAAAAACTGTCATTGGAAATCATGAACAAATTATACAAAACTGTATCGGAACATTATACTGATTAGAACTTACATACCTGTCTCATTTTATTATTGTTGATTGGATAGTTGAAACCTATATCATTGTTTTCTTATTTAATGAAGGACAAAGGGGTGCCCAAAGCTATATGCCCAACAAGATCTAAAAGCATACGTTATTATTGCTGATTTTTTCTTTAATCTCGTATACAATAAGAAGAGAGGAAGAAAAGATCAACAAAGTAAAGAGTGCGTATACCTGGGAAGGGGGGGGGGGGGGTGGGGGGCACTTGATACTGTTAGTGGCAGGGGTGTGCAACCCACCAACTGAAATTCTTACCTGGAAGTATGACAGATTTTTTAGCTCCACCCATACACAGAGTGTATGAGTGGAACTTATCAAATTGTACAAGACCTCTCATATATATGTGCCTGTACTTAATTTTGATTAAAAATGCATCTTCTTTCAGATTTTTACAGTTTTGCTCTCGAGATTCTGGCTGAAGCGAGATTTTTGTAAGCTTCATAAAACTTGTTTTTCACGTAAGAGATATTTCATGTAGTTTTTTAATTAAAGCTCCTGAAAGGTGAAAATTTGTGTGTAGAAAAGTGTCAGATTTCAATAAGTAGTGGCATTAAAAATAGCTCTTTTAGCTGTAGACTAATCCTATTTGCGTTTCGGTGTAAAGGTAAATTTTTCCCCCAGTAAAATTTTGGCCCCCCCGGCCCTTATTTCCTAGGAAATTTGGTCCCCCTCATAGTAAAAAGGGTCCTCTAGAAAATTTGGGCCCCGGTCCTTTCCCTATGAAATTTGGAGACAAAAACTTGTCCCCCTTTTGCAAGAAAAAAACCCTTCTTCTCCTTTCACACTAAATCTCATTGCCGTTTTGCGTAAAGCACGCCTTTTTTTTCTTTAGTGTATAGCTTATCACTTCTTATCACTTTTTAGCTTATCACTTCAGTACACAAAATTAATTGAAGTAACCGCACAGACACACCAGTAAATTACCTAGTAAAACCAGTCCGAAGGGGAGCAAATTTCACTACACATTCCTTGGGAAATAAGGTCCGGGGGCCCAAGTCTGCAAGGGGGGGCTAAAATTTACTATCACACCGGTACCGCTCTGGCCTATGATATTGGTCAGTTGGTATGGCAGGTCATACACGTACATGTCTATTAGTTACATGTACGGACATGTATGTTTAATCTAATCGTAGTATTTTCAATCAGAATTCGGACATTCTTCTATGAATATGCAAATTCTCAGAATCTTATTAAGGTCACGCTGTATCATATTGTATCAGATTGGTGTATGAGTTCTTAATAGGTCATGACATAACCCAGGAAATAACATGTGAAGTTGTTGTCGGGGTTGTTGTTTGATCATTTTCGCTTGTCGTACAGTAAGTCTCAAGTGTCAGTAAGTCTAATCGAGCTACATTGCATCGCGGGGGCTAGAACGCTATACTTAAATGCATTATTTATCACGGGGATTAGAATGACTGAGGATAAAGTTTTGTTGGGTTGGTGAATGCACGTGGCATTGCGTTAGCCGGGATGTGCCGTATGTGGGCAGCAGATTGCCTGAAATAAAAGTTTGTTTCCAAACCTATAACAGTGTTCGGGACATGTGGAAGAATCATCCTAGGCTGCTAGTAAGGTTGTGATGTTTAACCGCTTAGGAGTCATGCTCCGTGTAAATGAATGTTATTTCAATTTTTATGTTTGTTTTTTAAAGTTTGCAAAATTCACGAAACCAACCTTCTCGTGTCAATCTTTACTCACTAAGTCATAACCTTCACATTTTCCACCCGGGGTCCAATATGCATAACATTAAACATTTCCACTGTACCTGGGATTCGGATGCATGGCACGCAGCTAGCTTGTGCTCATAAGGAAGGCGCTAGGCCCAGCCTAGCGCTCATTAACATAACCCGTCAAATACACACACGAGAAATTTCTGCCCATATCCATTCATTATCGAATCACATATCCCAACCACTGACCTGCCCACAAATCTTTTGCTCACAGCCACGCTGTAACTCCTAATAAGGTCATGGGGATACCGTATTAACTCTTTCGAAATCCATCATTGAGCGGGCCATGCAATATTCGAGGAGAATCCCACATTAAATCTAAACTCCGCGTTTCTTAAACACCTGGATATCTCAAGTGGATACGACCGCCGCGGTATAACGATCGAGAAAAAAATAGCAATCTTCTGTTTTGTTTGAAGTTTTGATATATTTTTCCCATATTGAAAAATGGTTGAATCAAATTTTGGGATACATGTAAGGGCAGGAATAAACTGAAATAAAAAAAGAAGTTTATCCTGCCTTACCATTCCGAAAATAATTTAAATTCAATATAAATGTGTTACAGTGTGTCTTTTTTTCTCCTCTTCATGTCAAAGATTTTATGATCCCCTCGGCCCTGAGTTTTTTTCTTTCTATTCTATCTATTCCTAAAGTTGGCCCAGAAGAATTTGTGTTGAAGGTTAGAAACACACAAGTCATGAATCAATCCAGGGTAGCGATGCAAAGAAATCAAGAAAATTTGTGCAATGAAAACATTGAAATTTTCGTTTTATACCTATTGTGATAAAAATTACAGATTAATCCATGTCTTTTAACATTTACTTCAAAGAGTAACAATTATTTCAAAAGTAATAATTGTATTTACGGGCTAATTTAATGTTTACCTGTGTATTGTTATTGTTTTTACGACCGGATTACGCATCACAAAATCAGCACGTGTTGACATAAATTATGAGGTAACAGCCTGCTCATGCTGGTCTACTAACTGTGGTGTAGCGGTAATCATACATGTCTACAGACCACGAGGCCCTGGGTTCAAGCCTGGGTTGGGTAGACACACCAGTGCACCACAGGTGGTTATCAAAGGCCGTGGACATTGACTTTGTTGTCGATGTTATGTCTGTCCATACGTCGTACCTGTGTTCTCGTCCAGGTCATATTAGGCGTTTCGTGATAGCATTGTTACTATCATTACTGAATACGCAGGCGACGACCCTGTCATTGTAATTGTGTGTTTACTCATCGTAGCCTGCTCATGCTTAAAACTCGGTAATATTTTCACGCCTTGTGATCTGTCATCCCCAAGTTGCGGAATTTTCATGTGGCCGCTGTAGCGTTTCTCAACATATGTAGTTATGGATAACAAATAATCATTCTTGGTTTTTTGTATTAAAACTTTAAACACTGGCATATTTATTGCTACATAACAGCCCCATTAGTGCTGATTCGGGTGAAAATAAAATGGCTAAATCATTCAAAAAGCTATTTCAAGTGCACTAAATTAAACGGTGCAGCAGATTAAACCGTGCAGCAGATTAGACCGTATCACTGCTCTAAACGCAGTCTGGCAGTGACCCAGAATTTTCTCGCAGCAGTAGCGACATCAAAGGGGAAATTACGTAATCTTGCCTTCTATCCTTGTATCAAGTCACAGTTGGTCTGTTTTCAATGTGTGAACGAATAATCGGGTTAAACCAGAGAGGATGGTTATCATTACATGAATGAATATGAAAAATGTTAAATATATTATTTTAGTGTTTCATTTAGTTTGAACGAACAAAAAAACCAGGAAGAACAAATTTGAATTTCTTGTTAAAGTGGTCATTCTAGTTATGCGCGAAACTTACATTGTGCGTTAATTATCAAGGTTTTTATCATTAGCTTTTAGGTCCTATCATCAATGATGACTTGCAATCAACAGAGGCGGCGGAGCTGGGAAAGGGGATGTGTGGGTTTCAGCCCAATAATTTTAGGTCAACTTATCACGTTACTAGATCTAAGCCCCCTTCTCGCAATATGGTTATCACATGTCACTTTATCTCATTAAATCCCCCAATATTTTGAGGCTCCGCTGCCCCTGACCAGACAATTGAATTCTAAAATGGCATGGGGTGGATGAGATGCAGAAACGCATGTTCATACCATGAATCTTGGACCCTTCAGGGCCGTAAATTAACATCTTCAACGTGAAGGAGCATGCATGGCTTCTTATCCAAACTTGGGGCATAAGACGCAAATTGAAACTTAAACAAATCCTCCCCCTCCCCCAATTGTATACTCAATTTTTTTAATTTTTTATAGGCCTATGCTTGAAAGAGGGAACATGTATCCCGGGAATTACAGCACTACGCTTTTTCTGTAGCGAAACTAAAACTAAACAAATTGGAACTCGTATGCAGAAAAAATCAAAATGAAAATGTCAGCCTAACATTTTTTTTTGTTGAATACATGTAGGTGATTGCTAAAGTTGGTAGTTTTGTTTTTAAAATGTATTATTCCAGGATATGCTGCACCCAAACTGACCTCTGTTCTCCCATAACGTCGATTATCGACTGTTACATCGTGGAAAAACTCCATAAACTCTTTCATTAAAATTAATACAAAACGGCTTACAACTTTTGTTAGAAGCATGTTTTTTTCAACTGTCATTATTCTTAAATAAAAGAGGTAGTATGCTGCATATACCCGGCCCTAAGTTCCAAATACCGAGGACCATAAAATCAGGTGCGTTTGCCCTCCATCCCACCCCCCCCACCCCCATTTTTATTTTTTCAAAAAAGTATTAAAACAGCAAAATTGGGGTATTACTGCATAAAAAAGTCACGATAAGTCCTTTCATTCCATGAAATTCTAATGTATTTTTTCTCTTGTTTCTTTCTTTTCAGTGAAATAGGCATACAACATTTATAGGCCTACCCTCCATGTTTCTCCACCCCCTTCCCCCATTATGAGGGAATTCTCCTTTATGGGAGTATTCCCCCTCTCCACCCTAATTAACAATTTTCTTTGTCTCCTCTTGTATAAATAAAATTCGTTCTCCACATGACCGTGACAGTAACACTTGTATTTAGCTATTGATCCCATCCAATATTTTAGTCTTTTTGCCTACTTGGGACAAGGAATACCAATAAAAAAAAGATAAGTTGTATGAGTTTTACCATCCCCTCCCTGTAGACATAACTACCTCTGCCCAATGCTGCCCCCTCCTTCCAATCAGGTACCTCACATCCCCTCCTCCAATCAGGTACCTCACATCCCCCCTCCATCTAATCAGGTACCTCACACCCCCCTCCAATCAGGTACCTCACACCCCCTTCCTCCAATCAGGTACCTCACACCCCCCCCAATCAGGTACCTCACACCCCCTCCCTCCATTCAGGTACCTCACACCCCCTCCTCCCCTCCCTCCAATCAGGTACCTCACATCCCCGCTATACTGCTTCCTTATACTTTTTTCTATGTCAATTCTAGCCCAGCAAAAAATGTCCGGCTTTACTGCATTTGATTGGTCACAAAATTTGTAAATATAAATTTATATCAAACAGCAACGTGTTTGGGAAATCCCATCATACCTCAAACTCTCTGCATTACTTCACATGAAACTAGATCCGGCATGGAATCGGGAACTCAGTTTATTGTACAATATATGACAAGCTTTGTTGAGAACTTATATGCAAGGCACTACTAAAAATATTAGTTTTCTAAGGACAAGTGTAAAGAACTATTTTGAAGGAAAAATAACCAAAGTTATGTACTTTTAAGAAAGGAATTTGAGAAAAACTTTTCCACTTTCAATTCCCATGGTCACTATGAAACTTTCTTCTTAGTGGCTAGAAGTAAATTGTGTGGTCTTGCGCATACCGAGTAGGAGGTTGTAAGTAAATTATTTCCACATGGATGGTTGGAAATACGGAGATATTTTGTTAAGTTCAAGGGGGAAAACAGTAGTAATTTTTTTCATCAATTATGGTAAAAAGTCAAATGAAACATAATTAGGGGAATAACTCCAAAAAGAAATTCCTTATGTTTCGTTCTTCATTGAACAGAAGATTTTTTAACAGTATTTGACAAAGAAAGTACATGAAATATATGATTTTCTGATCGGGATAGTTATTCATTCATTTAAGAAGTAATTATGTAGAATAAAAACACCAGACAAATATCAATATTTAAGACACGATCATGACTGCTTTATTTCAATAATCTTAATAGTACATGTTAACTTGACTATCACACACACATACGAGAAGCGGATGTGCATGTTTGCACTATGTAATTTGCATATAATGGTAGCGTCTTTCATGCGGTGGATTAGCGTGGGTTGCTATGGAAGGTCAAGTGTTAAGAACCTGGCAGAGATCTCACGGTGAGGACGCGATATACTCGCGTTAAAAGAGGGCGTTTACTTATGACAACAGGCCTAACGGTTAAACGGTTAAGGACCGTAATGGTGACAGCTGTATGTTTATGACTACTGTGTATGTTAACTGTCACAACCTTAGCTGCTAGTTTGGCCAATTACTGGCTAAATTTGACAAATTTGGCTGTTTTGAAACCTATTGGTCAGTAATCTTTTTTCAGTACCGGCCAAATGAAATTAACTTAACATTTATGAAGATTAATGTGTAAATGTTAGAAATTTTGTTATGTTTATAAAATGTATTTTCTAACCATACGTTGTGGTTGAATTGACCTTTGACCTCACCAACGTCAGTAATCGAGCGAGTGCATTGAATGTCACATAGCTTTTGTTAGAAGCATAATTTTTCAGATATCTCTATGACGTGAACCTCATCTGACTGTTAAGGTGCCATTAAACCCAAGCAAACAAACTAAATACAACTCATACAGGAAAGTTAAAACTCTTGGATTTTTAACATGATGAATAATTGCCCAAAAATGGAATAGACCTCTAATAAAACTTTAAAAACATCATAAAAGTACATATGTAAATTGAAGAAATTTTTGTGAAAATGAAGCAAGCTTCCAGAAAATTAAAAAAAAAAATCATGAAAATGAAGCAAAGATCAGCCCTGGATCCGCCCTGGGTCCGTCCTGGATTCACCCTGGGTCCGCCCCGGATCCACCCTGGGACCGCTCTAGATTTGCCCTGGGGATCTCCAGGTACCTGCTGGAAGAGTGCTGAATTTTCTTTTTTTCATCTTGTATAAAGTGGTGTAACATTAGTTTGGAAAGGGTGCATTTGTAAACCCCAAGGAGCCCGAGCAAAAATTGAGAACTGGGGGCTCCAAGCAATGACACTTCGATATGTTTGTTATGAAGTCCCGAGCTCGATATTACTCACTGACTCCCATAACAGTGGTATGGTGGAATGGGAGGCCAGCGCAAAGGGCCCCACTTAACCCTTACTCTCCCAAGGTTTCAAAAATAGAATAAGCTATTTCTGAAATTTTTGGAAAGAGGATTTTTTCAGCACTTTCTGTTTCATTTGTACCAAAACAAGTTTGACTTTTAAGAAAGCTAACATGTTGAACTTTCCAAAAATGTGCATACTTCCGAACTTAAATATGCAAATTAGGTCATTGAATTAGCATATTAGGTCTCCAAACATTCTATCTTTATGACACGCTTGTGCCTTGTGGCTAAATAGCAAAAAAATATGGATAGAATTTTTGAATCGTTCTTGGAAAGACCTTTCATTTGATACTATTCATGGATTTTTAGGAATCAGAAGAAAAAAAATGACGCAAATATGAAAAATTTGGTACATTTTGACCTAAAAATTATCCCCCGATTCTGTGAATAATCTATCTAATAGTGTATGGCACTAAATTTTCCAAAAAAATGCATTTTCCCCTTCTATGATGTCCAAAACTAATAGAATGCAGAAAAACAAGATGTTTACACTATCATTTGCAAAAAATAAAATAAGAAATAATGCAAATTATATGCAAATTAGGTCATTTATCTCATTTATTATGCACGAAACTGTTTTTTGTTTATTTCTGACCCAATTTCAGCCATTACAAGCTTCACAGCTACTTTTTTGTTGATAGACTAAGCTGATTATCTATTAGACACTTACTTCTGTTCATTCCACATGGAATCCATAAGAAATGTTTGCCGAAAAGGTCCAAATTTGTAAAGTCTTCTGCTATACCTTGTTGCTGCAAATAGAATAAAAAAAATAAAACAAATTGCAACTATATTCATTCAACTTACTTTAGTTTGGTCTTCCCATAACCAGTTACCGAAGACCTCGTGTCGATCCCGGTCTCTCTCCACCAGTACTTCCCACAGATGATAGTCTTTATCGGCTGCAGGGATGACCTTCGACCGTTGTATCTCCTGCAGCCGAGCGTTCCGCTCTTCCTCCCTGGTTTTGAAGGCAGCTTTTTTTGCTGCAGTCGGATTTTCTTTGAGTGGTGATGGTGGCGAGACTGCAGCCTAAGGCCTGGAAGAGGGGCCTGGGCTCATCTTCAACTGTCTGTCCCTCTTCTGCTTGGGTGGTGGAGTAGCGGGCGGCTCGTCCTCTTCAAGCATACGCATAACATGTTATCGCATAACATGTTATTGTGGTTTCTAGTAGCGGGCGGCTCGTCCTCTTCAAGCATACGCATAACATGTTATCGCATAACATGTTATTGTGGTTTCTAACCTGCCCCACAATTTTGTGATAACCGTGGGGACAGACTTTTACAGCCGGGAAGCCCGGGGGTACATACAGGGGTCCAAAATGTTTGTTTTATCGATCTAGTCATCACCACAACAGGGGGAGGGGAAAAGGATCATGGTCCTAAAAAATGGGGCATAAAAATAATGTACCGGTACTAGGTTTATATACAAGCATTTTCTTCTAAATGGGCCTGGGGCACCCCCAACATGTGTATTTTGCCCTAACATGGAACCCCTACTCCACTTTCCCCCATAAAATTGTGATTTCGGCCCCTGAAATAATGGAACTTGGATTTTGTGAAATTGGGAATACACATATTTCAGTAGGTCTAAATTTACAATTTTGCCATTGGGAAATACATATATTTCAGTCCATTTAGAAATGTTATTATTGGGGTTCAGCTTTCATTTGTTTCATCCGGGCTATTATAGAAAGGACCTAAATCCTTTTTTTTATATGTGATTTTAGTGTCTTTTTTACTTGTTTATCGTAACAAGCAAAAAATCCCCGCTAATTTATCATTAGAATTCTTTAAGCCTTATTTTATTACTACACATTTACAATGTAGTACTTTTGCTATTTTTTGAAGAAAACACTCACCAACTCCGGAATTTGGAACAGATCGCTATCCATCTCAGCAGGCTCTATATTCTCCTCTTCCTCAATCTGGTCGAGTTCTGGTACATCTTCTTCATCAGAAGTACCTTCCGACCCCTCTGAATCATCATTATTCTGAAGAAAACATAGGAGTAGGAAGGCACGTTCGACGTTGTAACTTGTATCTCGCCATTTTGTGATGTGGAATGTGCGAAGAAAAAAAAAAAAAGAAAAAAAAAAAGACGCATATTGACGTCATCATCAGAGACCTTTTAGGCAGGTAGAGGGGGTGCATCTGTTATTGTAATACTTCGTCTGAACGATTTATTTCTCCTCTACCCGTAGAGATTTTAAAAATTCCAATACAATATTTGGGCCTTTTTTTATGATTTTTGATCAAAAAAGGTCAAAAATGGCCCAAAATCACAAATTTTGGCATATTTTCTCCAAAAAAACACAAACATTGACCAAGTACAAGTAAAAATTGTGTAGCAACCAACAATTCAAATTATCTTTATACTTTACCTGAAAAAAAAAAAAAATAGAAAAAATATTCACGTATGACATTCATCTTTCGAAAAGAAAAGAAAAAAAAAAAAAATGCACTTTTTTGTAACGATTTTACTCAAAAAATTTCAATCTAACCCCCAACAAAATAACCATATTATGAAAGATCTATTCAATTTGGTTTAAATGAACTTATTTCCAGCTCTATAGGATTTTGGGAAGGTACTCAAAAACAATTTTGGAAAAGGGATCGTAACTGTCATGGTCATCGTGAAGCTGGGTGAGTAAGGGTTAAGCTTTCTGAAAGGGAAAGGAATGATCACAGGGACACAAATTGTCCTGAGAATATATATATTTGTATATACTTTTTATTCTCAATTTCTGCAATTTGGATCATTTACAAAACAAATGTTGTAAATATTTTCTCTCAAATTTCATCCTAACATCCTAACATCCTGGAGTGGCTGCCATTTAGGCAACTTATATACACAATTTGTTGGGCACATTTTTTGATAGATACAGTAGATAAACGTCACAATGTACTTAAATAATCTGAAACCAGAGAATTAAAAATTCAGATTTTACTTTGCGTTTTTGATTTCAGTTTTAAAAATAGTATAAAAACCATCATTGGACAGATGTGTCTGTGTTTTTCACTATTGACAACTTTGACTGAACATGATATATATGCATTGCGGGAATACTAAATTGTTTTAAACATTTGTTGCTCTATTATATAGTATTGACTTATTCAGTAATACATGCGAATTATATAAGGAAGTAACGCTGGAGGAGCCAGGATAAAATGTCAGGGGGCCAAGCCAAACCAAACCAGGGATGATGTGATAATGTGTTTTATCTGATCAATGCTGTCTTTTTTTGTAGGTCGTTTCACTCCTTTTTTTACAAATTTAGTAGCTTGTAATTTTTCGGACATTGTCATATATTTCAAGACCCTTTCTGTTCCCTATCCTACTTCAATGGCACTCCCCCCCCCTTCTTTTTTAATGAACACTACCTGACCAATTCGACGCTAAATTGACAGATTTTGGGCATAGCTTTCCGATATTGCCGTTTTGTATTTTGCTTTTTACAAAATAAGCACAAATTTGCTTCAATATCATTCTGTGATTTTCTGTCTTGGACAAACTTACTGAAACACTTAGTGAAAATATGTGATGCTTTTTACGAACCTACTTATCCATTGTTAATATTCCACATTTAGAAATCATAGATGCTGGAAATTGTTTCTATTGATTTCTTCAACCCCCATATTCTTCCATTTGTAATTGATATTTGAAATTGTCATAATTTCATTGGTGCCACCAGTGTCTTCCTTCCCTACCTCTCTATATTAACCTACCTCCCCTACCCCTACCTCTATCCATTCAGCCATTGTTAATGTTTAATTGGAAATGACGTTAAGACAGAATTAAATCCAACAGTGAAAAGGGAAGAGAGGTTGGGTGGTACAATTGTTGGAAAAAAACATTAAAGAAATATAGCACTATAACATATGTAGTTCTCATAACGCTGAATTGTTCCAACAGTTTTGTCCAGATTGTAAGTTAGGAGGAGGGGGGGGGGGAAGGGGGGGGGGTGATTGGGAAATTTTTAACATGCAATTGAAGGAAAATTTTGTATCATTAGAAAAATTTCGAAAATTGCATGAGAATGAAAAAAAAATTCCAAAAATTAAAGGAATTTTACCGAAAATCGAAGAAAGATTTTCAATCAAAATTGATAATTCATTAGGGGAAATGTTGCCCTCCTTTCTAACACTGGGATGGGGCCACCACCGGGATGGGGCCACCACCGGGATGGGGCCACCACCGGGATGGGGCCACCACCGGGATGGGGCCACCACCGGGATGGGGCCACCACCGGGATGGGGCCACCACCGGGATGGGGCCACCACCGGGATGGGGCCACCACCGGGATGGGGCCACCACCGGGATGGGGCCACCACCGGGATGGGGCCACCACCGGGATGGGGCCACCACCGGGATGGGGCCACCACCGGGATGGGGCCACCACCGGGATGGGGCCACCACCGGGATGGGGCCACCACCGGGATGGGGCCACCACCGGGATGGGGCCACCACCGGGATGGGGCCACCACCGGGATGGGGCCACCCACCACCGGGATGGGGCCACCACCGGGATGGGGCCACCACCGGGATGGGGCCACCACCGGGATGGGGCCACCACCGGGATGGGGCCACCACCGGGATGGGGCCACCACCGGGATGGGGCCACCACCGGGATGGGGCCACCACCGGGATGGGGCCACCACCGGGATGGGGCCACCACGGGATGGGGCCACCACCGGGATGGGGCCACCACCGGGATGGGGGCCACCACCGGGATGGGGCCACCACCGGGAGGGGCCACCACCGGGAGGGGCCCACCACCGGGAGGGGGCCACCACCGGGGGGGGCCACCACCGGGAGGGGGCCACCACCGGGAGGGGGCCACCACCGGGAGGGGGCCACCACCGGGAGGGGGCCACCACCGGGAGGGGGCCACCACCGGGAGGGGGCCACCACCGGGAGGGGGCCACCACCGGGAGGGGGCCACCACCGGGAGGGGTCCACCACCGGGAGGGGCCACCACCGAAAGGGGGCCACCACCGGGAGGGGGCCACCACTTGGTCTATTGGCTAATTTAACTGATTTGCCATAGGCTATGATAAATCACTTTCATTGCCAGTACAGTCAGTCTGTTTGGAGGCTGGGTTCCCTGCATATGACTACTGTTCATTTTCTTCATGTAATCAGTCAACTGCTCAAAGGTGTTTGGAGTTGTCATACAAGAAGCAGCATGATTTTTCTTTTTTTCTTCGTATTTTGGATTGAGCCATGCATACAATTCCTAAATTTTGTCAAATTGAATATTAAGGCAACACGCTACTTGTAGTATTCAGATTTGATTCTGTCAGTTTTCATAGATTTTTCTTCATTGGTATTCCCTGAAAAAATAATTGTCACTCCAATGAATAAATGATGACCTATTGCTGATAATGGTGATCATACCACTGATAAGACACTATGGTGGTACATTTCTGGAATTTGTTTTATGTAAGGCTAGCCATATAGGACATAATTGCTGATTTTATGCTGACACAAATTCAATTTAATGCTGGCATTAAGTACATTGTATAAAATTAAATTAAAAATATTAAATACATTAATCAATATAATGAACACATAAAATTGAATTATTGCTAGCATTAATTCTTGGTCAATCAGAAAGCTGGAATATATATGCACATTAAATTGAATTAATGTGCATTTATTTGATTTAAGGCTGACAAAAATTAAAATTAATGTGTAGATTATTTAATTCCATTTTGATCGATTTGATAGGGGAATTAGCGAGTCGAAAATAGACACAATGCGTTACATCCGCACTTAAAATACATGGTGATTGGAAAAACATATGTCAGCATTAAATAAGAATATAGGCTAGCATAGAATTGAATTTTATGCTAGCATAAAATCAAATTATTTGGCATTGATTCTTGACCAATCAAAAAGCTTAATGCTAGCATAAATTCAAATTAATGTCAGCATCACATTGAATTAATTCACACATTGATTCGAATTAATGTTAGCATAAAATCAAATACATGCGTTCGATTAAATGTCAGTATAAAATCAAATTATTACACACATTAATTCTATTGTATATATTCCAGCTTTGTGATTGGCTAAGAATTAATGCTAGCATTAATTCGATTTTATGTTAGCAATAATTTAATATGTTGTTATATTGATTAAATGTTATGTATTTAATGCCAGCATAAAATCGAATTTGTGTCAGCATAAAATCAGCAATTATGTCCCAATTAGGACTTGTCATATTTGTTTTTAGGTTGTTGTGACTACTCAGAAAGCCATTCCCAAATCAAGCCCTGAATACATTGTGATTCAAAAACTTATTTTAGGAGATTGTTTCAAATTCTGTTGGATCTTCTTCCTTGTTGGGCATGATTAACTCTCAACTTTGGTTGCCACTATAGTGGCAGAAATATCAGAATCTAAAATTCAGGATGTTCCAAATTAAAGTCCCCCTCTCTCAACTAAAGTTAACTTGATTGCTTTTTGTAACTAAAAACAACAAAAGGGCACAAGATTTGCATAAAGCAAGGCATGGAAATGAGGGTCTGAGGAAAATTGAAGATTCTTGTAGGGCTGAAAATTTTGAAAAAGCTATGTAAGGCATTATTGTTGTTAAAATTATGTCAAGAATGGAGTTGGCTTGCTTAAAGTTAAAGCAGATTGCAAATCTGCATTGATTTGGTGATACAATACCCCGACAATAGATGATTAATTTTAGAACAAAATTTATAGCTTCCCTACCCCCCCTACCCACCCACACACACACACAATCTTTTTTCATTGAGGAGGCAGAGTCCCCTATGCACCCCCAGTTCTGCTGCCACTATAATTAAATCAATGTCTAATATATTCAAGGAAAAAAATAATGAGAAAAAAGACCCCCTGCAAGTTTGTTGTCATGAAGCATACCAACAATATGAAATAAGATTTTATTTTAAGTTAGTCCTATATTTTCATTTTGCTAAGCATACCAACAATATAAGATAAGATTTTATTTTAAGTTAGTCCTATATTTTCATTTTGCTAAGCATACCAACAATATGAGATAAGATTTTATTTTAAAGTTAGTCCTTTATTTTTATTTTGCTAAGCATACCGACAATTGGAGATTAGATTTTATTTTAAGTTAGTCCTAAATTTTCATTTTGCTAAGCATACCAACAATATGAGAAAAGATTTTATTTAAGTTAGTCCCATATTTTCATTTTGCTAAGCATACCAACAATATGAGATAAGATTTTATTTTAAGTTGGTCCTTTTTTTATTTTGCTAAGCATACCAACAAAATCAGATAAGATTTTATTTTAAGTTAGTCCTATATTTTCATTTTGCTAGGCATGCCTACAATTGGAAATCAGATTTTATTTTAAGTTAGTTCTATATTTTCATTTTGCTAAGCATACCAACAATATCAGATAAGATTTTATTTTAAGTTAGTCCTATATTTTCATTTTGCTAAGCATACCGACAATTGGAGATAAGATTTTATTTTAAGTTAGTCCTATATTTTCATTTTGCTAAGCATACCAACAATATGAGATAAGATTTTAAGTTAGTCCTATATTTTTATTTTTGCTAAGCGTACCAACAATTGGAGATAAGATTTTATTTTAAGTTAGTCCTATATTTTCATTTTGCTGCTCATTATTTGTTCTTCCAAAAATAATGAAGAACTTATTTTTCCAAAAAAAAAAAAAGTTTAAAAGTCTATAAACAGGTGTAACAGCTTTCTGTACTACCACTTAAAGAAAAGGGCATTAAATTCTAGTTAAATAAAAAAAAAAACACACACACACTTTTTCATTGAGGAGGCTGAGTCCCCAAAGCATCTCCAGTTCTGCCTCCACTTTATATAATTGAATCAGTGTCCAGTATATTCCAGGAAAAAAAAATATAAGAAAAACGACCCCCTGCAAGTTTGCTCTTCATCATCAAGAATACCAAATGTATTCAATATCTTTAGGTATCAATTAGGAATCTTCATGTACAAATCCATCCATGGTCTTTCATCTTCACATCTTGCAAGTTTGTTTACTCCTGTTAATGCAGTGCATTCCCACAATACGAGGAATAGTGCAAAATTATTCTAATGTCACTCATATTCTTCTTTAGTATACATAAAACTATAAATTTCACGGCCCCAAGCTATAAAATTCTTTAGATCAGCATGTCTTAAACTCAAAATCTTTGTTCGTCTTCAAAAATGAAGACGGACTAAAGATTTTTTGTTAAAAAGTCAGAACTCTTTTGGGGACCATTTTTTGTTTGTTTGGGGGAGGGGGAGGAGAATGGATAAGTAGGGGCAAGGGTAGGGAGGGTGGGGTATAGAAGGGCAGGAAAGAAGGTAGAGGAAGGGTGGGAAGGATGTTATACTTGGCAATTTTTTTCAGGGATTTAGATTTCTTTTCTTTTTCTTAGTTTTCCTTACTGCCTATTTTCTTTCTGGGTGGCCTAATCCAGATAAGCTTTGCTTCTTTTAGGTCTCCTCCACATGTTCCTAGTAATACAATTTATCTTGCATTGTCTTCCACTTTATTCATAGGATTTGGTGTGCGTTCTCGTCAATCTATTTACCTTTGACTTTACTTGTGTAATTGTTTGTATTATTTTCATGTTTAAATTCATATCATATCCATGTAATTTTGTTCTGTAAAGAAACTTTAAATATGTACATGTATGAATAATACTGTAATTGGAGCAATGTGGAAATTTGATAAAGTTTCAATTCAATTAAATTCAAGTTTGATTAAAATCTGACAGGTGTTTTTGGAAATATGAGCATAGACAGAAATTCACAGTTAGTCCCGCCTTTTCATTAATATTTACGACATTGGCACCAAAACTAATAGGAATCATCTGCAGACCACAACACACCCATATACTAAGTATGGCATAAATTCACCTTAATGATCTTGAGATATCGTGTTTACAAGCTTGTTAACAGAATTTCACATTTAGCCCTGCCTACTAATTAATATGCATGACATCAGTGGCAAAAACAATAGGGATTATCTACAGACCACAACACATCCATATACTGAAGATTTTTTGAATACATTAAGAATATTTTCTTTTGTACCAAGCATAAATAAGCCTACTAGAATTACCCAGAATTCAGCCACTCTAATTGACAATATTTTTTATAATGAACTAAATCATTGTGTTGTATCAGGTGTTATTTGTGTTGATATTAGTGATCATTTAACAGTCTTCTTAATTACTGACACAAGTCATAATGTAGAAAATAAAATTATAAATGAATACATGATACCTGCTTAATAACCTAAAAGAATTGTACATAAGTTAAATAACTCATTTTGATTGGAATAGTATCAAAGCTTCTAATGTAAATGATGCTTATTTCAATTTTCTTGAGGTTTATGATAATTTGTTTTCTATTCTTGTTAAAAGGAAACTCCTTAACTTCATGGAAAACAAATGCAATTCTTAAATCAATTCCTAAGAAGAATTAATTATATAAGGAATTTCTTCGTTTAAAGACAGACGACTTGAGATCAATTGTAAAATAAGCTTACCCAAGTTATTTGAATGGCAAAGAAGAACTATTTTGATGTTAATTTTCAGGCCACCGTAGGTAGTATGAAAGATACATGGAAAATGATTAATGAAGCTATTAAGCATAAACATAAGACCAATAATTTTCCCACTGAAATTGTTCATAACAATAAAGCAGTAAGTGATCTTAATAGTATTGCCGATGTATTGAATAATTTCTTTGTAAATATCAGTAGTGATTTGGCTTCTGCTGTCCTTTATACAAACGCTAATTTGAATGATTTCTTTATTAAGCCCTTTCTTAATAGTCTTCTTATGAGTAGCGACGAAATATATTCCATTGTTAGTAAATTTAAATGTATTAATAGTCCAGGTTTCGATAATATTCATGTTAATATTGTGAAGAAAATAATTAATGGTATATTAGAACCACTATGTTTTATTTTGTATTTGTCTCTATTTTTATTTGTGCCGGATAATTTAAAAATTGCCGAAGTTATTCCATTATTTAAATCCAGTTGTTCTTTAAGTGTTAAGAATTATAGACCTATTTCAGTCCTTCCTTTTATTTTTTGAAAAGTTTTTAAGCGTCTTGTATATAATCGTGTATAGTTTTTTTTTTTGCTTAAGAATGATTTTATCATGCATCTTTAAGAGCAGGGAAGTTAAAGAAATATTTCCATGGATTTTCATTTTTTCATATATGATATAGAAAAATTTTAGAAACAAAAGTGGTGAAAAAACTATGTTAATTTCTTATTCCGTTTAGAAGTTATGAAATTTTAAAGTATTTTTGAATTTGGACAAAAGTTACTGATTGGCAACATCTGTGATGTCATAGAGACAATTTCAAGAAAATGTTTTTTGTATTTCTTTAAAAATGATTTTGATTTTTTTATCATGTGATGTACACCTAAAAACCCCAAAAGGTTTCCTTTTTATATTCCACCCTATCTCTATTATGAACCAAAAAAGCTGTTCAATAATGTAAGAGAAGTGATTAAATTGATAAGAAATACATAAGAACTGTGCTGGAATTGCCTTGATGACACATCACCAAGCTGAAGGACATATACTGTACTAGGTGTTTTTAACATTTTTCTACTCTTTAAATTGTTTTAGCTTGTAAACGGAATAAGATATTAACATAGTTTTTCACCACTTGTTTCTACAAATTTTCTCTATCATATATGAAAAAATGAAAATCCATGGGAATATTCCTTTAGGGTCAGTATGGTTTTTGTTTCAGTTATTCAACATTTATCATAACATTACTCGCCCCTCGAACAGAATCCCATTCTGATTTTCTGTGCCTGTGGCCTTTTCAGTAAGCGCATGTGGTGGTTTGCATTTTCCAGTTTATTTTCAAATTATTCCACTTTGTATTTAAACAAAATTGACCCTCTTAAGGTGTGAATTGAACAAATTGTTAGAAGATTCAACCTTTGAACATCAAAACGGATGCTATACTTCATATTTTCACGTAAATTCATTTCGAATTGAAGAAATAAAGAGTAGCATACCAACAACAAAACTTCTCCCCGGGGGTATAACGGCAACACGAGGGAGTTTTTACTGAAATAACATCAATGTGTGTTATGTCTGTAGAGTTTTGGGCATAAAGAAACTTGTAAAGTGTATTTGTGGTATATTCCTAAATAACCAATATATAATTTCATTGAGCCATATTCAAAGAAGCATGAGTTTATGTGTATGAATATCTCAAAATTGCTATTGCCTTCCATTATCTTTGGAAAATCCTTTTCGCACTGCAGCGCCGCACGTGTTTGCTTTACATAGTAAGTATGGTTGATGGTGCATGACTCCCGACTTCTACACACAAAGTCCTTGCTCTACGCGCATATTGCACTGATGAACAGAAATGGCAAAACTGCAGAATTGTTTGTCGAAATAGTGTCAAGGGGAGGAGGTTAAGCTAATGGGTCGGCAAGATTTTAAAAGTCACTCAGAATTACGCTGCTGAAAATGGTGCTATTTTTACGATTTCTACGCCAAATGAAATAAACCAGTTTTCAGGGTATAAATGATCCAAGTAAGAACTCTATGATATTAAAATACTAAGGTTTTATCAAATTACAGCATTTTTTGTTGAGTTGTCTCAACTCGGAGTCAGGTAGCTCAGTTGGTAGAGCGCATGACTGAGATGCTGGAAGTACCCGGTTCAAGCCTTGGACAGGTCTAAGCAGTTTTTCCACAGCTATGCAGACAGTTACGCTGATCAAGTACGTCGTTTGCAGGGACGTTAAGCCATCAGTCCCAATGGTAGGACAGTCACACCCTACCTGGTTCTTTGAACACTTCTCGAAAAGAGTAGGGTGAAAACCCAATGTTCATCCACTTCTGTCCCGGTCGCACGAGACTGGCATCTGCTATGCAGGCTATAGCTTGGCATCTATGCTCCATATAGGAGTCTTGCTTAGTTCCCATAAGGGAGGATCATGTACAAAACAATTCAAAACAACTACCTTTGTGGCAGAATTATTGCGTAATACCACTGGGCAGATAACAGATCCCTGGTAATACATTTTCAACTTAATTGAGAGAGTGTCCTTTGAATGGGATGAAAATGAAACTGGCAGTTTCATCCGGTCTGTGTTTCAAGGGGTCACTTTCTTCAAATGTGGCAGTTATTGACCTAGTTGATAAGTGAGGTGTGCTTTAGATAGTAATGAATATGGTATTGGTGTTTTTATTGACTTATCAAAGACCTTTGATACTGTTAATCATCAAATTCTTCTTCACAAATTACATCTTTATGGAATTAGGGGTACATCATTTAATTGCTTTTCTTTGTATCTTACAAATAGGCGACAGTTTGTTTCAATGGGTTCGTGTAAATCAAATTATAAAAATATTTTATATGGTGTTCCCCAGGGCTCGATTATAGGTCCCTTTTTATTTCTTATGTATATTAATGTTATTAGTACCGTAATGCTTCAAATCATATGTCTTACTTTCTTTTTGCTGATGATACTAATTTGTTACAGACTTATACTGTTGCAGCTGTAATAAATACTGAACCTAATAATATATTTGAATGGTTTTAAACAAATAAGTTATCCCTTAATACAGGTAAGACTAATTATATTATTTTTCACCCCCATCAAAAGACTGCCCCTAATTTCAATGTATTTATCGACAATGATAGAATCGCTTGTGTCCGCTCTACTAAATTCCTTGGTGTAATAATTGATGACAATTTAAGCTGGAAACCTCATGTTCAGAAAGTAGCCAATACTGTTTCCAAAAACATTGGTATTTTATTTAAATTTAAAGGTCTTTTTTTGTAATAAAATTCTCCTCTCATTAAAGGATACTTTAATTTTACTGTACTTAAAGTTATTGTTTTATTGTCTGGGATAATACCTATAATCGTCTATTCATTCTTCTGAAGCATGCTGTAAGATTTATCAACAGCATACCATGAACACACTACACCCCTTTTTAAGGAGAGCCGTATTCTAAACATATTTGATTTTCACTACAATCAACTTGGTATTTTTATGTACTAAATTATAGTCTACTTCCATCCAATTTCTATTCTTTTTTACTAAGGTTGGCAATGTTCACCAATGCACGTAACAAGGATAACTTTTATCAAAATACATATAATTCTTCATTGTATCAAAAAACATTACGTATAAGTGGCCCCAAGTATTTGAATTCTTTAGATGTGTGTTTACGTACCTAGTGATCCCTAAAGTCCTTTAAATCAGCCTTTAAGAGTTATTGACATCTTTATATCATCCAACAATTTGTTTGTATTAATAATTGTTCCTCTTCCTTTAACGATATTACATGTGGTGTACCTCAGGGTTTTATTCTTGGGCCCTTGTTATTTCTTATATATATAAATGATCTTCCCCATTGTTTGAACCAATTAAAAAATTGTCTTATTCACAGATGATACATTAAGAATTTTTGGCCCTCCCAACCCGACACCCCCGATTTTCTCAAAATCAGGGGTAATCCACACTATTCAACCCAGAGACTCTTCACAAATTATTGACTAGCATCCAGCTATTGTTACCCATACACAAGACAGGTGTAATCTATACCTTCTTAACTGACAACATCTTCATAGTCTATTCACAGTTCACTTGTTAGCAACCAGCTACTGTTACACTGTACACAATAGGTCATTCATTTTAGGCTCAAGACACATAACTGCTGTTCAGTGATGCGAATCAGATTAGTCCTTGGCAGAGCCTAAATAAAAATATACATCATATGCTTGGGAGGACTTTGCGCTAAACCCATGAATAATTGATTGATGGACCATTCCTCGTAAGGGATGGTTATTTCATCATGTACCAGTATCTTATTTAAAACTAGTGATTCATGTTCAAGCGTTCATATACTTAATAATGAACTTGCTCTTGTCTCTGATTGGTTTAAGGCCAATAAAAAATCCTGTAATGTTAAGAAAACCAAGTTAATGATTTTCCAAAACAGACAATATAACAATCCTGATTTGTCAGTGTTATATTCTTAGGGCTTCTTGTCAATCCTTACTTGGCATGGAAATGCCACATTGACCTATAATGTAATAGCATTTCTAAGATTATTGGTGTTCTCTGTAAAAATTAAGCATTTTGTAGCCCATTGTTTTCTATTAAAAAATGTATAATTCTCTTAATCTTTCTAATTCATCCTATTGCAACATTGTGTGGGGTAATACTTTCCATACATATCGTGATCGGTTATATGTACTGCAGAACAGGGCTGTTTAACCACATCATCTGATTATATTACTGACATAGGTAGTATTTAAATAGATTTGTATATCCTCAACGTTTATGACATTTAAATGTTACCCCTCTTACACATTCACGCTGTCAGGATGGAAAAGAGGAAAAAACGAATATAAATGATTTGTCACAACTTGTTGTAATTCTCAGTTTCAAGTGTGTCCACAATGTACATTACAATGACATAATAATGAATAACAAAGGAGACAGACAACAATCTAACATACTAACAATCGAACAAACAACATTCATATCAATTCTACTACAATATCACATACAATCATTCATGGCGATATCACATTATACCTATAAAGTCATATAACTGACCTACGTACTCAATCCCATTCAAGCACTTCAGCTTGACTCAATTGATACTGTACACACAGTACTTGTAAGAGCAATTACACATGAACATGATCAGACTGCTTTAAAGTTTACCATATCTACACATTGCTTTCTCTACCATATCATCCCAAAACAGATATAACTTATATGTTTCCCTTACAATACCCTAATTAAAAATACTTCTACCTCTTTTCTTTCATCATTGATAATACCTATCAACCGACCTTAACCCAGACTAAACCCAATCCTTCCACTTGATAGCTTGAAACAAAATATATAAGCACTTTGTAACCCTTTTCCTCAATACCCATGTACAACAAAGTTACTAGATTCCTGAAACCATGGATACCAATTCCTCCATTGCATCACCAGTTCTAGCCTGTTGTTCATTGTGTATCTCCCTAGGGAATTAACCAGTACCTGTTGCACCCAATCTCACACAACATGTGCAACAGGGTACTCTCTGTCCTACACAGAAAGTTTAAGGGAGTAACCATAAGTAGGGACAGAAATAATGAATATTTGGCTAAACTACTTAACTATTCCAAATACAAAATATATCATGGTGCTCTGTAGAATACAATGCAATGTTATGTACAAAAATACAATGGAAACAACATACCTGTCAGGGTGGAAAAGAGGAGAAAACGAATATAAATGATTTGTCACAACTTGTTGTAATTCTCAGTTTCAAGTGTGACTCACACATATTCCTTGCTGGCCTCCTTCATCCAGACTGGTCCATTATTGTCTGCAGGGGTACATCTTATATAATTAAAGAGATATCACTATTGTACATTGAAAAAGATAATCAATTTATGGTGGGGGTCTGTGAACCCATGGTCACACACTCCCCCTCAAAAGAAAAGTCGTCCTCGACTGACAAAGTAAATGCTAAGACCCAGCAACATAAGCATATAATAACTCCATACGGTCCCAGTAATCACTTTACACCCAGATCATTAAATATTTCTGAATTAGTTCCTGTAAATACCTACTTTAGGTGGCACACTGAATAGTTCTTTAACTGTATATAGCATAGCAATAGTATGAGAATGTTAAATCGTGGTACATGTCTATCCATACAGGACTGGTCCTTTGTATATGGTAGAGTAACTAAGGAATGGCCATTTCCTCTGTACTCAAGTAGAATGTAAATACAAAATACACACAGACTAACCACTAGAATTTAGAATTTTCAAACATTCACAGTATTAAACAGTCCTTTCATTTGGTTCTAAACGTTACTATAGTTCACTGTCTCACTATCATCATCTTGAACCCATCATCATCGGACAATCTCTCATTAGTGAGGTAAATCCATGTTAACTAATTTACTCATTGCTTTGCTAGCTGTATGACCACTTGCACAAGTCATTTTCTCAACTAAATAGTAGGCATCTGGTTGTAGGGTAGTGGGTGGTCTGTCGTCGGAAACTGTGTCCATGGGAGCCATGTTGGTCCAGCAGGGTGCATCCGGCTAGGAATTGATGAAGGGGATACATATGATGATACTGCTGAGTCATCATGGAGGGTGGGAACCACACTGGATGCTGGAAAGGCGGCAGTTGCTGTTGCATCTGAAGTCTTTCTTTACCCCTTTGTCTTTGTTCACCTCCTGGGTACACAGAGTTAACTCCGCATTGGTACTGTGGCTCACCCGGTCTGTCATATGTAAGCGTTACTGGAGGATTTCGGTGCACGACGAGGATATCGGGAACTGCCTGGCTCTTCATGGTCTGGTTCCAAGGGTACTTGTACCGGATCTTCATTTGGTACATGTTCAAGTAGTTGAACACCATTATCACCGTGTAATGGTTCCTGTTGATTGTCTATCAAGTGAATAGGTGGCTGTGGTAACCTTTGTCCATCGGGGGAGGGAAACCTCCTCGTGACTCATCTGAGCTGCTGTCAACTTCCTGGTTTACCCCTGGATTTTCAAGTCTGGATGTAGGGTAACGTTCCCACACTCCCAACATCTCATCCTCAGAATCGGTGTCTGATCTATTTTCATTGACTTTGGTGGAAGGTTGTTGGCTCTGTATGGTCTTTCGTTTTGCTTTAGTATCAGGTCGGGTTACGTTTGTTTCCTCACTAGACTGCAAATACTCACAAGGGAAGATCATGTTTCGATGCAGTGTCTTTGTTCTGCCTGAGCCCACCTCTGGCTTTACTTCATAGACAGGTAAAGTTGGTGCACATCGTTTCACTACAACGTAAATTTGTTCCTCCCAGTGAGCTTTAAGTTTGCTCGGACCTTGAGTTTGAGTAACATTGCGAACAAGTACTCTATCTCCGGGCTCCAATGGAGTTGGTTGTTGAGGTTTATCATGATACTTTTACCTTTCTCTGCATTCTTTTGAGATGCCTTCTTTGCCACTTCGTAGGCTGCAGTCATTCCCTCTTTCCAATGTTGTACATAGGAAGCATGGTCTGATGAATTAGTAGTTGTGTTGAGCCCAAATGCCAAATCAATGGGTAGTCTTGGAGGTCGGCCAAACATCAGAAAAGCTGGGGCAAATCCGGTGGCATCGTTGCGGCGTGGCGTTATGCGCATGTACTACCTTGTTGAGATGATCAGCCCAACGATGTTTTTCATTTCCTATCAAGGTCGCGTAGCATACTCAGCAGAGTCCGGTTGAACCTTTCCGCTTTCCCATTGCATTCTGGATGATACGGTGTTGTCCTGGAATTTCGGACTCGGACAATTCTTGAAGTCTATGAAAGAGCTTGTTTTCGAATTCCCGCCTTGATCATGCAGTATTCGGCGTGGAAAACCGGCGAAGCACAAAATCATTAAATATCTTTTCCGCAGCCGTTTTACCAGCCTTGTTCCTTGTAGGGTACGCTTGCGCAAATCTAGTGAAATGGTCCACCACGACAAGGATATACTCATATCCCCCTTTACTCTTTTCCAGATGGAGGAAATCAATGGAGATGAGTTCCAGTGGCTCTGTAGTCAATATCGGCACAAGTGGAGCTCTTAGCGGTCGTGATGGTTTCTTCTGTATAAGACATTGGCATTTATTTCTGATAAAGTGTTCCACGTCTTGTTGAAGGTTTGGCCAATAGAATCGCTGCCGAGCAAGATCAACCACGTTCAGCACCCAAATGTCCCATGTCCACATGAAGGTCTTTCATGACTCTGTCGTGGTAGATGGTAGGCAAGACTAACTGATCTCTGGTTTTGGTATGTCTACACAGTACTCCATCCGAATTTACATACAATCTTGACCATTCCCTTAACAGTGATTTCACTTTTGCTGATTTAGTTCTCCACATATCTATTGGCGGTTTTTGGTCACTTGATTTTAATCTCAATACCTCTTTGATATGTGTGTCAGTTTTCTGGGCTTGAAGGATGTCACTAGACGAAAATTCACTGGCATGTGTAGGCTGAACAACAATTTCGTCCACTGAGCTGACATTCCCTGTAATGGCTGTAATCCATGGCATTTGCTCATTTTGAAGTAGAACAGCACGGATGGTAGCGGACAAAATATCCTGCGGTACTTCGATTGAACACTCTTCAATGTACCTATCCATATCCATGGGTACTCTTGACAGGGTATCAGCATCACCATTTGCATGACCCGGTCGATAGTTGATGGTAAAATTGAAATCTGCCAGCTCAGCAACCCATCTCTGTCCTGTGGCATTAAGCTTGGCTGATGACAAAACATAGGTCAGCGGGTTGTTGTCGGTGTAAACTACGAAGCTAGACGCATAAAACAAGTAGTCGCGAAATTTCTCTGTGATGGACCACTTGAGAGCTAAGAATTCCAGTTTCCCAGAGTGGAGGTTATAATTCTTTTCTGCCGTGTCAACGATCGGAAGCATAACCAATGACTCGTAGTTTGCCCTCCTGACGCTGATAGAGAACGGCTCCCAGACCATCTTGTGAGGCGCGGTATGTAACACGAAAGGTTGTGAAAAGTCTGGAAACGCCATCACTGGTGGGTGTGCCAACTTTGTAAGCAAACTTTCCACAATCGTTGATGATGTTCTGTCCATACAACTGGTGTCCTAGAGGATGCTTGACCATCCTTCTTTTGCCTTTACAGGGACTTTGGGCAGGAGATAACAAGTCGTACAGTGGTTTTGCAACTCTGGAAAAATTCTGCAGGTACCGTCTGTAATATCCCAGGAAACCCATCAGTTTCCTTACGTCACCAACTGTTTTGGGTGTCTTTTCTCGGAGGGTTCAATGCCTTGGTGTCATCGATTAATTCTGTGTCCATCAGCTGACACTATCCTGCCTAAGTAGTTTACTTCCGGCTTAAATAGGTGGCACTTGTCAGCTCTCAACTTCATTCCATTTCTTTTACTGCCTGTAACACTCGTCGTAAATGAGACACATGCTTGTCTAAGGTGTTACTGTACACCAAGATGTCGTCTAAGTACGTTATACATATTTCATGATTGAGATCTTCTAGGCAGGTCTCCATGCATCTCTGAAATGCAGCTGGGGCATTTTCAGGCCAAAAGGGATTCGCACCCACTCGTATAATCCCCAGGGTGTCACAAATGCTGTGAGGTGACGACTTTCTTCAGCCATGAATCCTTGATGGTATGCTTTCCCTTGATCTAATGTCGAAAACCATCTATTGCCTCCCAACGAATCCAAAATATCTTGCACTCTTGGTATTGGTTGCCGATCTGTAATGGTTTTAAGATTTAATCGTCGATAATCGATACATAGACGCAGCGTGCCATCCTTCTTACGTACGCACACTATTGGAGAAGAATACGATGACTGGGACTTCCTTATCCATCCACGGCTTATGAGGTCTTTCAGGTATTCCTTCACCTCTTTGTACAAAGGAGGCGGCACAGCTATGTAGGTCTGTTGGACTGGCGTTTCATCAGTTAGTTGAATTTGCATTTCCAAAGATGGAATAGTGCCCAAGTCGTGGTCGTTTTTTGCGAATGCCTCACATTCCTGCATCAGCATCTGCTCAGCAATATACTTGTGTGATTCTGGCAGGTTTGACAAATCAACATTTGGAAGCCATTTTCCTTCAGTTTTACCAACTGATTGTGATGCTTGCCTAACGTCCGTCCCAATCACATTGATGTCAAAGGTACTGTCTTGCGATAACTGGCTGAGGAACTCACCTGGAAGAATAGAACGGACAGTGCAAATTCTTCCCAGATGGAATCTCCCTGGAAGAACGATGGTCCTATTGCTGGTGTTCATAATGGGTATAGTGACACTGCATGAATTTCCTCTCGGTATTTTGAATGTGGTTGGGTATAAGATGATCCCCTCTGGTAAATCCTGCATTTGGTCTGGCTCAAAAATAACATCAGTAGGTTCTGTTGCTTTGGTATGTAACCTGCACCTCAACAATTTTGTTTCCTCTGGTGGTATTTGTACTGGCTTTCTAGCTGTTCTCAGCTCAGCAATTTCGTCTGAATCAGTTTGCTGAAGGAGTGTTACCAGGTGGTTGAGCTGTGCCTTTGACATTTCTGGCAATAACGGATGGAGTAATTTTTGACTTTCTATTGTAGGATTTGTTTGCGCCATCTGTTCTATGACATTATATCCAATTATAGGGTAATCCAGCAGTTCCTCCGTCACAAGCATGGGGACACGTAAGCTACTCTGTGAAGACTCACTACCTGGTATCTGAAAGAGGAACTCAACCCACCCCCTGAATGGAATCGTCGAACCAGTTGCTGTACTTAGTTGAAGGTTCTGTCCTTCCAGTAGTTCCTGCACTGGTCTAACCTTCACATGTGGGGCAAACTTTGTCAACCATTCTGATGATAGGAGGGACACTTGGGCCCCTGTGTCCCATAAAGCCAATGTTTGTATTTTATCCAGAGAACAATGAACAACACACTTTCTTCCCAGCAACTTCGTTAGTTTTTGTTTCCGTTTGTCATTTCCTGATGTTGTGTTTCTTTCCGCAGTTCCGAATGAGACGGGATGAGACTGGTGTGTTTGGGACCTTACATTGCAGGCTGCCACTCGGTGTCCCTTACGAGTGACCCCCTTCGTTTCCTGGTTGAAACGCTGGCGACAACCCCTTATGAAATGATCTCCACTGCCACAACGAAAACAATGGCGACATTCATGTCCCTTTCCTTCCTTTCTACACCGTTCACAACCCCAATCTCGTCTTGCTCTCTGTCTTCTATCTCCGTTGGTGTTAGTTGAGAACTGTTGTTGGCCATCTGTGTTATTCGAGAACTGCTGTTGTATAGCAGTTATTTCTCCGCGTACTATATTCTTAATTTCGGTCTGCATCTCCTCCCAGTTGATGCCATTATGCATGACCTTAGTACTTCCCGGTTTTGAAGCTTTTGTTGCTTTAGCTTCCGCTTTGGGCTCCTGTGCCTGTTCAGCTGTAGTAACTTGATTTACCTTAACAGACTTCTTGTGCTTTATATGTCGCTCATTCTCGTGACTAACAGCTATTGTCATTGCTTCTAAGAGAGACTCATCTGATGTGTTGATATCTTTGAGTAATAAGTGTAGCTCCTGACGTACATGTTCACTCTGTAACCCAGTTGAAATAGCATGGAGGAACATTTGTTGTACCTGAGTGTTGCTGTAGATAAGACCTGCTCCTGCTTCCTTGGATGCAAACAATACCTTTTGTCGGAGATCCATAGCTCTCAGGACAAATGCATGGCCCGATTCCTTTGGGCTCTGAACTGCCGTTGAAAGCTCTTGGAAAATGGCTGTCGCCTCCTTTTCTTGAAAGTGGGCCCTGAGAATTCGGCGCAGAGCAGGAAGGTCAAGTTCGGTCTTCCTTCAAGATAATCCCTTAAAGCGCGATCCAGGGACCACAGCCCGTATAACTGCTTCCACTATTTCTTCAGAGTTATACTTCCGCTTAACTGCGCTTTCAATTTGGCGAGCTAAACTAGGAAACTGAGCTTGTCCTTCTGCCCTGGCTCACCAATCTGACCCACTATTTTTAGATCTTTCTTCCATGCGATAGGTCCTACAGGAAATGAAGCTTGGAAGGTTGATGTTGTCTCATCATTGATCAAACCTGGTTTTCTTGTCTCTTTGGTAACTTCATCTATATCCTCTACATGTATCTCCTCTGGAAGAATAACCACTTTGTGTATCTTGCTGTTCATCCTTTCTAGCTGCTCCTTCCCTTTATCTAAGTCATCTTGAATTTCCTCACTATTCAGTACTCTATTAATTGCCCTTCAGTAGACCAGAGGTACCCTTTTCTTTCGCTTTTTCCATCTCCTCCTCTGAGAGATTGGTTTCAGCAATCAAAGTCTCTAAGTCTTCCTGGCCACATTTCTGAATGTGAGCTTGAACTTCCTCAATAAGCTTATCTACCTCTTCCTGGGATGCAGACATTTTTCTTTCTTTGTCTTACAGTATCATACACAAAATCGCTATTCCTCTGTAGGTCATTTACCAAGTCCTGGTTCCATTTGTTCCTCTTTTATGGCAATTGTTCAGTCTATGATGTAGATTCTACATGTTGACTGTCAACCATCCGGTGGTGCCTCCAAAATGTTACCCCTCTTACACATTCACGCTGTCAGGATGGAAAAGAGGAAAAACGAATATAAATGATTTGTCACAACTTGTTGTAATTCTCAGTTTCAAGTGTGTCCACAATGTACATTACAATGACATAATAATGAATAACAAAGGAGACAGACAACAATCTAACATACTAACAATCGAACAAACAACATTCATATCAATTCTACTACAATATCACATACAATCATTCATGGCGATATCACATTATACCTATAAAGTCATATAACTGACCTACGTACTCAATCCCATTCAAGCACTTCAGCTTGACTCAATTGATACTGTACACACAGTACTTGTAAGAGCAATTACACATGAACATGATCAGACTGCTTTAAAGTTTACCATATCTACACATTGCTTTCTCTACCATATCATCCCAAAACAGATATAACTTATATGTTTCCCCTTACAATACCCTAATTAAAAATACTTCTACCTCTTTTCTTTCATCATTGATAATACCTATCAACCGACCTTAACCCAGACTAAACCCAATCCTTCCACTTGATAGCTTGAAACAAAATATATAAGCACTTTGTAACCCTTTTCCTCAATACCCATGTACAACAAAGTTACTAGATTCCTGAAACCATGGATACCAATTCCTCCATTGCATCACCAGTTCTAGCCTGTTGTTCATTGTGTATCTCCCTAGGAATTAACCAGTACCTGTTGCACCCAATCTCCCACACAACATGTGCAACAGGGTACTCTCTGTCCTACACAGAAAGTTTAAGGGAGTAACCATAAGTAGGGACAGAAATAATGAATATTTGGCTAAACTACTTAACTATTCCAAATACAAAATATATCATGGTGCTCTGTAGAATACAATGCAATGTTATGTACAAAAATACAATGGAAACAACATACCTGTCAGGGTGGAAAAGAGGAGAAAACGAATATAAATGATTTGTCACAACTTGTTGTAATTCTCAGTTTCAAGTGTGACTCACACATATTCCTTGCTGGCCTCCTTCATCCAGACTGGTCCATTATTGTCTGCAGGGGTACATCTTATATAATTAAAGAGATATCACTATTGTACATTGAAAAAGATAATCAATTTATGGTGGGGGTCTGTGAACCCATGGTCACATATAAGCACCAAATGGGAATTTGTATGTTCAAAATAGATCTTAAGTTGAACACTGTCTACGTTCTGTAATTTATCTCAACCAAACAAAAGTATTCATAGCCACTTTACCAGACACTCCGATAAGTATCATTTATTCAGCTTTAATACCATTGCCAACAAAAAATCATTTGTCTATTCGGTTACTAAACTCTGGAATACCCTAGATCCTCTGTTTAAGAATATCACCTCAATCTCTCTTTATTTACCAAAAAACTGAAAAATTATCTTGTTACCAAATATTGATTTGAGGTACAGCTGTATAACAAGTGGGTGTAAGGGTGTTGGAGGGTCTGGGTTAGGAGTGGGTTATGTGGGTGGGGAGGGCTGTTGTAGAGGTTGCAGAGTATATATGTAATATATGTAATTTTTGTTATTATTTTTGAATGTTTTTAATAGAAAACAATGGGCTACAAAATGCTTATTTTTTACAGAGAACACCAATAATCTTAGAAATGCTATTACGTTATAGGTCAATGTGGCATTTCCATGCCAAGTGAGGATTGACAAGAAGCCCTAAGAATATAACACTGACAAATCAGGATTGTTATATTGTCAAGCACTTGCTTTTTCAGGCTTCCTCCACTTAATCTATATTATGCAAATAATTTGTTGTATATTGTTAAACAAAAGTAAATGAAATAAAAAATCCCTATGGTGTGGGTGGGATTATGTAATTGAGTGTTGAATTTTTTCTTTTTCTTCTAGTGGGTGGCCTGGAATTCAAATAAGCACTGCTTCCTCCAGGTCCCCTCGGCATATTTGTTATCATGTAAATAATTGTACATAAGAATTAATGTGTATATATGCTGCTCTGTATATAATCATCTACCTCTCTGTATTATGTTTTTTCATGTACTTTATAATATTTGTCACATGTTATGTTGTGGAAATGAATGAATGGATGGATGGATGGATGGATGGATGGATGGATGGATGGATGGATGGATGGATGGATGGATGGATGGATGGATGGATGGATGGATGGATGGATGGATGGATATATGGATGGATGGATGGGTGGATGGGTGGATGGGTGGATGGATGGGTGGATGGGTGGGTGGGTGGGTTGGGTGGGTGGGTGGGTGGGGTGGATGGTTGGGTGGATGGTTGGGTGGATGGTTGGGTGGGTGGTTGGGTGGGTGGTTGGGTGGGTGGTTGGGTGGGTGGTTGGGTGGGTGGTTGGGTGGGTGTTTGGTGGGTATTTGTTTGGGTGTTTGTTTGTTTGGGTGTTTTTTTGGGTGTATGTTTGGGTGTATGTTTGGGTGGGTGTTTGGGTGGGTGTTTGGGTGGGTGTTTGGGTGGGTGTTTGGGTGGGTGTTTGGGTGGGTGTTTGGGTGGGTGTTTGGGTGGGTGTTTGGGTGGGTGTTTGGGTGGGTGTTTGGGTGGGTGTTTGGGTGGGTGTTTGGGTGGGTGTTTGGGTGGGTGTTGGGTGGGTGTTTGGGTGGGTGTTTGGGTGGGTGTTTGGGTGGGTGTTTGGGTGGGTGTTTGGGTGGGTGTTTGGGTGGGTGTTTGGGTGGGTGTTTGGGTGGGTGTTTGGGTGGGTGTTTGGGTGGGTGTTTGGGTGGGTGTTTGGGTGGGTGTTTGGGTGGGTGTTGGGTGGGTGTTTGGGTGGGTGGGTGGGTGTTTGGGTGGGTGGGTGTTTGGGTGGGTGGGTGTTTGGGTGGGTGGGTGTTTAGGTGGGTGGGTGGGTGTTTAGGTGGGTGGGTGGGTGCTTGGGTGGGTGGGTGCTTGGGTGGGTGGGTGCTTGGGTGGGTGGGTGCTTGGGTGGGTGGGTGCTTGGGTGGGTGGGTGCTTGGGTGGGTGGGTGCTTGGGTGGGTGGGTGCTTGGGTGGGTGGGTGCTTGGGTGGGTGGGTGCTTGGGTGGGTGGGTGCTTGGGTGGGTGGGTGCTTGGGTGGGTGGGTGCTTGGGTGGGTGGGTGCTTGGGTGGGTGGGTGCTTGGGTGGGTGGGTGCTTGGTGGGTGGGTGGGTGGGTGCATGCATGCATGCATGGATGCATGCATGGATGCATGGATGGATGCATGCATGGATGCATGCATGGATGCATGCATGGATGCATGGATAGATGCATGCATGGATGGATGGATGGATGCATGCATGCATGCATACATGGATGGATGATGGAGGGATAGATGGATGGATGGATGGATCCACCTCACTGTTCTTGAAATATCATGTTTACAAGTTTGTTAACAGAATTTTACATTTAGCCTGCCTACTAATTAATATTTGTGACATCTGCACCAAAAACAATAGGGATCATCCACAGACCACAACACATCCATATACCATAAATCTACTACACTGTTAAGTTATTTACAAGCTTCTGTCACACACACATACATCATGACATAGGTTCGTTTCTTCATCCTTGAAAGACCAGGGATAAGAGGTAAGAGGGCATGCACTTCATGTCTGAAGGTTGTCAATCATCAATGAAATACTATTATTTGTTATGATCAAAAATTTGACCCAGCCATCCGACCTTTACAATCAAAACATTCCGCATTGTTTCCATCCCAGCCACTGCCAGGCAAATCCTTTATCCTGCCAAAATACCACAAAAATGAAGGCCTCTGTCTGCATCTTGCTTTCTGAGGTTACCAAGAAGTTTGACAATTTTGCTTTGTTATTTTGAGAGTGATGTTACACATTTCACGACCTTGTCCCAGGGGTTCACTTAATGATAAATTTAGGATACTAACTACCATTGTAGAAAGTAATGGCCAAATCAGGGCATTGTTTTATGATTAACATAAATAAAAAAACAAATGTGATCTACTTTTTACTTGTGTCGAAATTGAAGGGAAACAATAACTACAGCCAGGAGTAACTTTCAGTGAAGAATGGGTTTCTGAATCCCAACTTGATTATGATTTGCCTCAAGCAGTGAATGTCAAATGAATATAAAATGATTCTTTTGTGATTGATTTATAGTTAATACAGTAATAATAGGAAATGAAATTGCTTTTATTGAAGTTTTGCCCTGAAGAATAAAACATTACAGAATCCGCCCCTTGAACACTTCTCCATCTAAGTTTTCTGCATTCACATTCAGAACAGCATTCTAGCAATAAGACTTCCTCCCCACATTAACTGGATTCACGCAATGTACGTACGTAACACTAACATTAGGGGGAGATTTTACTTGAATAACAAATAAATGTGTGCTATGTCTTTTTATACAATGAAACTTAAACATAATATTTTTTTTTGATTGCCTTAAATAACAAAAATATAATCAAAGTCATATTTAAGGAGACATTAGTTAATGGGACTGGATATCACCTATTAAACTATTGTCTAATAGTATGATCCTAAGAACACCATTCAGGATGGTACCATACATCAGTACTGTAATGCCAGCGTTAAGCCCACATAGAGCCTCTGATTATCAAAACAACGGAAAGATTCAGGAGAGAGGTCCGTGATTTGGCATACAGGGATGAGTCTGTTATAGGATTTGAGATTACTAATTTGGTATTCAAAGGGGGGAGGGGGTCCGGGGGGAAGGGACAGTGATATGATTCGTATTTAAGCCACTTTTATTAATAAGTATTTTAAAAGTGATCATATCACAATAAAATTTGAAATTAATTCAAATGATTCTGTAGCTGAAATGCATCTACATTATCATAGGGACAGATTGATATTACGTACGCTGGGGGAGCACCTGAGAAAATGCTGTTAGAACCCACCATAGAACCAACCTAAAAATCACAAGCTGCAATTAACTTAGCCACAATTATCTTTAACGCAAAGTATTTTCCTTTACTACAGTACTTTCCTTTACTAAAGTACTTTTTGCTTCATCACTGCGCTAAAACACATCATAATACCAATGGATTATCATCTATTTGGATTTGGTAAACAACTTACAATCAGATACTGTAGTGTAACTGAAGAGGTGACTGACACATCATGAAGCTATCACACTTTTTGTAGCTTAAGTTAAAGGACTATGGACATCTAGAGGCAGCATGGGCTTAAATTGTTAATAATATGATCTTAACCATTAAACAGCAAATAATTCCATCAAAATTGGTTAAAAATTGAACATTTTACAGCATTTTTAATTATTTCCTGTTATTGCGCATTGACATCATCATTGACATCAATGGGGGATGGATCTTTCGTCACCTTTTGTAAAACCAATGTTTTTTTTATTCCAGTCCACTGCTAATTATATTTGAAATATAGCATTATATTGAGGGCAATGTTTTTGTTTTTTTACTTGGTCATACCCTAAATCATCATTAATCTAAAATAAGCATTCTAAAATTTCACAAGTAGCTGAATTTGAAGCTCAGAATTGAAAGAATTACATGAAGATTTTGAGATGTGTTTTTCTTACTATATCAGACATTCCACAAAAATGTCAAATTTTGAAACTTTGTTTAGTCATAACTTGAAAACTAAATAAGCTTTTCACAAATTAAAAAAAAATAATACTGTATTCCACTTAGATTTCCATGCTCTTTCACATATCTTAAATGTGCTAGATGTCCATAGTCCTTGAATTAACTAAGAAAATGTCCCTTGATCCCCACAGAAACCTCTCTATCATACAAAAAATAATTCAAAGAGACTGTAAGAATATAATTTGTTTCACAGATAATCCTTAAGAGGATGTAACTGGAGATAAACAAAGGTGACAGACTGTTTGTAACAATTGCAAAATAGAATAATTTGTGGAAAGACAAGCAGCTAGCCTTAAACTAATTCCTTTTTAAAGTTTATAACAGTAACCCTATATCCCTGTTGTAAATTGACTTATGCCAAATAATCAACAATTTTTAACTAATAAAGTGGCACAATTAATAAGAAAATAGATGTTTTCTGTTTTGGATCTTTAGTAATTAGAAAGGAATGGTCAATATACATGTATTCTGTGATCTCAAATAAAATGACAATGCCCCGTGATACACTTATCTCGACCAGAAAGAAAACTTCGCAGGAAAGTTGGATGCAATTTCTTTCCAAAGGAGTTAGGGGAAAATGAAAGCAGAAACTAACATAATTATACTAAACTTTTGGTCTTGTTTTGTTTTAAATCGTTGTTGTAAATTGTATGATGATGTAGGCTTTTTATCTACCCAGCTTACCCTACTTGTTAAAGAATATGATAACATTTCACTTCAAGGAATAGGGAAAGAAGGAATAACTTCAGCCGGTTCATTCCGAAAAAAAACCATATTCACTACCAGTCACAGCAAGTGCTCTGAAACGGTCAAGATATTATCTGTATACGAAGAAAGAGCGGAATATAAATTTTTGTATCTATTCATTTGATGGGTGTTTTGAATTTAAGTGCCTTCACTGCCTTGTGAATTACATGCTTGAACCTAGACCTTACTACATGTCAGATAAACTGAGACCGGAAATACTGATTAATCCCAAAACACTTTCGTAAATGTTTAACAGTTGTATGTTGTACTGATTTCTCTCTTATTTACATCTGATATGCTCCAACTGACCTTTTTGCCCGTAACTGGTAAGCTGCTCTTTTCTGGATTTACAATACGATGAAATTAAACAATTATTGGTATACTATAATTTTTTTGTAAGCACTGGTAATAAATTCCACTCATTTGAACAAAGATCACAGTTGCAGGTTTGTTCATTATACATATACATGCCTATCCTATCACACAGATTTCATTAAGCTGCAAATAGGGTAAATCCTGTCATTTGTGCTGTATGAATACAAAATGGTCATTGTGGTCAACTTGAAAATTGACGTTCTGCTCCGAAGCAGCTCAGAATGAGGCAAAGTGTGTTTAACGAGACTTTCGAGTACAATTCTTATGAAAATTAGCCTGCAATAATGTAAGCTGCATTTGTGATTTTAGGCATTTAGGAAAACAAGTATGGCATTTTAATTTTATCACTGGTGTTAGTGGGAATTTCAACATTTTGGCAATATTTTGGCTCAGATTGTGAAACTACTAAAATTGAAATTTACTATTTTTTTTACAAAGATTTTACAAACCAGATATTCCCAAAACTTAAAAACAAGCAAAAGATTACACAAATTACAATTTGTGTAGCTGCAAACACTGATTTCAATGGTGTGTAGCTGCGCGGAATTACATGACTTTTTTGCAAAACTATGAAAGATTTCCAGTTTTGTTCCCTAGGAGGAAAGTTTTTGAACTTTTTTTGCAGGGAATGGATTGTGAAGGAATTTTTCTTCCCATTTCCAAGTTTTATGACCCAGAATGCAAGTCTTCAAATAAGAATTAAAATTTAACAAAAATAATGAGGTTTTCCCTTTACAATCTAACATAAATGACCCCCTTATGGTTGCCATTTCAAGTGTGGCCTATAGTACAAGTGGGCCAAAGTTAGTGTAATCGTATAATTCTCCTTTGACAAAAGATAACAAACTCATCATTTCAGCTGTTAATTAACTAAATTCATTGTTTTTGAAGACAGGAATGGGCTTCAAACAACATACAGAATAAGGTAAAGCATCAGTACGACGCGAGTGCACTTCTGAAGGTATACCCCCTCCTGGAGTCGTTGTTGGTTTTAAGGGACAAAAGAGTCCTTCTTTTCTTTTTTTAAATGCTTAACATTTCAGGATAAGAGGCCAAGTACTATTATGAACTTGTCCTTCCTCTGCATGTGTAGTCGTAGTGGAGTAAAGAACCTTTGTTTGCAGGCATAAGTGTACTTGTAGTACGCAAAAACAATGCCACGTGAAGAATATTTTTTAGTGACTTCGACTGCACTTGTGCGGGCGTAGTGGATACTTTGAATTATGTGCTATGAGTCTGCACATAAGCTGTACGATGGTACTGGCGGGAGTAGGCCTACTGTAGGCTACTATTGTTCGGCTTAGATATTGACAGGGTAAAATTTTGAGTTCGAATTGAAGATATATACTCCAGAGTTTTGCGGGGTATTCATAACCATGCCGATATTTCTGACAACGAAAACAATTAGCCTACTAACGTTAGGCAAATGCCCTTTCTTTGCAAACAAAAATATATTTAAATTTATTACTTAGGCTTAGCTGCATGAACTTTAAACCCAACATTTCAGATCTAGCCTATGAATGTCCTAACGTTAGACACCTACCTCCAGGCTCCAGTCCCGACTTCCAATTTCTTATTTTCTTCATTTTTTTAGGTTCTAAGTTAGACCTATCGAGTGTTAAAATAGCACTACAGCCCAAGTTCACTACCACAACAGACTACAATACTATACTAATGTGCTAAAGACTAGCACAACACTGATTGGCTGACAAGTAGACATACTTTCATATACCTATTTAAAAAAACTTAAAACATAAATCTAACACTTCTTTCTTGATTTGAACAATATTAACTCCCCACCAAAAAGTCGGTTATTGTCCGTTTGCAGTTAGTTATTGTACGGTGATTAAAGTCAAACAGTGCGATGGTTTATGTGCGTGCAAAATAGGTGAATCTTGGGGAGGAAGTTACACTGATGGATTGGCAAGATTTTCAAATTTCCTGGAAATGCATTGTTGAGAGCAGGCATCCAATTTGTCCTTAAAACAGGATAGAAATGTCACTGGCAGATTTATCCCGTCCTCTGTGTTTCAAGGGGCGTTTTTTTGATATGAAAGCATAATAAGTAATCAAATGCAGTCAAAACTGTCTCAAAAGTTACTAATTAATTATAAACAGAAAAAGTGATTTCTTTTAAAGTTGAGATGTATTGGTGCATTATTTATATCCAGTCCCCTGGATATAAAAAACTTGTCCAATGATTATGTAGCTCATAATCAATAAATGGGCTATTTAAAATTGTTGATAAAAAAGTGTATGTATTAATTAATCAACTTTTAATGTGTTTATTAATCACAACCACTTCAACTTTTTTTATTTTACTTGAATATAGAATATTGTAGGATTTTGTTTGTCATGGTAGTGGGAATAAGTTTAAAATGTAGAGATCATCCTGGATAAACACGAATGTAGGCCCTCAGTATTTCAATTTGGCTGCATTTTTCCTCATCCCACACCATTCGAGCTCTTTATTAACAATTCCATGATTACAAACAAGCAGTGCCTCTTTTAAGAATTTTCACTGAGCACCATGTATTTTCTTGGGCAGTGGGGACGCCCTCACCAACATGCACAAAAGTTATCCTGCCATGTATAGGTATGTAGCTGTTGTGTTTGGTTGATAACTGGAAACAATGCCGTCTGCTACACAATGAGTCTATTGAATCGTCACATGTTCAAGTATACCAATTATTAAAATTAATTTTGCAAGACAAAGACCTTGGTACCCAGTGCCTTTAAAATCAGTTCACTGCGTACCAAGTCTTTTCCAATGCATACCAACTTTGGTACGCAGTTCACTGATTAAAAGAGGCCCTGCAAACAAGACAAATGTGTATGTCCTTCAATGTGAAAATCTTGAAAATGTATCAAGTATTAAAGAAGGTGGTTCTAGTAAATTCACAACAACTATGGGTATTTTCAAGTGTCTACAGTGATATAGTCCATTCTTTTCTAGAAAAGCAATAGTCGAACTTCAGAACTATTTACCATTACGTTTTTTGTCCCATGATATAAACTGACCATAAAACCACGTCCGAGTGAAAAAGTGTGTTGTACCAAGCATATAGCAGCGAATTGTACTTAGGTTGGGAAGATAATGTGGTTTGTTGTTTTCTTTTGCAGATTGCACATCTGCTCCTAACTTCAACTGCAGATCAGGGGAATGTATATTACTTGCACAGGTATGCGACAGATCACCTGACTGTGTGGACGCCTCAGATGAAATGAATTGCAGTAAGTTGCGATCTGTTTAGTATATTACAAAGTTTCTCAATCAAGCATTTTCTATGTTAACGATTAATTTGTTGAAAATGATTTTCAGTGTAGCATAAAGAATATGTGAATTAAGAAAATACACCCAGGACTCAAGTTACAGTATCTGTTCATTCTCTTTATTTTAGGCTTGGTGTGTATATCGCAATCACATATAAAACCTGGAAGATACAAACATCATAAACACATGATTAGGACAATATTGCTCCAAGTAAGAAAATACAACATCATCCAAAAACAGTTGCACTTGCAACGTAATAGAACGTTTTACAAGAATAACTTCTCATGTTTTTTAGATTGTCACCCATCTTCAAAACGACCTAACGTTCTAGAATTTGGGCATTGCATCAAAGAATCATAATAAATAGCGGTGCGGCAGCTGCGAAACAAGTGTGGGGGAAACCCCAAAATCAGTACTTGTCCCTCGACCGATTGGTACTGCAAGGGCACTTTAAACTACTTGGCAATAATATCAACAAAATGGCCATAACTAGCACAACAATGAATTCCTCCTTCAACACGTTACTATAGAAACACTTATTTTAAAAAATGAGGTGCTGTGAGTCAGCTATATTTCTAAACCCTAAAAATAAATATGCAATATATGCATGGAGGAATTTATGCAATGCCCATGAATTATTGATGGACCATTCCTCCCAAAGAGAGTTATTTCGGTTATTTTTCCTCCAAAAGAGAGTTATTTATGCAAAACTTTTGATCTAAAATGTCTCAAATAAAAAAGGCATTGATGATTTACCAATTAAAACCAGTTAATTAATATGTCAATGATCAATTGGATGCATGTAGGCTTTCTTCAGTTTTCAACAGAACAAACTTGGCCTCAGCCTTTATAGGTCAATCTTACAATGAGTTCATTCATGAATAAATGTAAACCACAAGTGTGAATAGCTCCAACTTGTATTGCCGTAATGCATAAACACAGGAAATAACTTTCCTATCGCTTATGCATCGATTGGAGATAGTCATAGAAAGTAATCAAATTATAACAAAAACACCCTTTAAAAAAGGGCCATTCTAACAATTAATTTTTTGAAGGGATAATAATAAAGAAAGGAGTGGCATGTCTTAAAAATATCATAGCCTTTTCCCCTCCCCTTAAAAAAAAAAAAAAAACATTCTTCAACTTCTAGGAAATTTTCAAAAATTAAAAAAAATCTTTATCATTTTTCGGGAAATCTCCTTCATTTCGGGGAAATCTCCTTCATTTCGGGGAATTCTCCTTCATTTTGGGTGAAATATTCTTAATTTTTGTGAAAACAAAGAGCTTGAAGCTCTGGTGAAATCTTCATTTGACGGAAATTTTCTTCAATTTCCAGGAAAATTCTTCACTTTTCAGGAAAATTCTTCACTCTCCAGGAAAATTCTTCATTTTCCAGGAAAGCACTGTCAATTTGAGAAATTTTTAAAATTTCCTGAGTTGTCAAAATGGAACAAAATTTTCAACAACTTGCATTTTCCTTCAATTTTATGTTAATAATTTCACACTTTTATTTAAATAAAGCATGCATGCAACCTGGAGATAGAACCCTTTCTGGGGGTAGGTCGTAACTCCTACACCTCTGTCCTTCCTAACTGATCTGAAAATGGCCTTCAGTATTTTTGGCGGGCAAAGGGGGCTTAATTCCCTCAAAAATGAAAAGCTAGACACGGTCATTAAAGAAAGAGAACAAAGTTATGTAGGTTTTAATTTATTCATTATAAAATATAATATATACAATAAATAAAGACAACCTGCAACTTGGTTCTCCTGAAGTAAATTTTATACACGCCAAATTTGGCAGGTTGCAAGATTACAGTGTGTATGTGATGGACACTAACAATTTCTTAACCTGTTAACTTAGCTCTTTAAGTTTCAGAACAGTATCCGGTGTAGTCGACATTCTGACAGTATTATACGCTATAGCCACTACATGGCTGCTATACAAGTACTGTAAGTATTGCTTAGCATGTAGTGCCCACTGATCGTGAGGTGTTTATTTCACTACATCCGGTGAGACTAGCCCCATTTATTTCAAATGATATTATTTCACTTCACTATCTCTTTGTGACTCTTCAAAAAATAAGTTGGTGTAATAAATATTTTCTATTATGTTTCTGACACAGTAAAAATGTCTAAATAATACCATTCTTCATATCACTTTTTAGACCTGGCCATTAAAATATTGGATTGACACCGGAAGTTTTTGTCTGCATTCTTCAACGTTGCCAATTTTCATGACTTTTGCAAATAAAAACAATGTCCTCAATTTTTTAATTAGCATTGCTGAAATTGATTGTAGCATAGTAACCATTAAAATATAACCTTCAATAAATAGCAGTTAATTTGAAGACCATATTCTCTTCATTTAATGAAATTTAAAATATAATTCTCATTTAAAAGATAGCAGATTTTGAGCATGGAGTTTACAATGCTAGTCCTGTCACGTCCTGAGGGCCACGACAGAAAAATATGCAGAATACTTTTTTTTTTATTCGCTCCAAATGACAATTAAAAAGGGCCTTCAAAATGGTGAAAAGTTAGAATAACGGTTATCACATATTTTGCAGTAAAAATGTTGTGTTTATCCCAATTAAGCTACAATC
The DNA here is from genome assembly GCA_020152595.1 of Chiridota heheva. Taxonomy (NCBI): domain Eukaryota; kingdom Metazoa; phylum Echinodermata; class Holothuroidea; order Apodida; family Chiridotidae; genus Chiridota; species Chiridota heheva. The sequence continues at coordinate 182,023 of JAIGNY010003919.1, read as the reverse complement.
GTGGCCAAAAGTAGTTGGGACAAATCCCTACTCCCCTCGATCAATGTTGAAAGTCGCATTTTACCATGTTTTTTGCAAAGCGCACAACATGGAAAGAGGGGAGGTGGGGGGAAATGCCGTTTAAAACTCTTAAGCTTTTTTGTCCCAACACTTTTGGCCGCGATTGTAGTTTAAATACAATATAGCATTTTCAAAATTTTGACAAAAATTACTCATTTTGCGGTCAGTCTTAGACAGGCATACATCTATTTTGAGTGGGCAGTGACTTCATATTTCTCTCGGTGGCCAATGGTTTTCTTGTACTCCTAAACTCGACATAATTTTTTTAGATTCAGTAATGTAAAAACATTCATGCAGCAAGTCGCCTGTGATTTTAGGCATGGTTTTAATCATAGGACCGCCTAAAATTGCAGAACTTCCACTGGGCTTCGTCCCCTGGCTCCTTACCAAAGCCACTGGACCCCTTCACCATCGGCAGATTTTAATGGCCACTTCAGCCCTGCTGCCCCTGCTGCTCTACTGACTCTATCAAATAATTATAATCGACAATTAAATCACAATGGATTAACATAACAAAACATCAGGTTCAGAGTTGGAATTAATCATAAAATTTCCCACGGTTCTTATTAAAGGTGTCGAAAATCTTCCCACAAAAAATCATGACAAAAATAATAGTAATGTAGTGAATACATCTTTATATATTTCCCTCTTTCACAATGAATGTACTTTTCTTTGCACAATTACATGGGGGATGTTTTTAGAACACTTATTTACCACATATACTGTGGTTTATGCAAGAAATCTTTAACAAAAAAAATTCTTCCTGATTTTCTTGTGGTTATAGTTGCCTGCAGAACTAGATTTTCTATCGCTTCAGTAATTCATCACAAATATTGCATATTGATGCCTGAAAATATTTTGATGAGATCTTTTACTACTTTCATGGTTTTATTAGATCTAAAAGCAAATTAGCTAAAGCAAATTAGCTGAAGCAAATTAGCTGAAGCAAATTAGCTGAAGCAAATTAGCTGAAGCAAATTAGCTGAAGCAAATTAGCTGAAGCAAATTAGCTGAAGCAAATTAGCTGAAGCAAATTAGCTGAAGCAAATTAGCTGAAGCAAATTAGCTAAAGCAAATTAGCTAAGCAAATTAGCTAAGGCAAATTAGCTAAAGCAAATTAGCTAAGCAAATTAGCTAAGGCAAATTAGCTAAAGCAAATTAGCTAAAGCAAATTCATACCGTTATTCTCATTGTATCAAAATTAATGCAAAATAGAACAAAAATGTTTGATAAGTTCAGCGGTCAAGCATGTCCATCTTATTCGAAAGATGACTTCAAAAGAAAAGAAAATGGTGATGAAAGCATTCAAATATCTTATTCCGTTAAGGAGATATTTAAGTTTAAAACTCTGTCTTATCTGTGTAGAAATGACTGGTGTAGTAAAGTTGGTGTAAAATTTGTAATGCATTTTGACCATGGTAGTCTAAATCAGAAACTCCCACAGGGCTTATTATTTTTAGCTAAACATACGTGAAATATGGCAGGGGACCAGTAACAGGGTCATTAGGATATGTTGTCAACATTGTTTTTCAAATATTTCTAACACAGGGTAGTCCTGACTTTAGTAAAGCAAAGCAAGAAGCTATGAATAGATCCATCCAGGGAGTTTTCATTCACCTGACAACTCCTTACTCTATCCAAGACCAGCTGCCTTCTGTGGCAGTCTTTCTGTTTGAAAGGTATCATTTTTTACAGATATGAATAAATGTAGATTTGTGATTCATATCAGAAAGAGTGAAAGAGCATTATATTCTGAGTGGAACAGTCTCGAAATGGAGAAAATTGATCAAAATTTGAGGATCTGCTGACCTATTTAAATAAAATTTGTGATGTATAAACAGCAAAACAGCTTAAAATTAGAATACTTTATAGGCTAATTTTGAGCCTGGAAGTGCAGCTAGATTTTGATTTGGAAATGGCCTAAAGGATTAGTTCAGTAGTCACGCAAGTTTATCTTATATGAAAGAGGACTTCAAATGAAACAAAATGGTTCAGAAAGCGTTCGTAAACCACATTCTGTTGAGGAGATATTCAAGGTTAAATTTCTGTATTTTCTGTGTAGAAATGACTGATGTAGTATAAAGTCTACTGTGGAAGTTCAGTGTGCTCATCCTCACATTCTTAATAATTGTTAATGTATTTTAAAGAAAAGTTATATAAGTTTTTGCTACTTGAATCATTTACCTTCTAACTTTCTACAGTTGGTTAATCCTTAATAGATTCTGTTTTAGTACTTTCTTGACATACAATGGTTTTTAAGCTACAAAATCACAGGGCAAAATATGATATAATACATAAAGACTGAGAAATCTGAGACAAATAATACCAAACTTTAAACTTAATTTTTGAATGATTTCTTCACCATTGTGCTTCTTTTGGAACCCCCTTTCATATCAGATGAACTTCCTTGACCTCTAAACTAATCCTTTAAGATCCATAACCATTTGTCAATATTCCATCTACTCTCCTTTAAGCAGTTGTGGCATATGATTATTAAAAAAGAAGTGATTTGCATAAACAAATAGAAAGGTATATCACAAATTTGCATAACCTCCAGAACAAAATGAAAAGCTGTAAAAATGACTGAAAATCAAAGGTAATTGTTATTTAATAATTTCCTACTGGACGTTAAAGCAATTTAGCTAATGTTATACCTTGTCCTTAGACATTAAAAACAAGTTTTGCCCTCCCCAACATAAATCTACAACAGCCACCTTGATTGAAACTTCATTTGATTATTAATTTGTTGAAATTTAAGTATCTGATGTGTGAATACAACAGTGGGCCACTAGTCAAAAGTAGAAGTGAGGTAACAATATATATATGTCCATACACCAATACAAATTAACTATGACATATTCATAAGGTTTACTCATATGTTACTAAGTTGCTATGAATATTCAGTGGAAAAATTATAAATTTGTATTTCACTTTTCCAAAAGTTTAGTAAGAGTTGTACATATTCATGGCTTATTAAAAAATAGTGACACCCGAAGTAGTTGAATTTCTTCATAGAAACATTGCTTGATTATGTAGAAAAGTTATTAAATTAGGATAACTTTCCTGTTAATTTCTTTTTATCTTTTTCAAGATGCAATCATTTTTACAAAATATTTTGGATGTTTCATTTCTGTTTTTTGTTTTTAGCATATATTGAATGTTTAGGAACTGAGTTTACCTGCCATGATACACTTGCACTAACGAGACGAAGATGCATCCCCCAAAGCTTAGTGTGTGATGGAAGATGGGACTGCGTAGATGGTTCTGATGAACAAACATGTGGTAAGTTGCACAGAACATGAGGCACAATCCATGTCAGACCATAGGGACCTGCACTTGGTTTCAGTCTGAAAAGACTGTGCCTGGACAGGGGGACCTGGGCTTCACTCAATTGATTTTTGATAAGGGTTGAATGATATACTTTTGGGCCACACTTGTTGGAAAGGAGATTGCATTGGAGAAAAGGAGAAATACTGTTAGAGATAATATTATAAATATTATCAAAATGAGTTAAGATCCAAAATATTGCACATGTAAAGCCAAACAGATATATAGGTAGCACCAGAAGCATTAATTAGTATGTCTGTAGAGTAAGTAGCAAATACTAAATATGAAATAAAATAAAGTTGGCAAACTGAATGAACAAAAGCATGAAAAGTACAACACTTCAAATTTAATTTGATGTCAACTACGTTCAAGTTTGCAAAAAGAGTGTTTTTATCATTTCACTAGAAAGAACATTGACTTGTCGCCCTGGCTATTGGGGTTGTGTTGGAAGTGATGCGAGGTGCATTCCTATTGAAAAATTGTGCAATGGAGCTGATGATTGTCCACAAGTTGGTGCTGCGAGAATTGTTCCTGATGAACAACAACCATGCAGTAAGTATAGATATGTGTGTTAAAAGTAATATTCCCATGTAATTTCATGTGAATATATATTTTATAGACAACAATAAGAGAAACAGATTGGTGAAAAAACCAAGTTAATATCTTATTCCTACAAGAAGTTATTAAATTTTAAAGATTTTTCTTTTCTGCATAAAAGTGATTGTTGGTCTGAGTCTAAGTCATTATGATGTCATCACAACACTTCTGTTCTTTTCTTTATGTATTTCGTTGAAAATTCATTTTGTTTTTCTAAATGATTGAGAACATATTTTCCTTCAAAAATTGAAGAATAGTGTAGTATAAAATTTTCAATAATGTTTTCCAATTTGTTTATGTAACTTATATTTAATTATAAAAAAAGGCGATTAATTTTTAGAGAAATATATAAAGATTAGTACAGGAAGTGCTGTGATGACATCATTATGATGACTTAGACTCAGTACAAAAGTCATTTTTATGCAGGCAAGAATTCAAATCTTTCAAGTTCAATAACTTGTTCTAGGAATATGAGATATCCACATGTTTTTTTTAACCTGTCTGTTTCTTACATTTTTGCTCTGATACATAGAAATAAACCTGCATCATTCTTCCCACATTTATCAGAGTAAGTGATCTGTTTGTACCATCTGGTGAATAGGTTTTATGAGGCCGAGATGTACAGAACTAGGTAATAGTATACATTAACACTTACATCCAAATATTTAGTTATTAGCATGCATGTATTTGAAGATAATGGTATTAATTTCATTGTGTATGGAAGATGTCAGTTGGATTGTGATATGATTCACGAGGAGTATCTTATTTTGTACATAAATAAATGTTAAAGACAATTTATCATGATTTAAATGTGGTGATGTACATTTGATTCCACAATGATTTCTGATTGGCTTATCATTATTAGTGCAATTTGAACCATTGCATTTGACCAATCAAAACCCATTAAATGAAATATATTCATATCCTGTGTTAAAGATTCTTAGTGGCCTTTAAGTATATACAAAATATAGGAGAGAATGGAAGATACATCTTTATTAGACAGGCCAAATTTTATGCATTCATCTGATTGTAACTGTAATTTTAGAGATCTGAAACCTTCCTCCATTTTATTTACCATTTCTAGTAAGATGCAATGTGAATTGTTTGAATATATTGTGTATAGCACTGTATTAATAAACTTATGATTTGTGCTCTGTCTATTAATTGACTTAACACAAACTAAATGATGCCTGATGCCTTTTATAAATTCTGCCCGGCATTAATTATAATTAGTCTTGGCTAGATTGGTTGCCATAAATGACAGAGGGGAAAATCTTCCAAAAAAAATTCTGCTCTTCATTTGTAGAATAAACAGTATTGGACTATCAGTGGGTTACATGACAGATCTTGATCACATGATCAAAATGCATTATTTCTTCAATGTTTAAAAAGTGTTTCTTATTGCCAAAAAAGGCAGGTTTTGGAAGCTGATATGGCAAATTGTTACAAGTGATATGATTTTTATTTTTTATTGCTTCTCGAAGTAACTGACAATGTGGAAAAACAAGCAACCAAGAGGAAACCTATTGTGCTTTATTGTGGAATTAAAGATGCGTGATCAAAGCTGGTTGGGGTGAATATATTCATTAAAATGACAAGAGTAAAAGGACTTTTCTCTCATTTGTAGGTAATCTACGCTGTGGACTGTTTTCTTGTACCCACCAGTGCATATCAGCACCTGGTGGGGGGCTCTGTACGTGTCCTGCCGGATACCAACTTAAGAATGATAGCAGATCATGTGAAGGTGAGCATCTTTCCTGTGTATTTTTAATCTTGTGCCCAATTAAGGGATCCTTGGTGGTTTTGTAATGGGTGTGACCTGCTGGGGCTTATGTGGTTGTTTCAGAATTATGGTTAAAGAAATGTAAGCAACTGAAAGTGATATGTCATATATATTTACAGAAATCTGACAGGTCTTAAGGATGTCATGTAAGTCAATCATTCTACTGCTTGAAAAAGGTTTATATGATAATCCAATTCTGTATGTATGTGGTCAAAAAAGGACTGGTGGACCAGTGCAGTGCAGCATGCAGTTTGTTTTTGCAGTAGAGGAGTTGATTATCTCACCCCTCTTGCTGCAGATGGCAAGTGGTTAATAGATGTCACTTAGTGATTATTATGTATCTCACCCCTCTTGCTGCAGATGGCAAGTGGTTAATAGATGTCACTTGGTGATTATTGTGCAAATCTGGGGGGTCACATCTTACTGATTTAATACCAAAGTCGTCTTTTCAGAAACTAATAGCATTCAAATTCAAGCTCCGCCGAACAACTTACCTTTGAATACTGTATGTAATAGTTTATTTCTTGTTCTCACCCTTAGTTTTTTTTAACCCTTGGTTAAATACCAAAATAATCAATCAATCATACATAATCAATTTGTGGACAGGCATTTAAAAGGAATAGTTCAGTGTTCATACTGTACATGCATATACTGTATGATACAAGGCTAACAGACACACAGATCTGTGAAGAACTCATATCTCAATATCTTACTCAATTCAAAAGATCTTGAATTTGTTTAAGTTGCTTCAAATTTGCATAAAATAAACTGGTGTAGAGAATACTCTATGAGAGTGATGTCACACCCTCACCTTGTTAACACATGAAAGAATTAGTTCAGTGGTCAAGCAATATATAAAAGAGGACTTTAATAGAAACTGTTGAAGAAACTACTTCACTATCTTATTCCATTGAGTAGATATTCAAATTTACTTCTAGTTATTCCTTACATACCATGCTATGAATATGCAATCTGGTCACATGACCTGATTCTAACGCACTTCTAACTGACCTTAAAAACGTAGTTACTAGCCCAGCCCTGACCTCCATAATACCTCTACTAACCCTCACTTCTTTTCAGTGCGTGGTTAGCACAACATCGCTGGAACTGGTCAAATTTTCCCTCGGAAATTTTAACCTTTTCTAACAATTTTCTCCCTTGCAGCTTCTACCAGGCAGGTATTTACGCTGTTCGGCGTTATCGGTTTGTCTTTCTGAGGTGAGAGAAGGTAGCCATGGGACCGGTAATTCTTCAGTACGACTTACAGGACTTTCCTGTTAAGCCTACACTTAGATAGAGTGTTTTTGTTTCCATCCATACAAAGTGGGTGGCTAGTTCGAGAGAGTTCCAGCATCGCGGTTGGTGTTTTTAGGCCCTAGAGCACCAAGTGTGCCTGTCTAGTGGACCTCTTGCCCCTGGGTTTAAGTGTTTTTTACCCTCGGCCCTGCCCCTCCACGAGGAGAGCCTAGCGTTATACTATGCATTGCATTAACATGTTAGGATATCTTCAGTACAGGTTCTCGTATGCATTAGGCCAATTTCTTCAATCGATGTTGGCGCATGCATATTGGGTAGACGTCACCACAAGGTGTTCGAGAAGTCAGCTTCATACAGCTCCAAGGAGCTACAGTTGTTACAAGAGAGCCTATAATTAATTTAACGCTACCAGTACATGTCGTGTGTTCGTTTTTCTCGCTTATAATTAAGACAAGAGTTTTTAATTTTTAAGCTTGAATTTTGGGGCGTTGAAGAGACCTTAAGGGGGTTTCCCTGATGTCCTCTTTTCAGGAGATCTAATCTTTTCTTTTTATCTCCTCAGACTCCAAGTTACTAAGTGGTTCGTGTTTTCCACGCTACCCCTGCGATTTTAAAGAATTTACTTTCGATGCATTTTGTCGGGTTTTTAACAATTTTCAGATAGTGATTTTTCTGATAAATTGTTTTGATGTATTAAATTGCTGTAGCTTGCCTCACTATGTTTGACATCTCGCGTAGACCTGTCTCACCCGCGTAAGGGTCGTAAGTACATCCCCCGTAGGGGAGCCTTGGAGTAAGTATATTATACATTTTCTATATATATGTATTTTTTTCTTTCTTCAGAATGCTAAGAGGCGACATAAATCTTTTAGTCTCAGAGTTTCTACTTACGCCATGACCACTGATACAATACTACTGAGCCGTGGAGGTCTGTGTTAGTAGTTTACTAGTTTGGAGGCCTCTGACTCGACGCTACTGAGTTGGCAGGGCCACGGGTGCGTGCGGTTTATCGAATGTAAGTTACCTGAGTCTATTTTGATCAGCTAAGTGGCATCCTAGACGTTACTTAGAATAACCACTAGCGCCCCCTTCTCGATACTATTGAGTTGGTGAGGTGCATATTGTTAGTGGGTAAACCCCTTTGTACACTGCTGTGGACCACGGTTCCGTGTTGGGGACCGGTAGGGCCACATATAGGCGGCGCCCAAAGAGGTAATATGTGAGTCACAAGTAATTTTACGGCTCGCTGTTAAGCCATTCCATTACTTTTACGGGTCCATATGGGTCTGCACGGCTCTGGTGATCGGCTCCGTATGGCTCTACAGCCCATATTCACGGCTCCGTAAGGGTTCATTGGACGGTTCCATACAGCTCCATGGCCTGTGTTCATGGCTCCATACAGGTCCGCTGGACGGCTTCATACGGCTTTGTGGCCTACGGCTTTGTGAAAGGGTCCGTACGGCTCCAGAGTTTTGTAACGGGATAACGTACACCGTACGATAAACCCGGAAATAGACTAGCTACGAAGCTAGTGGTTAGGTGATAAGTGACAATCTTCACAAGAAGTATAGCATCATGAGAGCTATTTTCTTCTTGGTTCTGTAGCCGTTAACTCCGCAGTTATACGGCCGTGGGAACTGCCTCAGTAAGATTTTCTGCGTAGAACGTTACAGTTCAGCAATATTTTTCACCAGTACCATGAACACGGAGGACAAGTCCCTGATGCATCGTGTGTAAACGCTTCTTTAAGTTACGCTCTGGTGACATCCATCTCATGTGTTACGTGTGCAGATTAAGCTGCGAGCCCAACCCGTGTACTCCAATCAGGGACTGGGATCAAGCAGCATGGTCGGAGCACAGACTCCACTGCGACCCGCTCTTTCAAAAAGTGGCCGAGAGAGCGGAGAAGCGACGGTCTTCGTCTTCTCCCCGCCGCCACCGCCACCCAAGCCTAAGCCGCAGCCCCCTCCCACCCGGGAGGCGAGGCTGCCACACACTCTCAGCAGGGCACCCGACGACGGGCCCCCGCAGTTAAGTCCTTTGGTGCAGAACGCTGTGGCGGGCCCAACTCTCTCACCCCTGGTGATGTCTCCTGAGCGAGGCAGGCCTCGGAGGAGGAGGAACAGTTAACAGGATAGTACACACAGGAGAGGATGGAGTTGACGTCACCAGTCCTCCTCTTCCTCCTCTTTCTTTTCCTCTCCTGAGCCCAGGCGGAGGCGAAGGAAGTGACATTGGGAAATCCCCTCGAGGATCCCACCTTCAAGGACACACTCAAGCAGACACTTGAGACTGGTGTCCCAGGCACTGGAGCGGAGGCTACCACCCTTTGCACCTCGCCCCCCCGGCAGCTGCCACTGCCACGGCATGGCATCCATCCGACCCTGAGGTCTCGGAGGAGGATGTCCTCGACATCTATCCTTCTGGAGGGGGTGTTGATTTTTTGGACGATTTAGACCCTCCAGTGGAGACTCGGGACACCTCCAAAGCATAGGATCACCCCCAGAACGGGGGATTCCTCCAGCCGCCTGGCTTCAAGTCATCCCCAGTGCCGCATCAATGATGCAGACTGCACTAGATAGGACCCCTGTATCCTACCGGAAACCGGACAAGGTCCACTTCCCACCACCTCCCCCAGTGGACCCCCTGTGCAAGAATGGGAAATGAAGCTGGATATTGTAGAGCACCTCTCGTAGAGGCTGGCCCACAGTCTCAGCGTAGACTGCTCAGCTCAGCCCCAAGGGATACTAAGCCAACATCTAGACAATTTCCCATTGATTTATCTCTGGTGACCAGGGTTCAGCATTGGTCCAGGACCCTGGACAGGGACTGGACAGCCTACAGCAAAGAGGTTGACTAGGTTGACAAGGCCATGCGTGTCCTGCCAGCTGCCTATGAGGTGCTCTTAGGCACCCCCTTGATCCCGGAAGGAGTGTAGCAACTCCTCCGCCAGCCGGCGAGCGGCACCGCAACTGTGGCCAGCTCCGTGGCCAGGGCCAACAAAATTCCAGGGCCAGGCTTACTGCCTAGACTTCACGACTCCCCCGCCCCAAGGGGGGTCTTTCGCCCCTCCCCCACTCCTCGTTTGAGCAACCACGCAGAGTTGAGTACAGAAATCGGAGAACTGCTGGTGAAGAGCGCCATCACTGCCATTTCAAATTCTCCCAGAAACCTCGTAATGTCCACATTTTTTCTGGCCCCCAAGAAGGAGAACAAGTGGTGTGCAATCATCAATCAGAGACCACTCAACAGGTTCATTCGTCTATTGAAGTTTAAGATAGAGACTTCATTAAATCCTCCCTCAGTTGATGAGGGGCCTGTGGGCCACCCCGTCGACCTCACGGACGCATATCTCCATGTGCCGATGCTCAAGGAATACAGGCGTTTTCTGTTGTTCCAATTCGAGGGAGTTACGTACACATTTAGGGTGTTACCTTTTGAGCTGTTGACTGCTCCCAGGGTCTTCCCCGGATAACGAGTTCTAGCGGCCTTGCTGTGAAAGCAAAGCATCAGAATCTTTATGTACCTAGATGACTGGCTGATCGTTGCAGTAGACGCAGCCACCGTCGCGGAACACACAAACGTAGTAATAAGAGTGGCACAGGACTTAGGGTGGGTGATCAACCTTCGCCAAGTCCAATCTAGTTCCTTCTCAGACTCCCACCTTTCTAGGAGCAGTCCTGGATTTTACACAAGCTTTTATACGACCGATGGACGAGCGGATCCTAGCCGTGCAGGCAGGAACCAATGTACTCCTCTCGCAACCGGCATCGCCGGCGAGAGCATGGCTGGTATTCCTAGGATACCTAGCCAGCCTAGTAGATGTAGTCCCCATGTGCAGGTTTTATATGCGGGATCTACAATTTCATCTCCTGGATTATTTTGTCCCATCCAGCAGGTACCTAAGTGTCCTCATCTCTGTACAAAGGCAGTGGTCCCCTACATTTGGTGGTGGTGCGTCCACTCTCACCTGTCACAGGGAGCGATTTTTCCACCCGACAGACCTTCAGTGTGAGTGGTTAATGATGCGGATAGCAGACCATCAAGGCGGAGTTGCAAGGGCCGTTCTTTTGAGAAGAGGACCACCCCTTTCTTGAGGTGAATATTCTCGCTTTCAATTATTTATGTTCTCTCGTTCTGTTGGAGTTATTCCGTTAATTTTTTTAATGTCTCAATCGTTCATTAATGGATTTCAGCTGCTGTTCTGGCACGTTTAATTCGTTTCGTTTTACTAATGAAAAATTTTGGCCATTGTTCAGGCTCTTTTTATTTTGTTTATTCCTACTAAGGAAACTTTGCCATTGTTTTAGCAATTGTTGTTTGGTTGTTTTACTTACTAACGGAATTTTGCCGATCTTTGGCACCTTTTATTTTGTTTATGTTTCACTAACACGGTTCTGCTGCTGTTCTGGCAGCCTCTGTTTAGTCTAACTTTACAGACAGTTTGCTCCCTTCATGCTTTACCAAACCGCCCCGGTCATGACGTATTGGGCGTTGTTTGATTAAACTCTTTTCACTAATGGTTTCCGTTCGCATACTTTTACGGGTGACTAACCTTTGTTCTCTAGACGTCTTGCCTCACTTATTCTTAACAGGTTGCTTTCTGTTTTCTTGTTATGACTAGCAGTGGGTTGCTATTTTTATTAATTCCTATTCAGAGATCTTTTGTCCTTAAGAGGAGAAGAAGTTTTGTCCTTTAAGCAGGATAAGACTAGTGCGAGTTTTAGGACCAGCCTTTAGAAAATTGTGCTGCGACCTGAACTCCCTTCCTTCCTATCCTCGGTTGCAATCTGATTGCATATTTATAGCATTGAAAGTAAGGTATAACTAGAAGTAAATTGACCCCGCTAAGCGTAGCGGGGATATTTTCGAGAGTTATACTTACCTTTCATGCATCCCGGCCCACCTCCCTCACTCACGTTCAGGCCTCGTTGTAATGTTAAATGAGGGTTAGTAGAGGTATTATGGAGGTCAGGGCTGGGCTGGTAACCACGTTTTTAAGGTCGGTGAGAAGTGTGTTAGAATCAGGTCATGTGACCAGATTGCATATTTATAGCATGGAAGATAAGTATAACTCTCATAGATATTCCCGCTACGCTCAGCCGGGGTAAGTTTATAGCTCTTATCTATATAGAAATGACTGGTGTAGTAAGTCTAATATCGAAGGTTGTAGCCTTTGTCGTCACATTCTTAACAATTGTTATTGTATTTTATAGAAAATTGATTTAGCTTTTTTACCATTCAAATTATTTTTCCTTGAACTTTCTTCAGGTGCTAAATTATGATTACCCTTACAAGATTCTGTTTCACTACTTTCTTGACATAACCGATGCTTTTTGCCACAAAATCGTAGGACAAACTATGATAGAATGCATAAAGAATTTGTGGAATTTAAGGCTGTGATGTCACAACTAGTCTGATTTCATTCTTTTCTACAAAAAATGATATCAAAATTTAAATTTAAATATTTTCCTAATCATTTTTCTTTTAACCCTTGAGAGTCTCAGGGGGTCCAAAACGTGACTAAAATTTTTCAGATTTTTTTTCTTTTCAAATTTTTTTTCTCATAACTTTTCTTTCGCTTTGTATTACTACAAGCTCGATTTATTTGAATGTTAAGACAATAAACTTTTTAATAAAAAGAAAATATCAACATAAATATGCAAATTTTATGCAAATTTAGACCAATTTTTTCGAGCTTGTATTTTTTTCTTGTGAATATGGAGGATCGTTTTACATATTTAGATTGTTTGTGAAATTTCCTTTCCAGTGATACCAGTCTGAACTTTTTTCTCAAAGTAAAACCTGCAAAAACAATGGAAACAAATATAAATAAATAATCACTGCTGTAAATACTACTAAAAAACAAAGCCAAATCCAGTGTGGTATTCAACACCACACAGTATAAGACACGTTACCGTTAGACTACATTGCATATGTCCTACTCTGAGGATTTGTTTTCATACTTAAATATCGGCATGAATAAAGAGGGGTAGTTGCTCTTTTTGATTTTAATCGAAAGCATGTGAATTGGCCTTTCTTACAGTATGCTTCGCATAGGTAAGTTGTATTGTGATGGAAAGCTTTCATTTTCTCTTAATTTTTAGTATCAAAAAGGCTAAAAATCATGATATTTTTCATAACTTTGGCCAAAAAAAAGAAGATATTGATGATAGGGGCAGTCAAAATTTGACCAGAATTAGAGATGCATTGATGTCTTTGTAAGTTCCTCACAGGTTTTCAGGCAAAAGCAAAAACTGGAAGTATGGCAAGGAAGTCTGACAATATAAAAAAGAAGGAAGGTTTCGTTAAATTTTGTGCATTTAAAACAAATTATATATTTCAACCTATCTTTTTTCATTTTTTTTTAACATAACCTCCATCTAATAAAGTTACATTTTCTGAAAAAACTATCCAAGCTCTTTCAAATGATATCAGAACCACTACTGTGGGTCTATTTGACGAAGTAAAATACTTTTTTGAAAAGTGCATTTCAAATTGGTTGTGTCATGACCACATGGGAATTAAAGGGTTAAAGTCCTCTTTCATATAAGATGGACTTGAGTGACCTCTGAATTAATCCTTTAATGTATTTCTATTGAAAAACAAATTAAACAACTTTTTACTAAATATCAAAGCTACTTCATTTGATTCTTTTTTGCTACTTTCCTGACATATTCAATGGTTGTAAGTCAAACATTTTGCTAAAAATTGCAATAAAATACACAAAGACTTTTGAAGAACGTGAGGATGTGATGTCACAATTAGTCTGATTTCAGTCATTTTCAGTCTGATTGTAGCTTTTATGTAACGATTATCGAGTGCTTTTCTTGAGATGTCCTTTTCTGAGATGTCCTAGGCAATCCAGAAGAATGTTCCCTCAATTTACGATCTCTGGTGATGGTATATTTAGTCACTTGATATTTATATTTTACCGTGGGATGATTTTATTCTAACGTTGGGCCACCAGCTTTAGAATTTCGTGTACCAGGTTTAAATGTAATATATGTATGATTTTTGATATTGATTACCGAGAACATGTTTTGGTTTTGCTTGTAAACGCAGGTGTCCCTGTATTTGTCGCAATTTTATTATCGCGTCCGCCCAAAATTGAGTATTTTCGCTATTAAAGCATTATTGCTATCCCAGGGGGTCTGAACAAAAATAAATATTTAAATTGTTGGCTGGTGTTAGTTAGGACCTGGAATTCTAGGCCCCCCTTCTACCCAATACATTTATTTATTTATTTTTCTACACAAATGAAACAGAACTGAATATCTTTTAATGGAATTAAGAGTTGTGAACTCCACTTTGTTTATTAATGTCCTTTTTTATACAAGATGAATTTGTTTGATCACTCGATTAATCTTTTAATGGTTCAATAGTTTGTGTGTAAGGGGTTCCTTCAGAGTGGTGTGCAGAGGCATAGAAAGCCGGGGGAAGGGGGACAAGTTGCTCTCCTGAGAGGATTTCACCTTCCTGGTTGTATGCTTCCTGCCCAGTTGGGAGGCACCATTGGGAAATTATTGAAATAAAATTGAAGGGAACTATGGTAAAATTATCGGAAATTGTAGTGATATTTTGGCAACATTTCCCAAATTTGGAAGAAAATTTCCTGAAAATTTCAGAAAAGTTTCCAGAAAATCTAAGAAAATTGCCCCAAAATAAGGTAATTCCCTGAAAATTGGAGATTTCCCCATTGAACGTCAATAAAAAAAAGAAATATAGCAGTGCTATTTTCCGCTTTTCACGGGAAATTTGTCAGGGCTTTCCCCCCTGACAGGAGACCCTTCTTACACCCCTGGTGGTGTGTGTTAAAGGATTAGTTCAGTGGTCAAGCATGTTTATCTTATATGAAAGAGGACTTCAAAGAAACAAAATGGTGAAAAAAGTGTTCAGAAATCTTATTCCGTTATGGAGATATTGCAGTTAAAAGTTTGGTATCCTTTCTGTACAAATGACTGAAATCAGACTAGTTAGTTGTGATGTCACAGCCTCAGATTCCCCAAAGTCATTATGTATTTAAAAAAAAAAAAAAAAAAATTCTTACAATATTTAAATTATTTTCCCTCAAACTTTCTTCAGGTGATATTATAAATACCTTTCTAGATTCAGTTTTACTACTTTTTTTGACATATTCCATGGTTTTTAGCCACAAAATCATAGGACAAAATATGATAGAATACATAAAGTTTGGGAAATCCGAGACTATGACATCACAACTAGTCTGATTTCAGTCGTTTCTGCACAAATGATACCAAACTTTAAACTTTAATATCTCCCTAACGGAATAAGATTTTTGAATGCTTTCTTCACCATTTTGCTTCTTTTGAAGTCCTCTTTCATATAAGATAAACATGCTTGACCACTGAAGTAATCCTTTAAAAGCTATGAGGAATGTTGTACTGTCACCCAGAGGATGCCATGCCCCACCTACAAAGGGCTAGGAGGAATAATGTACTGTCACCCAGAGGATGCCATGCCCCACCTACAAAGGGCTAGGAGGAATAATGTACTGTCACCCAGAGGATGCCATGCCCCACCCACAAATTGGCTTCTGAGATGGAATATCTCTAGTTGCTGTTTTTAAAACACTGAAATGTCATTTTTTATGTAATGGTACAATTAAACATATAATTAAACCCATAAATTGTGTATATAACATTATGATTTTATAAAAAGTTTATCATTTTAAAGATTTTTTTAAGATTGCAAGTATTTAGATGTTCTCCTACTTACAGGAATTTTTCTTAATGTAATCATATTCTCATTCAATCTCGTTCACCAGATTTAAATGAGTGCTTATCGTATGGCTTCTGCGATCAAGGCTGTACAAACAGTGAGGGCTCCTTTCAATGTTTTTGCTCCGATGGTTATAGTAGGGGGCGGTATTCATTGTGTCGTGCCATAGGTAAGTTGAAATGGAAATTAGAAACGATAAGAATTAATTGAAACAATTTGTTCATAGTCTGAAGTCTGATTGAGAATTTGTGCCATTATAACAGTCAATTTTATGACAGTTGAATAATGAGGAGAATAATGATAATGGTAATGATAATGTAATAATGGTATAATAAAAGGTAATTAAAATAGGTGCTGGAATAACAATAGATGGGGAGGTAAGAATAGGGGTAGTAAGTGATATGAAGCAGGCTTTAAAATTAAAATGGAGATTGGTAGAAGAGGAAAAGGATAGTTGCTGATTAGAAGTGGCAGGTGGTGGAGATCAAAAATAAAAAAAAGTAATGGGATGTGATTAATAAGAGAAGGTCTAAGATAAGAAGAGCCCTAGGGAATAAGGATACGGGCAAGACTGGGATACTGTTGCGCATGGAAGGATGAAGAAGCTGTATTTAGTTATAGCATATGGTACTAGAATAAAAAGGGATCAGAATTTGTATTTAGGAAATAAAGGTGTAGGGGAGGAGAGTGACCGTTTGTCTAAATACACAGAAAGATAAGAACTTTACCTCAAAAATGAATAAATGATCAGTAACTAGACAGTATTAGAATGAGAAGTTTCATTATTTTTGTGGAAGGCCTTTTGTCCTAGTTGTGGCTCACCTATTTCACATTTTACCTGACTTTCCAATTTCTAAGCCTTTTATAAAACTAGTATAATAATTCCATCCACAGGTCCCATTGATGCATTCTTAATATACATTGATGATAAAAAGTGATTAGAACACCATCTATAAATAGCCCGGGAAAAATATTTGCAGCTACTAGCCCATACCCGGCAGCCATAGATTATCATTGGAATCTCAATAAAATCTTCTGGACAGATCATCAGGACCACAAGGTAAAAGTTTAAAAATTAATACACATAAATCAAGCTTAAACATTTTAATTTAAGTTATTTTTACTTCATTTAATATTAGTCTTGGTTAGTTAATATTGTTTTAGGTCAATGCCCCTCCCCTCCCCCCTTTAAATTTGGATATTTTAGTTTTTGTTTGCATACCTTCAAGGGGCATATCAACCTTTCACAGTTTTCTTAAAGGTTTAGATTAAGAGACCTTTTCAAATCTGAATCTGCAATTTCCAGAAAACTAATTTAAATAATGTCACATGATTCAATCATATACTGGGGGAATCTTCTTTTTAATCAAATCCTTTGGATTTTTGGCTGTCTGTGCAATTTAAACACGATTTGGGACAAATCGTATGAAAACATGCTGTTAAACACTCTAGTCATACATGTGTTATACATGAAGGTGATATGTGTGCATTATGTGTTAGAATTTCTCTCAAGCAGCTGCAGCTGATTGGTGGAATAAGGAAAAATTCCACCAGCAATTTTATTGGTCAAAATTTTGAAGTAATCAAGTTCTGCTAAAATTGATGAAGTTGCCAAGCATATTCACATCATATTAAAGTGTACAAGAAAAAGAAGGAATGGGTGTAGAAAGTTATCCAATTTCTCATTTCATTCAATTTTAAGTTTTTAAAGTTTTGAAAGGTTTTTGTAAACACTTTTATGTATGGATTTCCTCTCTGATTTATTTTTAACGAGCATACTAGCTTCAAAACATAATCATTGTCTTTACTGTTTCACTTAATTAGTTTTTATTTATTTAAAACCATGCACATGATATATAGGAAATCTTCTGTGATTTACACTATTTAAATGTTTGCAAAAGACACTTTTCACAAATTGTTGCTAAAATTCATCTTGTTGTTTTACCCGTAGGTTTACTCGGTAAATTTGCAAGGTAACCATTTTTCAGATAAAGAGGTTATCATTTCAACAATGGGAAGCATAATGGATAATATCGCAGTCGATTGGATTGGCAACAAATTGTACATCCTAGAATTCACAGCTGGGATGATATTTGTTACTGAAATGGATGGTGGCAATAAAAGTGCTTTAATAAGTAGCAACTTGCATCGACCCAGAGGATTGGCTCTGGACCCTACAGAAGGGTACGTTTAGTTTTACATCTCAACAGAAAATAAGTTTTCTGAAAGGGAAGTGCTTCTTTTGTAATTTTGTATGGTAATTTAATTGTGATTTGATGAAGAATGGCTCACACTGTCTTACTAAGTTGTTGCAGAGCTTACAATTTATTCTTTTTGACAATAGAAATGACATGAAGTGCTATCACTCACTCTCATTGCCAATTTGCATTACACAAGATTAGCTGAAATTTAAAAGAACTTGGTAACTGCCAGTCACCGATAAATATTTGACTCTGTCACATGTGTTTGACCTTGTCAATTTTATTTGGATATCGAACATTATAATTCCCATCTGCCATGAAGTTGGTGAATGAGGCAGGTAGCTCAGTCGAATGAGCAACTACGACTGACATTGGTAAAGGAGGCAGGTAGCTCAGTCGAATGAGCCACTACGACTGACATTATGATTCCCATCTGCCATGAAGCTGGTGAAGGAGGCAGGTAGCTCAGTCGAATAAGCGACTACGACTGACATTATGATTCTCATCTGCCATGAAGTTGGTGAAGGAGGCAGGTAGCTCAGTCGAATGAGCGACTACGACTGACATTATGATTCCCATCTGCCATGAAGTTGGTGAAGGAGGCAGGTAGCTCAGTCGAATGAGCGACTACGACTGACATTATGATTCCCATCTGCCATGAAGTTGGTGAAGGAGGCAGGTAGCTCAGTCGAATGAGCGACTACGACTGACATTATGATTCCCATCTGCCATGAAGTTGGTGAAGGAGGCAGGTAGCTCAGTCGAATGAGCCACTACGACTGACATTATGATTCCCATCTGCCATGAAGCTGGTGAAGGAGGCAGGTAGCTCAGTCGAATGAGCGACTACGACTGACATTATGATTCCCATCTGCCATGAAGTTGGTGAAGGAGGCAGGTAGCTCAGTCGAATGAACGACTACGACTGACATTATGATTCCCATCTGCCATGAAGTTGGTGAAGGAGGCAGGTAGCTCAGTTAGATGAGCGACTACGACTGACATTATGATTCCCATCTGCCATGAAGTTGGTGAAGGAGGCAGGTAGCTCAGTCGAATGAACGACTACGACTGACATTATGATTCCCATCTGCCATGAAGTTGGTGAAGGAGGCCAGGTAGCTCAGTCGAATGAGCAACTACGACTGACATGCTGGAGGTCCCATGCAGGTTCGAGTTCAACATCAAATTATATTTCTGGTGGTACAGTATAAAACAAACTGTGATTATTCAGCTACAAAGATTTATTTACCTTCTTTTACAGATACATGTTCTTCACTGACTGGGGTGAAGTGCCGAAATTGGAACGAGCTTTTATGGATGGGTCACACAGGTACAATTTGGTGACAGATCATATCTTTTGGCCTAATGGATTAGCGGTGGATATTACCTGGAAAACGAGTCTATTGGGTGGATGGCATGCTCGACTGTCTGGAAACTGTCACATATGATGGGCTGTCAAGGTTAGTATTAGAACAAATAAACAATTCAAAATGTGAAGCTTGCTGATATCTTATATTGGCAGAGTTTTGGGGGAGGGGGATGAGTTACAGCTGTTGTGATGAAAAAACTAGGGATCTACAGAAAAAAAAATCATAAAACAAACGATTACTGGAAGCTAACATACTGAAGGGTTCTAAAGGTTCCATTATTGTGATGCACAAAATGGTTTAAAATGATGGAATGTCTTCCGATGAAGATAGTGAATGAAGGCAAATGTTGAAAGAAGAGAATTTCCACAAATTCATATTCTGTGGGTTCTGCATGTGGCAACATAATGGAACCTAGCATTAATGCACTGAAATGGCAAAAAAAAATGGAAGTAAAATTCTCAGTTAAAATTTATGTTGGAGAGGATTTAAAGCATTGACTAAAAGATAAGAGCTTGAACCAGAGGTGGCACTCTAGAAATATTTTCCAGTGGGTTGAGGACCTAACAAGGGATGCAACCCTCTCCCGGATTTTGTCACCCTGGTGTGAACTTGATAGTTATGCATTGAAGATGTTAAAAAGAAAAAATTACCTTTCAATTTTAGTCATCCATGACATTTTTCTATATCTCCTAGATTTTTCTTCACGTTTTTCTTTGAGGTGGAGGGAAAGCCCTCCCTTGTCAATTGAACTATAGAGCATTCATTAAAATTAACTTAAACCTTGTAATGGTTTTGCATAGAAGTTTCTGTAGAATTAACCCAATGTGTAAGAACTGGCCCTTGTTAAGTTTAGACTTGGGGTGCGGGGCGCCCTCTTTATAATCAGTAGACCAAATGAAGAAACACAGTAGTCTTTGCGTTGCCAATTTATTTCTTCAAATCATGCGCAGCATGAATGGTAAAACTGAAACATAAAATAAAAGACTAATAAGTGATCTGTACAATAAGCATTAAAAATACATGAACACCCATAGCACACTTACACAAAAATATAACACCGCCCAGTCCACTCAACAACACTCACAACCACTAGACGAATAAATATGCATATGTGAAAATGTAAATATGAATATGCAAATGTAAAATGCAAATATGAATATGCAAATGTAAAAATGCAAATATGAATATGCAAATGTAAAAATGCAAATATGAATATGCAATGTACTCAGGTACAACAAAGTCAGGTACGGCGTAACCTCAAATCACAAGCAAACTAGCCAATGAGGTAACAAGTGAAAACACCAGCACAAACAATCGCCAAGGAAAATTAATCAGTGTCATGACATCCGGACAATTAATCAACGGTGGAACCATATAAAACTTTCATGCCACGATACACAACACAATACTGCAATAACTACAAACACTTACAAAATGTAATCTCCAAGCTCAAGTGCCCCTGAATCACAGTTACTCAACTTGAAACATCTGAAATCCCTCAGCGGTCGTTACCTCACCTGGGAAAAGAATCAACAATAAAACAATTCTGAGAATACAAATCTAGATCAACAATATAATGGTACCATAGACCTGCACCTCTAAGCAGATATGCTTCCAACACATATAATCCATAACTGATAGCAATCAAACGCACCTAATCAATGACGAACCTCATGAGTATTCATAAATCAAAAGGAAAATCGACGTGGGGGGTCCTTAAGCAAGTGCTCAGTTAGTACAAAAACTAAGTTCACAAGGGTTCAAAAAACAAGAAAAAATACCCCAAATACATCATAAAGCAGTACGCCATATACATCAAAAATATCTGTAAAACATGGACATCATCATGGTGGTAACTACGAGGCTCAAAAAACAATCAAACATATGAAATTCTACGCTCGAAAATCAAAGGTAGAACCCCGTGAAAATAAGATAATCGCCAAAGCACATACTTGCGACATAAGAGGACAAAGGCGGCATCACTGGCGATAACGGCTCACAGAACATCACAAATAAATCAATAAACTATTGTAAAAAACAAACAATAAATGTAAGAAACTGAACAGAACTCACCAGAACATCATCATAGATACAAAACCAATGAATATCGGCAACTAAAGCGGAAAACCTCACAATTGAAGGCAGTCAAACTTCAAGGCATGTTGCAAAAACTTCAACAAAAGAGAAAGTGCACCTCGCCGAGAATAGAGGGCGCTCAAGTAAACACAAAGGGGGCACAAGAAAAATGCGTGATCAGCACAGCCCTCTCTGTGGGTAAATGTGGGGAAAATTGTCTGAAAGTTAAATCTTATGAAATGTGCCAAATATCATGCAAGATTCATGTGTGTGTGGCACAGGGTATATATGTATTATGGCTCTTATATGATATGGAAGTGTCCCCTAATCAGAGCCTTCCACCCTCCCCGCACCCTTAATATATTACTTCTCAATTTTAATGTTGCACTTGCAAGATTCTGATTTAATGTCTGTAGGCGTTTGAATTTGATATGTATAACAACATTTTTGAAACATGACCACCGATGTACATAAATTTGCCAAGTTATTTGTGATTGAAGTTCTCATTTTTAAAAATGTATTTAACTCATGTATTTTAAGTATTTTTTTAAAGTAGTTACATTTGTGGTGACTTCATCCGAGGAGAAGGGGGGCGCATTTCATACTAAAAGTGGTAGGGGTGCATTTGCAGCCCATCAACCGAAAACCATACCCGCAGTGTGACATATTTTTTTGCAGTATGGAATTATACAATTTTGATACTCACAGTATAGCAGAAGTTAATTTTGATACATGCTTCCAATATTCAATGAATATTTTGTGAAAATGAACCAGCAGTATGAAATTAACAGCGTAAAACAGCATTTTTTGGGACTTGCACTACAAAAATGATGAAGAAACTGGCAGCATATATAGGCACTTCCCTGTATATATATATTTACTTCAAGTTATACCTTACCTTCCATGCTATTAATATGCAATCTGGTCACATGACCTGATTCTAACGCACTTCTAACCGACGCTAAAAAACGTAGTAACCAGCCAAGCCCTGACCTCCATAATACCTCTGTACTACCTCACTCTTTTTCAGCGCGTTGTTGGCACTAACATCGCTGAGACTGGTCATTTTTATTTTTATTAATAATTAACCTTTCTAACTCTTTTCTCTTCGGCAGCATCTACCTGGAGGGTTTTTACGCTGCCCTTTCTCATCTGGCTCGCCTTTTCAAGTCTTTTGAGGTAAGGACGAGGTAGCCATGGGTCCGAGATTTCTTCGGCCGACCTACACGATTTTACCCGTGTAGCCTACACTTAGGATAGCGGGTTTTTGTCTCCATTCGAACAAAGCGAGTGGCTAGTTTTAGGTCCTAGAGCACCAGGTGTGCCTGTCTAGGGGACCTCTTACCCCGGGGTTTAAGTGTTTCCACCCTTGGCCCCGCCCTACTACGAGGAGCTCCTAGCGTTATACTATACAGTATGTTTTAGCACGTTAGGATATCTCAGTACGGGTTCTCATATGCATTAGGCCAATTTCTTTTTCCGATTTTGGCGCATGCGCATTGGGTCGACGTCTCCGTCGGGTGTTCTGGGAGTCGGCTCCTAGCTTCTCCAAGGAGCTACAGTTGTTACAAGAGAGCTTATTTTTGTGTTAACGTTACCAGCATATGATTATTTTCATTTTTCTTACATAAATTAAAGACATAGTTTTTAATTTTCAAGCTTGTTTTTCGGGGCTTGGGAGAGACTGGATGGGGGTCTCTCCGATGTACTGTTTAAAGGATATCTAATCTCTTCTTTTTATCTTTACAGACTTCGAGTACTCAGTGGTTTGTGTTTTCCATGCTACCCTGGCGCTTGTAAAGTCTTTACGTTGGATGCGTTTTCTCGGGTTTCTAAAAATTTTCTGTTAATTTTTTTTTGATGTACTGTTTTGCTATGCCTCGTCTCTCTTTTAACGTGATCATAGGATCATAGGTACTTCCCCCAGTAGGGCGCTATTGCTGTATTTGTTGTATGTACGCATTGCTATATGTTCTTCTCTTTTCAGAAATCTTGTTGAGAATGATTAACTCAGTGGCGCTGCGCCTTAGGTGACGTTCCAAGTGAACGCCACCTAGAGTTAAAAGAGTTCAGAGAGAGAAGATAAGTTCTAAGTCCTCTTTGTGGCGCTGCGCCACCTAGAGTTGAATAGCTAAGAGAGAGAGATAAGATAACCTCTTAGGGGCGTTGAATAAACGCCGCCTAAAGTTGAGAGGATAGAAAAGGTAAGAGAGATAAGCTCTGATTAACTCAGTGGCGCTGCGCCTTAGGTCGGGTTCCAAGTGAACGCCACCTAGAGTTAAGATAGTTCAGAGAGAGAGAGAAGTTAACCTCTTAGGGGCGCTGCGCCCCTAAGTTGTAAAGAGAAAATTAAGATCCATACGGTTCCGCGGCCCGTTGTTATGGGGCGGACGGTTTTATTGGACGGTTCCATACAGTTCCGCAGCCTGTTGTTACGGGGCGGACGGTTCCATTGGACGGTTCCATACGGTTCCGCGGCCCGTTGTTACGGGGTGGACGGTTCCATTGGACGGTTTTGTGATCCATACGGTTCCGCGGCCCGTGTTTACGGGGCGGACGGTTCCATTGGACGGTTCCGTGATCCATATTGAACGGTTCCATACGGTTCCGCGGCCCGTGTTTACGGGTCCGTATATAGTAGGATAACGTACACCATACGGCTAGTCCGGTTATACGCCCACTAGCTACCAAGCTACGTGGTCAGGTGACAGGTGACATTCTTGGCAAGAAGTATAGCATTGAGACAGCTATTTTTCTTCTTGGTCCCGTAGCCATTAGCTACGCAGTTCCACGGCTCGTGTGAACGCAATTAAGATTGTCTACGTTGAACATTACAGTTTCGTATTTATTTTCACCAGTATCATAGACATGGAGGACAGGTCCCCGAGTGTCGATGTTTTACACACCCAGGATGTCCCGCGATGCATAGCGTGCAAACGCTTCTTTAAATTACGCTCAGGTGACATCCATCTCACGTGTTACGCGTGTAGATTATGCTGCGAGTCAAATCCTTGTACTCTTTGCAGCGATTGGGACCTAGCGGCGTGGTCGGAGCACAGACTCCACCGCGACCGGTATTTTCAAAAAGCGGCGGAGGAAGTGGAGAAGTGACGGTCTGATAGGCCCTCTTCGTCTTCCCCCCCCGCCGCCAGCGCCACCCAGGCCCAAAGCGCACCCACCTCCCGTGAGGGAGGCGGGGCCGCCGCCCACTCTCAGCGCAGCGCCTCTTGTCGGGCCCCCCTAGCTGAGTAGACGTACGCTAACACGTACTCCAGTGGTGCCTAGCACGGTGGCGGAGCCCTCCCCTCCTGTCTCCCCGTTAGGGTCTCCCGAACGAGACAGACCCCTGAGGAGGGACAGGGTTTGGGACAGTACACACAAGGAGAGACAGAGTCGACGTCATAGGTCCTCTCCTTCAGCCTCCTCTTCCTCATCCTCCCCTGAACATAGGAGGAGACATAGGAAGCGACATCGGGGCCACCCCCTCGAGGATCCTGCTTTTCAGGACACACTCAAGAAAACACTTGGGACTTTGGTGTCACAGGCTCTGGAGCGGAGGCTTTCGCCTCCTACTCCTCTCTCCCCGGCAGCTACCACTGCCGCGGCTTGGCATCCCCCTGACCCTGAGGTCTTGGAGGAGGATGCCCTCGACATCTATCCCTCGGGAGAGGAGGTCAATTTTCTGGATACGGCACGAGACAGCCCCCCGGTACGGGGGACTTCTCCTGCCGCCCCGGCTCCAGTCACCCTCAGTGCCGCATTTACGATGCCGAATGCACCTGATATGGCCCTAGTATCCTACCGGATATCGGACGAGGTCCTCTTTCCGCCACCTCCCCCGGTGGACCCCCTTTTACAGGGGGAGCAGGTTGCCCAGCTTTTGGATTTCCTTGAACGGGAAATCAAGCTGGAGGTCACAGAGTCACCCATAGTCGACGCGAGCCCGCGGTCTCAGCGTAGACTGCTCAGCGCAGCCACAAGGGATGCTACGCCAACGGCTAAGCATTTCCCCATTGATGCCTCCCTGGTGTACAGGATTAGGCATTGGGCTAGGATCCCTGACAAGGACTGGACGGCCTACAACTGGGACGTTGATCAGGTCACACATGTCCAGCCAACTGACTATCAGGCGCTTATAAAGACCCCCGGAATTCCGGAGGGAGTGTGGCAACTCCTCCGTCAACCGGCGAGCGGTACCGCAGCTGTGTCCGGCTCCGTGGGCAGGGCTCCGAAATTTTGTGACCCTGCGGTCCAGCGGAGGAAGGATTCCCTCATAGCTGTCGACCGGGCTGACGACGGGCTTATAAATACCAGGCCCTTGCGGTATGGGTAACAGAGGGCTTAGACTCGGTCCTGCGCAGGCATCTCCCGACCGACGTCCTTACACAGACCCTGCCTCTGTTTTCTGGACTCTTGGATTTGCTCGACGCGACAGTCGACCAACTTGCCCGAGTCTCCACTAAGACGGTCCGGGAGAGACGCGAGAATATTCTCCCTCTCCTTGGACTCTCTGCCGTCACTCAGGCAGATCTTCGGCGGTTGCCTACTGAGGGTCCGAACCTATTTGCTGGTCACTTCCGAGATGTCCTGTCACGAGATGTCCTGTCAGGCTGGCCGCCAGGACGATCTTCGGAAGACTCAGAAGCTGTTAGCGAAGACGAAGTCCTTCTCTTCTCTTCCCGCTCGCCGCCACCCTTCAACCCCCGCTAAGCGGGGCCGGGGTACGTCTAAACAGCGACGGTCCCAACGTCGCCGTGACCCTGTCACGGGGCCCTCTTCAGCTCCTCCCCCTCGCCAGAAGTCCACTTTGTGGACCAGCGGAGGAGACGGGGCAGGGACTGGTCGACGCTCCTTTCCCGCTGCACGCAGAGCGGGTACCTCTTTCCGAGGGAAAGGGAAGACCAGGGGACGGCGTTTTTGACCCCCCCTCGACCCCCCCGTTGAACGGGGCTCCAGTCGGGGGGTCTACAGGAATTTTCAAAGGCTTTGGAGAGAATCACCACCGACAAGTGGGTGTTACGAACCATTCGGCAGGGTTACCGTCTAGAGTTCACGACTCCCCCGCCCCAGGGAGGGGTCTTTCGACCCACTCCCACGCCTTGTCAGGGCGACCACACCGAGTTGTTGAGGTCAGAAATCGGGGAGTTGCTGGCGAAGTTCGCCATCACCTCCATCCCGAACCCTCCCAGGAACCTCGTAATGTCCACGTTTTTCCTGGCCCCCAAGAAGGGGAACAAGTGGCGCCCAATAAGCAATCTAAGACCGCTCAACAGGTTCATCTGACCGTTGAGGTTCAAAATGGAGACTCTTCACTCCATCCTCCCTCACTTGACGAGGGGCCTGTGGGCCACCTCCGTCGATCTCACGGACGCATATCTCCATGTGCCGATGTTAGAGGAACACAGGCGTTTTTTGGCGTTCCAATTCGAGGGAGTTACGTACACGTTCAGGGCGTTACCCTTCGGGCTATCAACTGCCCCCAGGGTTTTCACCCGGATCACGAGAGTTCTAGCGGCCTTCTTACGAAGGCAAGGCATCAGAATTTTATGTATCTATGCGACTGGCTGATCGTTGCAGCAGATGCAGCCACCGTCGCGAGACACAAGAACGTGGTCATACGGGTGGCACAGGACTTGAGGTGGTTGATCAACTTCGCAAGTCCAACCTAGTTCCGTCTCAGACTCCCACCTTTCTGGGGGCAGTCCTGGATTTTCCTCACGGTCGTATACGGCCGACGGAGGAACGGATCCTTGCCGTGCGGGCAGGAGCCGACGTCCTTCTCTCGTTATCGGCGTCGCCGGCGAGAGCCTGGCCGGTATTCTTGGGGTACCTAGCCAGCCTCGTAGATGTAGTCCCCATGTGCAGGTTTTACATGCGGGATCTACAATTTCATCTACTGGGCCATTTCATACCATCCCGGAGAGACCTCAGCGTCCTTGTTCCCCGTACGCAGGCGGTGGTTCCCCACATTTGGTGGTGGTGCGTCCACTCTCACCTGTCACAGGGAGCGATTTTTCCGCCCGTCAGGCCCTCGGTATTGGTGGTGACCGATGCGTCTTTGACGGGGTTGGGAGCGCATTTAGCGTGGTCCCAAGTCGCGGGATTTTAGACGAGGCTTGGTGCGGTCAGCACATTATCTGTTGGAACTAGAGGCGGTCCGCCGGGCTCTTGTTCACTTCCTACCATAGGTCCAGAACAAGTCCGTTCTAATACGCACCGACAACACCACAGTAGTGGTGTTTATCAACAGACAGGGAGGCACGAGATCCCGGAGTCTCTGGATCTTAGCCAGGTCCCTTCTGTCTTGGTGCATGTTGAACAAGGTCACGCTCCAGGCGGTCCACCTGCCAGGCAAGGAGAACACTATCACGGATCTGTTATTCCGCCTCCAAGGAGCCCCCACAGAGTGGGCCCTTCTCCCGCGGGTGGCCGAGGCGATCTGGTTAACCTTCGGTCTCCCGAACGTCGATCTGTTCGCGTCCGTGGACAACCACAAGCTACCAATTTTTTGCGCTCTCACCCCCGACTCAAAGAGTCTGGGTGGTCGACGCGTTCACGATCAGGTGGGCCCATTTCGTGGGCTACGCCTTCCCACCGTTCGCTCTAGTACCAAGAGTACTGAACAAGGTGGTGTCCGATCAGTGTTCCATGTTTCTTCTGGTAGCTCCCAATTGGCCCGGCCAGCTGTGGTTTCCTCAGCTGCTCAATCTTGTCGCAGGTTTCCCGTACGAGCTTCCGGTCACGGACGAGTTAGTCTCCATTCCGGGCTCTGGCAAACTGCACCACAACCCAAAAGCACTCCATTTGACTGTGTGGCCTCTATCTGCGAATCCCTTTTGTCGCAAGGTTTTTCGGAGGCAGCTGCCCAAATGGCGGCCTCTAGCCGGAGATCTTCCACTTTGGGCATGTATGCTTCTAGGCACGGAATGTTCCGAGACTGGTGCCGGGATAGATCGGTTTCTCCGCATACGGCGCCTTTTGGTGACGTAGCGGATTTTTTGTTGGTCCAGTTTAATCTGAATAAATCCATCAATATGGTCAAGGGGTTCAGGACGGCCATAGCGGCTATCCACTGGGGCTTCCTCGACGGCTCTTCTGTCACCGACGCGCAGCCTCTGGAAAGATTGATTAAAGGCATGTTCTTACAAAGGCCTCCAGTTCGGAACCTTGCTCCCCCTTGGGATATGCAGGTGGTCCTCGAGACATTGGCACGGGCTATGTTTGAGCCTTTGCTTGTTTGTCCTCTCAAGAAACTGACTTTAAAAACGGTGTTTTAATTCTCCGCAGCCTCGGCTGGGTGAAGGGGCGCCCTTCACGCGCTTTCCCTCAAAGAGGGTCATATAGGCTTTGAATCGGGGGGCGTTCATCTTGTGCCCGACCCAGCCTTCTTAGCGAAGAATCAGACGGTCGAGTTTTTACCGGAACCTATTTTCCTCCCGTCGCTCGCTACATTTTCTGACACGACAGAGGACAAGGTCTGGTGTCCCGTTGATGTCTCAAACACTATATCAAACGTACGCAATCCTTTCGGAACGACGTCACCGCTCTTTTTGTGTCCCTCCAACAGCCGCATTGAGCTGTCTCGCGTGATAGGATTTCTCACTGGATTGTCCAAGCGATCACATACAATAGGTCCGCGTTGTTCGCGGAACATTCGGTTCAGGCACACCAGGTACGAGGCTTAGCGCCGTCAATTGCGCTTTTTGGGGGGGTTCCCCTTCACGAGATTCTTCGTGCTGCAGTGTGGAAAACGCCAGCCACGTTTGTCTCAGCTTATCTGGTGGATATTCCGGTTTATCAGGGCGGACGTGCACGGGCTGTTCTTTATGGAAGAGGACCACCCCCTTCTTGAGGTGAATATTCTTCACTTATTCCCGTTCTCTTGTTCCTTTGAAGTGGGTTACGTTATTTTCTAACGTTTTCTCATTTCTTCATTTTCACTAACGTTTAATTTCGGCCGTTGTTCAGGCTCGGGTTATTTCCTTTGCTTATTCTAACGAAACTTTGCTGTTGTTTTGGCGATTGTTCTTTCGTTCTTTCCCAACAGAATTTTTGTCAATTCTTGACGCATTTCATTTCGTTTCCGTTTTACTAACGCGGTTTTTGGTGTTTCCTGCTTAGTTTACCTTTACAGACGGTTTGTTCACTTTATGCTTTTCTGACCCGCTCCGGTTCTCTGACGAACTTGGTGAGTTTTCGTCGTGCCGTTTTGAGCGTAGTTTGCAGTTTGTTTCTGTTCACGGTCAGTTTTGCGTTGCGTGTCTTCATGTTTGGTTCACTTTTGTTCTGTGGGCGTTTTACCTCTCGTTTTGATAGTTCAGAAGGAGCTATCCGGAGGTCTTTCGTCCTTAAGAGGGGAAGGTTTTTCGTCCCTTAAGGGGGATTCGACTATTGCGAGTTTAGTACCAGCCATTAAAAAAAAAGAAGAAAGAAATGTGCTTCGGTCTGACCTCCCTTCCTTCCTCTCCTCGGTTGCAATCTGATTGCATATTAATAGCATGGAAGGTAAGGTATAACTTAAAGTAAATTTACCCCGCTAAGCGTAGCGGGGATATTTACGAGAGTTATACTTACCTTCCATGCATCCCGCCTGCCTCCCCTCTCGTTCAGGCCTCGGTGGAATGTTGAGTGAGGGTTAGTAGAGGTAATATTATGGAGATCAGGGCTTGGCTGGTTACTACGTTTTTTAGGGTTGGTTAGAAGTGCGTTAGAATCAGGTCATGTGACCAGATTGCATATTAATAGCATGGAAGGTAAGTATAACTCTCAGAAATATCCCGCTACGCTTAGCGGGTGAATTTCTGTGTATATATATATATATATATATATATATATATGTATATATATATATATATATATATATATATGTATATATATATATATATATATATATATATATATATATATATATATATATATATATATATATATATATATATATATATATATATATATATATATATATATATATATATACATATACATAAGGTGCATTCATTATAATTGAATAGTAAATCCACGTGTTGATCCATAAAAGTAAAAACAAAATACAGGAAGATGATGATGTCTATTGAATCAACTTTATTTTAAAATCACAAAATTTTCGGACACGCCTGTGTCCTTCTTCAGTGTGAATTACAATACTCATAATAACTTTGAACATAAACATACTCAAACAGTGTAGGAGCGCAAAAGTAAATGCGCGTGTGAATGCGTGTGTGCTGTGCGTGGTAGTAAGCGTACTATCTGGGACCGTCGTGTGGAGCGTGGAAAGAGATCATGAAAGAATGCTTTGAAAATCAATTGTGATGTCATGTAGTTTATTTGAATGCAGTGTAATTGCTCAGAAATGACATGTCTTTGTTAAGACCATGAGTCTTGGTCTTGTACTTTACGATGTGTTGTAATTCCGCGAGTCTTCTGTCTTTTGTATTCCTAAAATTTCCTTTCAATAAGCAGATTTTGATGTCATTTATGTTGTGTCCAGGAGTGTTGAAGTGTAAAGGTATAGGAAGTCCCTTGTCGCGTCTGATGGAATGTGTATGGTTGTTAAAGCGATACCTAAATTTACCTCCTGTTTCGCCTATGTAATGAGCCTCAGGGCATTTTTGGCAGTATAGAAGGTAAATGACGTTTGCCGAGTCGCAAGTAAAGTTTCCAGGTCTTAGTGTTTGGTTGTTGATCGTGATTTCGGTGTTGGTGTTGACGTGTTTACATACTCCACATCTAGCTTTACCACAGGGGGCATTGCAAGAACCAGCGTTTGCAGTGGAACCACAGGAGCTATGGACCAGTTTGCTACGAAGGTTAGGTGGTTGTCTTCGTGCATAGATGGGAGGTTGTTTAAAAACCTCACCGATATTGGTATCCATTTGCAAAGAGCTGTAATCATTTTTTATTGATTTGATAAGAGGCTCTAGTCTGGGATCATATATAGTGATAATTGGTATGCGAGTAACTGAGGCTTTCGTCTTGTAAGTGAGGAGTGTGTTTCTGTCCAGGGCGCAAACTTGATGGTAGTAAGCTAAGATCCGTTTAAAAGGATAGCCACGTGAAATAAAGTAACCGAACAAGTTAGCGGCGTCTTCAGTAAAACTTCTTTGGTCTGAACAGATACGTTTGTATCTCAAAAGCTGGCTATAGATTAGAGAGTTTTTGAGGTGAAGGGGATGAAAGCTGTTGTATGCAAGGTATGTATGTCTGTCCGTAGGTTTGGTGTATGTACGTGTAGAAATTTGCCCATTCGCCAGTTGGATGGTAACATCAAGAAAATTTATGCTAGTATTAGAACTATCATATGTGAACTTAATGCTATGGTGATGATCATTAAGCCTGTAAATGAATTCTTCCAAGCGATCTGCTCCATGTGTCCATATCAGAAAAATATCGTCTATGTAACGAAAGTATGCCAGGGGCCTGCTAGCACAATTTGACAGAAACTTTTCTTCAAACACAGCCATGAAGATATTGGCATAGCACGGGGCCATTTTTGTGCCCATTGCTGGGCCACATAATTGAAGATAAAATTCTCGATTGAAGGTAAACGCATTATGCTCCAAAATGAATTTGATTAATTTGCAAATGTCATCACTAGAATTTGTGGATGGTTGTCTTCTGTCAAGAAAGGTTTTGCACGCATGAATACCTTCTGAATGTGGAATGTTGGTATACAGGCCCTTGACATCCAATGTCACTAAGATCGAGTCTTCTGATATATTCTTAATATTGCCCAATTTCTTAAGAAAGTCTGTGGTGTCCTGTATGTAGCTAGGGATGGTTTTAAGTAACGGCTGCAGTTCCTTATCTACGTATGATGAAACATATTCAGTCAGTGTACCGACTCCAGAAACAATCGGACGTCCGGGAGGATTGATATTGAGACGTCGAGCTTCCTTAACGAAATTACTCTCGTCACTGTTAGGATCTGCTGATCGCACTAGACCCGGCAGTTTGTGGAGCTTGGGGAGTGTATAAAACGTTCCAGCTTGAGGTCGGGGAGGAATGAGCTTGCTTACCTCCTCTTGCATCCTAGGTTGTAAACTTGATGTCACATTATAAAGTGAGTTGTGACTTAGCCTCATCTATGTATCTACTTTTATCGAGAACAGCGGTGCCGCCTCCCTTATCCGCTGGCTTGATTATGATGTTGTTATTCTTTTGCAGATTGCGGAGTCCATGTCGCTGTTTAACAGTTAAATTGTCACGAAGCTTTGATTGGTGTGTTTTCAAGTCATTTAGGAATGCATCTAACTGCTTTTCAATTTTGTTGATATGAGTATCTAGTGTGGTATTTCTTCCCACGGGGGGAGTCCAAAGAGATGGCATTTTGAAAGGATCCAACACGGGAGTATAATCATAAGATGATGTGTCGTCGGAACTGAAAAATTCAGCTTTACGTAGGCGAGATGTGTATTCGTGAATATCCTTGCAAAGTTCTACATTGTCTAATGAAGGGGTGGGACAAAAGGAGAGTCCCAACTCGAGCAAGCTACATTCATTCTCCGATAGTTCATGGTTTGACAAATTGAAAACTGTGGAAATCTCACCGTTAGGCTGCATGTTTTAAAAGCATGATGATTGTAGGTAAAATCTGGGATAATTTCCTTTACTTGGAGTGCTGTATGTATAGGTGACTTGCTTATCAAATCTTGAAGCTTTTTGTTCTTCATGTCAAAAAGACATCTTGTTTCTTTCTTTAGAAGTTCCTCGAGAAAATTGAGAGTACCTGATAGAACTGATGGGTCCTTGAAGATTCCAGAAAGAAACATGCGCGACTGTTCAATTTCGAGGGAAAGTTTTTGTTGTTTAGCGTATGCTCTGTGTAATGCTAAGTTCCTTAGCTTTTTCGAAGTCTTTTCGATAAGTCGATGTGGTGCATTATTCCTGGAAGCATTTTCGCGGAAAGGATTATTCAGCATGAAACCCCTAGGTATAAGATCCAATGTTTTACAGCGCGATAGAAAATAAATGTCAGACCTCGTTTGAGCAAGCTTCAGTGTAAGTTTTTCATGAGTTCGTCTAGCGTGGAGTGCATTGACATCTACCACCAAATAAGGTGCATTCAACATAATTGAATAGTAAATCCACGTTTATATATATACATATATATATATATATATATATATATATATATATATATATATATATATATATATATATATATATATATATATATATATATATATATTCATATATATATATATATATATATATATATTCATATATATATATATATATATATATATATATATATATATATATATATATATATATATATATATATATATATATATATATATATATATATATATATATATTACTGTATATATATATATATATTACTGTATATTTATATATATTACTGTATATATATATATTTATATTTATATATATATATTTATATTTATATATATATATATATATATATTCCTGTATATATATATATATATATTCCTGTATATATATATATTATAAATGTATATATATATATATATATATATATATATATATATATATATATATATATATATATATATATACTGTATATATATATATTATAAATATAAATATATATATATATATATATATATATATATATATATATATATATATATATATATATATATATATATATATATATATATATATATATATATATATATATATATATATAATCAAAAGATAGTATGTTGTAAAACCATCACAATGGAAAAGTGCTCAATCAAAAGAGAGCTGTAATAAACTGACTATAAGTTAAACCTTGTACATTTTATTTGACAAATCTGTTTCAGTAAGGGTTAGACCCTCACTCATCAGAAACAAAATGCTGAGTGATAGGGATGATGAATTACAATGCACAATTGTTTAAAGTGTGGTAACAATGGGGAAAATAGTTCTTATCTATAGTTACATAATAATTGTTTTTTCTGTGTCTGCATGCACTGGCCAGCTCGTTTCTTTTGTTTAGTGATGCTAAGTGTGGCTTGTATATTATAAAGAATTTCTCTTTCAAGCATAGGTTGCACATTTTGCTTGATGATGAGTATGGCTTAGCTTTATCAATAATCTTCCATTTCATTGAGTACTGCACATTATCGTCTTTTATGTTCCAGATGTATTCACTTAATGTTGTTGCATACCGTTTATCCTCGTTTCTGAAACTATGAGTATGTCCATTATACCTTGTTTTGAATGTATTTTCCGTTAGTCCTATATAAGTCTCTTCTTTAAGGTTGTCTTGCCGTGTAACTGTGGCTTGGTAGATTACCCCAGATGTGAGGCATTTGCCTTCAAGTGGGCATGGTTTGTCCTTTCTGCAGTTACAATTGTTTTGTGGTGTTTCTTTGGTTGCACTTTTCTTAAGTACTGTTTTGTTGTGAGTAGAGATGATCCGTTGGATATTTGGCATACAGCTGTAACTTAATTTCACTGTGTTATGGTTTTATATATATATATATATATATATATATATATATATATATATATATATATATATATATATATATATATATATATATATATATATATATATATATATATAATATATATATATACACCACCCCCAGGGATTACATGTGTGTACTAGATTATGATAACTTGAAGAATTTATAATTATTATAATTGTGACTACAATCAATATTTAATTTAATGCAAAGACAACTGTGTATTGAATGAATCACATAACTTGATTGACCCAATTCCTCTTGACATCACCCCTGCATGGTTCTCTGAACACTATTTGAGGAGAGAAGTGTGTTTTGGTTTATAATGTTACTCTCATTATTTTTGTGTTATGTAGACAGATAATTACACTTGGAGCTTCAAACCTTCCTCATCCCCTTGGGGTAACCATCTTTGAGGAATTTGCATATGTCACTGATTGGACTCGAATGGCTATTCTGAGGATAGATCGTTTGGGACAAAGACCAGATGTTTCAGACATCCATCATGATTTTGATACTTTTCCCATGAATTTAAAGGTGGTTCATCCAGCTTTGCAACCAACAGGTAAGGCTTAACTCAGAACAGGGCTTGACTCAGAACAGGGCTTAATTCAGAACATGGCTTAACCCAGAACAGGGCTTAACCTAGAACAGGGCTTAACCCAGAACAGGGCTTAACCCAGAACAGGGCTTAACCCAGAACAGAGCTTAACCCAAAACAGAGCTTAACCCAGAACATGACATAACCCAGAACAGGACTTAACCCAGAACAGGACTTAACCTAGAACAGGACTTAACCCAGAACAGGACTTAACCCAGAACAGGACTTAACCCAGAACAGGACTTAACCCAGAACAGGACTTAACCCAGAACAGGACTTAACCCAGAACAGAACTTAACCCAGAACAGGACTTAATCCAGAACAGGACTTAACCCAGAACAGGACTTAACCTAGAACAGAACTCAACCCAGAACAGGACTTAACCCAGAACAGGACTTAACCCAGAACAGGACTTGACCCAGAACAGGACCTAACCTAGAACAGGACTTAAGAGGACCTAATTTTTTGATTCTGGGTACAATGATCTCAGCTAGGTCACACTATAAACTCCTTAAAAGGTAATTTGACCAGAAGCATCATGTTTAAATATTACCGATGCAGGGTAGAAATACTTTTTTAAGTCTAGGTACAATGATCTCAGCTAGGTCACAAAATAAACTCCTTAAAAGGTAATTTGACCAGAAGCATTATGTTTAGATATTACCGATGCAGGGTAGAAATACGTTTTTTTAAATATAAAATGCTTAAGTGAAGTACATGAGGTATGACCAGGTCAAACACAAGTATAGGCAACAAAGCATAAAGTCCTCATGGGCCAATCGATGGTTCACAGTGGCATACTGGGAACGAAAAAATCCTGTGCTATGTCATGAGAGAAGATGATGATGTGCCTATGTCTTGAAGGACTGGGCCCTTTTGTCTTGAAGGACTGGGCCCTTTTGTCTTGAATCTCTCTTAAAGGACTGGGCCCTTTTGTCTTGAATCTCTCTTGAAGGACTGGGCCCTTTTGTCTTGAATCTCTTCAACAACACCGTGACATTCTGGGAGATTGTTCCTAGCTTGGACTGCAGTATGGATGAAACTCCTGTCAGTGTTATGCTTGCTGGGAACAACTTTTGGTACAGACTATGTGTATGTAAGTCATGAAGTAATAAAGCATTGTCATGCAAGCCCATCTGTATGAAATAGGACTTAAAATGGTGAAGGAAGCCTTCAGAATCGTATTCTGTTAATAAGGAGATATTCAAGTTTTAACATCTACCTCAATTGTTTAGAAACAACTGAAATAAGACTACTTGGACAATACATCTTTACATTCCTCAAATTCTTTATGTATTTTAAATTATTTTGAGATTTTGCCACCTAAGAAACATTGGATATATTAGGAATTTAGTCAAACAGAATCTAGTAGGGTAATTGTAACTTACCACCTGAATAAAAACTTTAACCCTTACTCACCCAGCATCATGGTGACCGTGACAGTAACGATCCCTTTTCCAAATTTTGTTTTGAGTACCTTCCCAAAATCCTATAGAGCTGCAAATAAGTTCATTCAAACCAGATTGAATAGATGTTTCATAATATGGTTATATTTTGTTGGGGGGTTAGATTGAAATTTTTTGAGTAAAATCGTTACAAAAAGTGCATTTTTTAAAAAACGGCGTTTTTCTTCTTCTTTTTTTTGAAAGACGAATGTCATACGTGAATATTTTTTTCTATTTTTTTTTCTTCAGGTAAAGTATAAAGATAGTTTGAATTGTTGGTTGCTACACGATTTTTACTTGTACTTGGTCAATGTTTGGAGAAAATATGCCAAAATGTGTGATTTTGGGCCATTTTTGACCTTTTTTGATCAAAAAATCATAAAAAATGGCCCAAATATTGTATTGGAATTTTTAAAATCTCTACAAGTAGAGGAGAAATAGATCATTTAGACGAAGTATTACAATAACAGATGCACCCCCTCTACATGCCTAAAAGGTCTCTGATGATGACGTCAATTTGCGTCTTTTTTTTTTTTTTCTTCGCACATTCGACATCACAAAATGGCGAGATACAAGTTACAACGTCGAACGTGCCTTCCGACTCCTATGTTTTCTTCAGAATAATGATGATTCAGAGGGGTCGGAAGGTACTTCTGATGAAGAAGATGTACCAGAACTCGACCAGATTGAGGAAGAGGAGAATATAGAGCCTGCCGAGATGGATAGCGATCTGTTCCAAATTCCGGAGTTGGTGAGTGTTTTCTTCCAAAAATAGCGAAAGTACTGCATTGTAAATGTGTAGTAATAAAATAAGGCCTATAAAATTCTAATGATAAATTAGCGGGGATTTTTTGCTTGTTACGATAAACAAGTAAAAGGGACACTAAAATCACATATAAAAAAAAGGATATAGGTCCTTTCTATAATAGCCCAGATGAAACAAATGAAAGCTGAACCCCAATAATAACATTTCTAAATGGACTGAAATATATGTATTTCCCAATGGCAAA
This sequence comes from Chiridota heheva, assembly GCA_020152595.1. Taxonomy (NCBI): domain Eukaryota; kingdom Metazoa; phylum Echinodermata; class Holothuroidea; order Apodida; family Chiridotidae; genus Chiridota; species Chiridota heheva. Next base: position 144,109 of record JAIGNY010003919.1, on the reverse strand, counting down.
ATTGTAAATTTAGGCCTACTAAAATATGTGTATTCCCAATTTCACAAAATCCAAGTTCCATTATTTCAAGGGCCGAAATCACAATTAATGGGGGAAAGTGGAGTAAGGGTCCCATGTTAGGGCAAAATACACATGTTGGGGGTGCCCCAGGCCCATTTAGAGGAAAATGCTTGTATATAGGCCTAGTACCGGTACATTATTTTGATGCCCCATTTTTTGGGACCATGATCCTTTTCCCCTCCCCCTGGCTATGCCACTCTTGTGGTGATTACTAGATCGATAAAACAAACATTTTGGACCCCTGTTTGTACCCCTGGGATTCCCGGCTGTTAAATTCTGTCCCCACGGTTACCACAAAATTGTGGGGCAGGTTAGAAACCACAATAACATGTTATGCAATAACATGTTATGCAATAACATGTTATGCGTATGCTTGAAGAGGACGAGCCGCCCGCTACTATAAACCACAATTACATGTTATGCGATAACATGTTATGCGTTTGCTTGAAGAGGACGAGCCGTCCGCTACTCCCCAACCCAAGAGGAAGAGGGACAGACCGTTGAAGATGAGCCCAGGCCCCTCTTCCAGGCCGTCCGCTGCAGTCTCGCCACCATCACCACTCAAAGAAAATCCGACTGCAGCAAAAAAAGCTGCCTTCAAAACCAGGGAGGAAGTGCGGAACGCTCGGCTGCAGGAGATACAATGGTCGAAGGTCATCCCTGCAGCCGATAAAGACTATCATCTGTGGGAAGTACTGGTGGAGAGTGACCGGGATCGACACGAGGTCTTCGGTAACTGGTTATGGGAAGACCAAACTAAAGTAAGTTGAATGAAAATAGTTGCAATTTTTTTAATTTTTTTTAATATTTTATTTGCAGCAATAAGGTATAGCAGAAGACTTTATAAATTTGGACCTTTTCGGCAAACATTTCTTATGAATTCCATGTGGAATGAACAGAAGTAAGTGTCTAATAGATAATCAGCATAGTCTATCAACATAAAAGTAGCTGTGAAGCTTGTAATGGCTGAAATTGGGTCAGAAATAAACAAAAAACAGTTTCGTGCATAATAAATGAGGTAAATGACCTAATTTGCATAATTTCTTATTTTATTTTTTGCAAATGATGATGTAAACATCTTGTTTTTCTGCATTCTATTAGTTTTGGACATCATAGAAGGGGAAAATGCATTTTTTTGGAAAATTTAGTGCCATACACTATTAGATAAATTATTCACAGAAGCGGGGGATAATTTTTAGGTCAAAATGTACCAAATTTTTCATATTTGCGTCATTTTTTTCTTCTGATTCCTAAAAATCTATAAATAGTATCAAATGAAAGGTCTTTCCAAGGACGATTCAGAAATTCTATCCATATTTTTTTGCTATTTAGCCACAAGGCACAAGCGTGTCATAAAAACAGAATGTTTGGAGACCTAATATGCTAATTCAATGACCTAATTTGCATATTTGAGTTTGGAAATATGCACATTTTTGGAAAGTTCAACATGTTAGCTTTCATAAAAGTCAAACTTGTTTTGGTACAAATGGAACAGAAAGTGCTGAAAAAATCCTCTTTCCAAAAATTTCAGAAATAGCTTATTCTATTTTTGAAACCTTGGGAGAGTAAGGGTTAAGAAGGAAACATTCAGTTAGGAAGAAAGTTAAATTAATTATCTTGATCAGCAGTTGAAATAGCGGGATGATGCGGGCATAAACCTAGTAGGATTTCTATACCTGCAGTCATTTGTACACAAATGAGACAGAACATTAAACTTGATAATCACTCACCTTAAAGGATTAGTTCAGAGGTCAACCATTTAATCCTTTCAGAAAATAAGAAATTTACATGACTTGTCCTTCTTAAAAATTTGTTCCAGCAAATCATAACCACAAACTTACTGTACCAAATAGTGAGACCACTTTATCTGAATTAAAATAACCACTCAACCACAATAAGGACTTTATCCATTGCTAATATGATACTCAACACCAACTTCCTCAACAAGTAAGGTTTTCAGAATAAAGAAAGTAAAGAGGAAAAATCTGACCCGACCTGGTTATTTATCAGGTCGGGTCTGACTGTTTGAAACTTTGAGGAGCAGAACAACTAATGAACATGTTTCTCCACCATTTTGTTTATTTTAAAGTCCTCCTCCATATAAAACCATTAGACTAATCCTTGTATATAAAAGGTGTAACATTGTGTCAATTCTTACTTTTCCTGACTTTACAGTGTCTAATCCATGTGGAACCAACAATGGTGGGTGTTCCCATCTTTGCGTTTTAAGTCACCGTTTGGATGCAGATGGCTTGGGATATCGATGCAAGTGTCCAATAGGAATGCAGCTTAATGATGATCAAACAACATGTAGTAGTGAGTAATGAATTATTCAAGTAGCAAATTGCCGAACCCTTACAGCTCTAGGGTGTAAACAATGCTCGTATGATCAATTTAGCCTCAATCTGTCTGTAAAGATACTGACACAAAAAGAGATCCACTAGTCTCTCTGTCAAATATCAGCTTAGTGTGCCGTGAATTAGATGCATGTTTACTTTCTATCAAACTTTTCAATTCTTTCCATCTGTTCAAGCCATAATTTTTCCTAATTTTTAAGTGTTAGCTACAATACCAAGCAATCGTAGCCTTTATGAAACTAATTCATATGAATCCCTATTACTAACTGGCCACAATTGAGTGAAACTAAAGATGAACTATAATTGGGTACCATTGTCAAAATGTTATTTTCTTGTTTTCGTGGGTAATTATATCAGATCAGGGTCAACTATGTATTTTAGCTATATTAAGAATCAGATTGGATTTAAAAAAATGTACAAATAGAATGGTAACAGCAAAAATAATGTGCTGTTTGTGATAGAAACTTTTCAGTGAGTCTATGAAGCACCTTAGTGTCTATTTCCAATTTGGCGCAGTTTGAAGTTCCCCTTTAAAATGGATGTATTTATGTTTTCATTTTACATAGGTATTGACGACTTTCTGATTTGTGCTGCCGTGGGGACTATGACTGGATTCTCACTAAGTGGCTCTATGGATTCTGTGGCAATGGATCCAATTAGTATCTATTTTAAAGCATTTGCACATGATGTAAAAAAGAGGAAGATTTTCTTTTTTAAGTATCCCTCAATCCATTGTAAGGATGGGATTCAATGGATCTGGTAATATTATAAGTGTGCCTTGTATGTTCTTTCCTTTATTCTTAATGCGTATATGAATTCTTGCATTTTCTTAATTGATATTAAAAATTAGATGCTGAAAATTAAAAAAAAAGGTACTAAAAATAGCATCAAAGGAGCTGGTTTTTGGATAACATAAGGAGCCTATGCAGTCATGCTGTGATGTGTTTGTATGTATGTATGTATGTGTGTGTGTGTGTATGTATGTATGTATGTATATATGTATGTGTGTGTATGTATGTATGTGTGTGTATGTATGTTTGTGTGTGTATGTATGTATGTATGTGCATATGTAGGAGGTCCTAAATGGACATTTGTATAATAATACACCTTCCAATCGGGGACGACCTACCAATTGGGGACGACCTACCAATTGGGGACGACCTACCAATTGGGGACGACCTACCAATTGGGGACGACCTACCAATTGGGGACGACCTACCAATTGGGGACGACCTACAAATCGGGGACGACCTACAAATCGGGGACGACCTATCAATCGGGGATGACCTACTAATTGGGGATGACCTACCAATCGGGGACAACCTACCAATCGGGCACATCTTCGGTTAGTTTTCTTGCAGATTTGGGCTCTTCAGGGTGAAAACATTATGCCACCTGAAATATTATGCATTTTAAGTGCTGTCCCAATTTAGTTGGTTCTGTGCAGGTTGTGTGTCAAAATATGGTTATGTGATTTAAGATTGCATACTGTCCCCATGAACCCTAGCACATCACTTGTGTCCCCGATTGGTATCTTGGTGATCCTTGTTGGAGGACATACATATGTGTGTATGCAGTTAGTATGTACTAGATTACCATTCCTGTTTTAGGCCATTAAAAGAAAATGATGAGTGTTAATAAAAGTCGGTTGTGAAATTGTAATAAATGCATCAATAAACATTCCATTAGGCTAAAAATAACATCCAGGGACGATGTCCATGATAGGATGATTCAAAACGCATGTTCCCAGACTCCCTACGAATGTTGCAAGGTACTGGTTAAAATGAGCACCATTAGTACTGACGCAAATGGTACCGGTAATACCGAAGTACCAGTATTTTTACAGGTGACTACCCAAAATTGTTAAGTATGAAAAAAAACTTACAGTACCATGGTATTGTACACCAAAAGAAATTCCCACATTACATGGGGCTAATGTTTTAATGTTTTAAACATTAAAGCATAAATATACACCTGATCTCTAATTGAATAAGATCAAACAATTCGCCCGATTACACCTCCAGAATCTCCGACATTCTGTTTGTTTATACAAGTTTGCAACTTGCGTTGAAGTTTATTCAACTCTAAATCTTCATACTTTTTTTTCAATTCAGACACAGCCTACTCTTGCAAAACTTTCAGAAAAGTTACGGGGGCAAAATGAAAATAACAAATACTGATTGATTTCTCAACATTAATTTCCAAATTGTTAGTCTGGTCATGCCTTTTAGGGCTTCTAATATAAAGTACAAAAATTATCAATAGTGAAATCCCCAATGGACCGAAGACTTGGGACTGTTTTGTACACAAATCAACACTAAGTGTACTGTACACATTGCAGCTTGTACACTCAAGTAGCAATGAGTTATAGCGAAGTCCATAAAACTTTTGAAAACTCTACTTAAATGAGGTTAAAACCATAAACAAATTGGATGGATGACTGAAATTCCATATCCAAATGGCAAAGCAACTCCTAGATTTGAAATTCTAAACCATCAAAGGGCTGAAATGAAAGTTTAAAAGAGCTTCAAGGCATCCAAAGTGCGTTTTATTTTGCTTTTGTGTTGTGCGATACTGGTCTATGGGCCAAGGTTGGTATATTAGTTGGCATATTAGTTGGTATATTGGAGTTGAAGTTTGATTCATTTTTGCTTTGATACTGTATCTTAATTTTGCATTTTTCAAACTGATTTGGCTTTTTTCCACTTGGAACGATCTTGACATATTACAGTTCTTTGTTCAAGTTTTGTTAGGAACAAAATAGTTGCTGATTGTGAGGAGAATTTTCATTGTGACTTGCAGATTATTATTCTTAAGGTAAATGTGACATGATGGGGAAGGGGATTATTTTCTTTCTTTTAGCCTGCCCTTTCGTGTCGAAAGCAAAATTTACGCTTGAAATGTTTAACACTGTTGTGAACTTGCAACAATTATTTATTGACTGAAGTGATTCTCATGTCTTCTCAAAAGAATTTAAATATATTCTTATGGCATTTTCTTGTTACGATAGTAATAAAAAATACAGGCATATTTCATGAACATGAATATCAATCAACCAACAACGAAACAATGCATCGGAACCACTGATTTTCTGGTTCTGTCATAAATTTCGGTATCACTATAATGTTAGTTTGTGAAGATTTAATTTTGTTTGCAGAATTAATTCTTAAATTTCAAATTGCCTGAACTTTGCCCACATGAGAAATTTATTTCATTGATATTTGTAGAGATTCTATCAAAATCATTTCCAATTGTGAATTTTTTTTTAAGATCTATGAACATGTAGAAAGGATTTGTATGTAAGACAAGTGTAACCCTAAAAATATGGTACTTTATGTATTACGTCATCGCATGAGCCTACACATTTGACCAGCCCACACTAAGCGTATGGGTTTTTTCATTTTTTGCTCTGGATTGTCTAAAATTTTACTGGATATCTTGAAATTTGGGAGACAGTAAATAGATATTCACAACTTTTCACCACTGCCTTTTAAATTCATCGTTGCCTATCTGATTTGTTGATTTGCTCCCAAAAAGTTTCCAATAATTTAAAAAGAGCAAATAATTCTGAAATAAATAGATAAACATTGTCTTGGACCTGTGATTATGACAACATACGCCACTGCAGTTCAGCAGACTGGGTGACATCTTTGAAATGCAATTACTTCTAAACAGAAGAACATATGAACATAGGTTTTATTTACATCAATTGAAAATAAAATTGACGGGAAAATTCTTTTAAAGTTATTTAAAGATTAGGAGTGTTGCACTTGTTGTCATTTAATTCCTTAATTTATTTTTAAGTCCTAACTTTCATGTATAAATTTGAGCCCTTTTCTGGCTTGTCCTTTTGCTTGTACGAGCTCGGCATTCATCTTTTTGCTTGTATGAGCTCGGCATTCATCTTTTTGCCTGTATGAGATTGCTGTTATAGCTTGTAGTAACTTTCATGAGCTGGTGGTAAGCATATACATGCTTGCAAGCGAGTTTGCTTGTTTTTTGTGGGTGAAATACTTTATTTGATTCCATCTTATGTTTGAGACACAGGTTGATCTGGTAGAAGGGTGCAATAATCAGCTACTCTTGAATAAGTTAGTTTTTGAAACTGATTAAACATACAATCATTATGGAGTACATAGTGTGCACGGGAATAATTTATACTTCTAATATGAGGTTTTGTTAATGTTATCTGAATAGGATGATTACATTTTATAACTGCTATGATCAAAATTTTACCCTTTCCAGTCTGTGACGGTGTAACATTTTAAATATATGCCAAACTCTGTCAATTCTTCAATTCTCAAGATTACGAACACATTAAAGCAAGAAACGTCATGATGCCTACAGCACTTGCATTTGATTGGCTTTCCAGCAACTTATACTGGGCAGATAGACGGTTCAACAACATACAGGTTGTGAAGATTGATGGGGATTTTGAAGGACAAAAAGTTATTGTTGAAATCGCACAGTATATCGTGGACATGGCTGTTGCACCATTGGACGGGTAAGGGTCATTTTAAAGATTTTTATTTGTCTTTTGTTTTTTTTGTGTAACTTAGCAACCAATGTTTCTTGAAGCTTAAGTCTATTTATGATTTGTTTATAAATAATAAAAAAAGCCATTGGAATGATAATAACAATCAAGAAATAAACTGCAATTACGTGCCCATTGAAAATTTGCTGGTTTAGCAGTATGAAAAAAATCTCATCGTAACTTTGGGAGAAAAACTAATGTAAATGTAAACAACTACAGGTCAAAAGGTAATCAGGAGTAAATGTACTCGTAACTCATACATACTCTTTTGGGTTTTAAAACATCTGAAAATTGGCATCCTTAATTTATTGAGATGTTTCAAATGCCAAAGGTTTGGCCACTGGAAAAAAATAACTATCGCTCACTTTGCAAGCCTGTTGCGCTTAGTGTGGAGACACAACTCATAAGCAATTCACCTGCCAAAACCAGCCTGTCAACTGTTCAGAAGATGATCCTACCATTTCCAGCTCCAAATGAATCAGAGAGAAAGAGATTACAAAGACCAAAAAAAAAACCCTTCAAAATATCTCTTACCAGGCTGAAGCCAGAAAGATTATGGACTCTAGATACCCCCACCAAGTGAGCACTAACAGTTACACAGTCACATTGCAAGCCTGTTGCGCTTAGTGTGGAGACACAACTCATGAGCAATTCACCTGCCAAAACCAGGCTGTCAACTGTTCAGAAGATGATCCTACCATTTCCAGCTCCAAATGAATCAGAGAGAAAGAGATTACAAAGACCAAAAAAAAAAACCCTTCAAAATATCTCTTACCCTGAAGCCAGAAAGATTATGGACTCTAGATACCCCCACCAAGTGAGCACTAACAGTTACACTTTTCCCCTAGTTCTAACCAACAACAATGTCATCACCATCATCCCTCGCACCGTTTCCAGAGAAGTTCAGACAGACATTGTTTGGGTAGACAAACTCCGGGACAAACTCTTTCATCAGGAGAATACAATCTCCTCCACACCATGCAGTCACGTCCTCTACCACTTCAAGTCACACCAACACCTCAGCCCTTCTCATCAATATCTCTTTCATTCTGTAGAAAACCGCCAATCTTCTTCATCCCTCATCTCACCAAACAGACCCTTTATTTCACCAGTATACCTTCACCAAATCATCAAAAACCTCAACCGAGCCTAACATGAAGCCAAAAAAACCATCAGAACATCAAAAGAACTTCAGTTAATCAACACAAATCTTTCCAACCTACCCCAAACTTTTCTTCTACCCTATACCACTCAGGTGAAAAACTCCACTGCAGACAAGGACTAGCGGGATTCCTGAAAATCTCAACAGAAACCGCATTATCCCAATTAAGAACTCCAACTACCAAATGTCAATCCCGTCCCTCCCCTTTATAAATCACAACCCTTTTCAAGATACAGACACCGCTCCAGCCTCCCTTGGACTCATGTCCCCTCGTGAGGGCCCACCTTTTTCCTAGAATTTCTTAATGGCAACTGATATCATGCAATGGAAACGTCATTGACTTTCTGCAAACATAGAAGAACTATAACTCTTGATTTTCACTCTCAACCAACCCTATTAAGTTTTTCTGACTCTATTTCTATCCCTGGGTACTCAGGGTTGCATTTTATTTCCCAGAATGCCAGAAAAGCTTCTGGTGGCTCTTTCATGTATATCAGAAACATTTGACGTCCCTCCCAATCTCAATCCTTAACATTCTAATCTTCAAATTGCTTGTCATCTTGTATCGATCCTCATACAAATCTATTACTATTTGCAACCTTTATATTCCACCTAACTCCCCCTCTCCCCTTTGACCTTGACAGCATCATCCCCAACTTCCCAAACCCTTTATTCTTATGGGCGACCTCAATGCTCATAATCCTCTCTGGGGTTCCTCCTTGTCCGCTAGAGGAAAACTTATCAAAAACTTCCTGAACCACCATAACCTTTGTCTCCTCAAGGACGGATCTTCTACCTACTTACACCCCACAACAGGCACTTTTACCAGCATTGATCTCTTCATTTGTGACCCCTCTCTTTATGTTGAATTCTTGGACTGAAAAGTTTATTCTTCGCTCTGTGGAAGTGACCATTTTCCAATTCTCATCTCCTCTGCTCGTTAATTTCCTACAAACTGGAAATTCCAATAAGCAGACTGGAATCTTTACTCCAGCTTATGCAATATTTTAATCACTAATGACATATAATTTTTTCCGCCAACCCCATCAAGCTCTTCACTTCCAAAATTCTGGAAATTGCCAATTTTCCTACTGCCACTTCCTCCTTTACTTCGAAGAACTATAAACCTTGGTTTAATATTGATTGCAAAAAAGCGATCTCTCTTAAGAACAAAGCTCTCCCTCTTATCAAAATTCATCCTACCTCTCAGAACCTTGATGTATTCTATATTTTTGGAGCTAAAGCCAGGAATTAAGACTATCAAACTCAGCAAAAAGAACTCTTGGGAATCCTACGTTGCCTCCTTGGATCTCCAAACCTCCTCAAAAGTTTGAAACATGATCCGAAACTTCAAAGGGAAGAGTACTTCCAACAATATTTCTCATCTCTTTAAGAACAACATCAAAATCACATGACCTCAGCGACATATCTGACTGTTTGGCTTCTACTTTTGGCACAACTTCTTACGAAGAAAATCTCTCCCAATCTTACTGTAATCTAAAAACCCAGGACTGAAACAAATTATCTTAACTTTCTGTCTAATTATCAAGAAACTTACAATTTTCTCAAGGTTCCTATGGCATTCACTATAATCTTAAAAACCTTTCCAGGTCTTCCCTTGATACCTTATTAAAGATATACAAGTATATCTAGACATCCAAAACCCCTTATTCAAGATATACAAGTATATTTGGACCTCCAAAACCCCTTATTCAAGATATACAAGTATATCTAGATCTCCAAAACCCCTTATTCAAGATATACAAGTATATCTGGACCTCCAAAACCCCTAATTCAAGATATACAAGTATATTTGGATCTCCAAAGCTCCTTACTGAAGATAAACAAGTATATCTGGACCTCCAAAAACCCTTATTTAAGATATACAAGTATATCTGGACCTCCAAAACCCCTTATTCAATATATACAAGTATATCTGGACCTCCAAAACCCCTTATTCAAGATATACAAGTATATCTGGACCTCCAAAACCCCTTATTGAAGATATACAAGTATGTCTGGACTTCCAAAACCCCTTATTCAAGATACACAAGTATATCTGAACCTCCAAAACCCCTTATTCAAGATACACAAGTATATCTAGACCTACTAAACCTTATTTAAGATATACAAGTACATCTGGACCTCCAAACCCCCCTTATTCAAGATACACAAGTATATCTGGATCTCCAAAACCCCTTATTCAAAATATACAAGTATATCTGGACCTCAAAAACCCCTGATTCAAGATATACAAGTATATCTGGATCACCAAAACCCCTTAATCAAAATATACAAGTATGTGTGGACCTCCAAACCCCCTTATTCAAGATATACAAGTATATCTGGATCTCCAAAACTCCTTATATACAAGTAGATCTGGACCTCCAAAACCCCTTATTCAAGATATACAAGTATTTACTTCTAGTTGTACCTTACCTTCCATGCTATTAATATGCAATCTGGTCACACGACCTGATTCTAACGCACTTTTAACCACTCAACAGGTTGATTCCTCCGTTAAAGTTCAAGATGTGGAGACTCTTCACTCCATCCTCCCTCAGTTGACGTGGGGCCTGTGGGCCACTTCCGTCGACTTCGCGGATGCATATTTCCATGTGCCGATGCTCTAGGAACACAGGCGTTTTTTGTCGTTCCAATTCGAGGGAGTTACATACACATTCAGGGCGTTACCCTTCGGTCTATCAACTGCCCCCAGGGTCTTCACCGGGATAACAAGAGTTCTAGCGGCCTTCCTATGAAGGCAAGGCATCAGAATCTTTATGTACCTAGACGACTGGCTGATCGTCGCAGTAGACACAGCCACTGTCGAGGAACACACGAACGTAGTCATAAGAGTGGCACAGGACAACCTCGCCAAGTCTTACCTGTCACAGGGAGCGATTTTTCCACCTGTCAGACCTTCGTTGTCAGTGGTGACCAATGCGTCTTTGACGGGGTGGGAAGCGCATTTAGCGTGGTTCCAAGTCGGGAATTTTGGACGGACACTTGGTGCGTTCAGCACATCAATCTGTTGGAACTAGAGGCAGTATGCCGAGCTCTTGTTCATTTCCTACCTTGGGTACTGAACAAGACTGTTATCATATGCACCGACCACACCACTTGTAAACCTCCGGGTATATCTGGGTTACTGTGTAATAGTAAACCTCTGGGTTATATCGGGGATACTATAAAATGTTGGGTAACAGGACTAAAAATGAGACCCACCTAATTGCAGATATGATGATCCCAAATAGGTTAATTAATTGCCAATTCCATAGGTAAGAATAGAAGACACAAAGAAGCTAACATAGTTCCACATATCAATGTAATTAATTCATAGCTCAATTCAATCAGACTGGAAAATATTACCAACAGGATATTAAATTCAATAGACCACAAGCATGAAAATAATCCTTGACTTAGTAATATCAATTAACAATTGCAATAACTATTCCTTGCTATAAACTAACTAAACTTATTAACCAATAACAAATGTTTAACTTACACAATTTTTCACAACCTGCAACACACATCCTCATCCCACCACACACAGTCCAGAAGCTTCTCTTTCAAATGTACTACACAACTCCAAACAGTTTATTATTTTATTATTGCCATTACCGTTTTTGTTATTACGCCCAAAACATTATAATTTCAATTTAAGATTTACGCTGCGGGCACTTTAACTTACTACTATGACGTCACATGTAAACAAACCCAAGTTGTGAATGAGAGCTCATGAATAATCATTACACGATACATTTCGAATATGACACCCTGACAACAACATACACTATGTACATTTTAACCTTACATACACTGGCAATAAATACACTTATGCCTACAGACTGACGGATGATCCCTGTAGTTACTGTACGTTAGAGAACTTTCACTGAAACCATCGTACAAATATGATGCAAATCGGCACTAAAAACATATCAAATCAATTAAACTGACACTTATATACATGACATCAGGTCAAGTTGCGATCAACATCGGGAGAACGGTTAAGTGCAAGCAACTTTGGATGAAGCCTAAGCTTCAATGGTAAAGTCAAAGTTACCATAGCCTAACAATGAAGATGGTACTCTCTGACTGCAAAGCCTATGGCCTGCACTATGGCCTATCACATCTTTCCCCTCCATTTTGAATCCATGTCCTCATGGATCAACATGCATTAAGTAAGATATGGATATAAACAACAGAGAATTCCATTAATACGAATGAATAATAGTTTAAATAAATAATGATATTGTCTCTGAAAGTTTTTCTGTGAAATTGAAACACTGGAAAGTTGAATTGATCCCTGGCTAGTTTCCATCCTTCTTGAAAGTTCTGATGCACCTATACATTCCAACTCCATGTTTACATTTTATATTCAAAGTTTTTGTATTCCACTATTCCTTTCATGCTACTCTGCTTTTCCTCGCAAATTGTTTGTATAGTTTCAATTGTATATACTTTGTATCAAAACTTGTTGTATTCCTTTGATGCTGCAAATATCTTACAATTGTTTTCCAATGTTTGTACTGTTCCATGTTGAAGTGAAAATTGTGTATACATATTGACAATAATTGTTTTTGTTATTTTTACATCCACTAGTTTCTCAGTTCTTAGGTTCAGACAGAGGCTATCTATTTTGCAAGAGTTGTAAATAAGTCTTTTACTGTAAGTATGCTCCTTTTTTGAGTTGAAAGCTTATCTTTTCCACCTCCACAAGTCCTTCAGCCACCGCAGAACACTGCCACTAGTTTTTGCGAAAGTTTTAATGAAGTACTGTAAGTTTTCTTTTACAGTAAGTATGGTCCTTTCTGGAATCAACACAGACCTTCACAAATTTACTGTTTTTGCATAAATGCATAATGTTCAATTTTTTTTTTTTTCGCTGCTCGGACATCACAAGTATTTCTATTGTCAATCATCAGATTTCTTTCCATCGTTTTCCTTCATTCTTTCATCAGATTTCTTACATTGTTGGTTATCAGATTTGTTTCAATTGTTATACAAGAGTTTTCTTTCAGGTGTTCAACATCAGTTTTCTTTCGTTATCGATCACCAAGATTTTTTTCCATTGTTGATCACCACAAATTTATAACAGACAGGGAGGCACGAGATCCAGGAGTCTTTGGATCATAGCCAAGTCCCTTCTGTCTTGGTGCATGACGAACAAGGTCACATTCCAGGCGGTCCACCTGCCAGGCAAGGAGAACACGACCGCAGATCTGTTATCCCTCCTCCAAGGAGCCCCCACAGAATGGGCCCTCCTTCTGCGGGGGCCGAGGCGATCTGGTTGACCTTCGGTCTTCCGGACGTAGATCTGTTTGCGCCTGTGGACAACCACAAGCTACCAATTTTTTGCGCTCTGACACCCGACTCGAGAATCTGGAAAGTTCACGCGTTCACGATCAGGTGAACTCACTTCCTGGACTATGCCTTCCCACCGTTCGCTCTGGTACCGAGAGTACTGGGCAAGGTGATGTACGATCAGTGTTCCATGTTTCTTTTAGTAGCTCCCAATTGGCCTGGCCAACTGTGGTTCCCTCAGCTGCTCAATCTTGACGCAGGTTTCTCGTACGAGCTTCAGGTCACGCACGAGTTAGTCTCAAATCCGGGCTCCGGCAAACTGCACGACAATCCAAGAGCACTCCATTTGACTGTGTGGCCTCTATCCGCAAATCCCTTGTGTAGCAGGGTCTTTCGAAGGCAGCTGCCCAAATGGCAGCCCGAAGCCGGAGATCTTTCACTTTGGGGATGTATGCTTCCAGACTCGGAATGTTCCGAGACTGGTGCCGGAATAGATCGGTTTTTTCGCATACGGCGCCTTATGGTGATGTTGCAAATTTTTTGTTAGTCCAGTTTAACCTGAATAAATCTATCAATACAGTCAAGAAGTTTAGGACAGCCATTGCAGCTATCCACCGGGGCTTTCTAGATGGCTCGACCCTTACTGACGCGCAGCCTCTGGAAAGATTGATTAAAGGAATGTTCTTACAAAGACCTTCAGTTCAGAACCTTGTTCCCCTTGGATATGCAGGTGGTTCTTAAGACATTGGCACGGGCTCAGTTTGAGCCTTTGCCAGAATGTCCTCTCAAGGAACTGACAATCAAAACAGTATTTTTACTCTCTGCGGCCTCGACTAGACGTAGAGGTGCCATTCACACGCTTTCACTCAAAGAGAGCCATATTTGCTTTTCCCTTCCGTCACTCGCTACATTTTCTGACACGGCAGAGGACAAGGCCTGGTGTTCCGTTCAATGTCTCGAACACTATATCAAACGTTTGCAATCTTTTCGGAATGACGTCACCGCGTTATTCGTGTCCTTACAAAAGTTGCATTGCGCCGTCTTGCATGATACGATTTCACGTTGGATTGTTCATGCGATCACGTACAATAAATCCGCATTATTCATGGAACACTCGGTTAAGGCACATCAGGTACGAGGCATAGCTACATCAATTGCGCTTTTTGGTGGGGTTCCCCTCAACGAGATTCTTCTTGCTGCAGTATGGAAAACACCAGCCACATTCCTCTCCGCATATCTGAAGGATATACCAGACTATCAAGGCGGAGTTGCACCGGCCGTTCTTACTAGAAGAGGACCACTCCTTTCTTGAGGTGAATATTCTCATTTTTAATTATTCACGTTCTCTTGATCTGTTGGGGTTCTTACTTTAATTTTCTAAACATTCTAATCGTTCAGTAACGGATTTCAGCCGCTGTTTTGGCACGTTTAATTCGTTGTTTTTTTTTAACGAAACATTTGTTGTTAAAAAAAAAAAAAAGAAAAAAAGCCGTTGTTCGGGCTCTTGTTATTTCGTTTATTCATACTACGAAACTTTGCTGTCGTTTTGGCGATAATTATTTTTTTACTAATGGAATTTTGCCGGTCTTTGGCGCTGTTTATTTCTTTTATGTTTTACTAATGCGGTTTTGCCGTGGTTCTGCCGCGCTTCTGGCAGCTTCTGCTTATTTTACT
Source organism: Chiridota heheva (assembly GCA_020152595.1). NCBI lineage: Eukaryota > Metazoa > Echinodermata > Holothuroidea > Apodida > Chiridotidae > Chiridota > Chiridota heheva. The sequence continues at coordinate 129,015 of JAIGNY010003919.1, read as the reverse complement.
TTACAGATGGTTTGATCACTTCATGCTTTCCTAAACCGCTTCGGCCCTCTGACGAACCTGGTCAGTTTTCGTCATGATGTTTCGATTGTTGTTTACAGTTTGACTCTGTTCGCTAATGGTGTGTGTTAACCTTTGTTCTGTAGACGTTTTACCTCGGTTATTCTCAACAGAGTGCTCTCTGTTTTCTTGTCATAACTAGCAGTGGGTTACTATTTTTGATAGTTCCTATCCGGAGGTCTTTCGTCCTTAAGAGGAGAAGGAATTTCGTCCCTTAAGTGAGATGAGACTAGTGCGAGTTTTGGTACCAGCCTTCAAAAAAAAAAAAAAAGATGTTCTGCGACCTGAACTCCCTTCCTTTCTATCCTCGGTTGCAATCTGATTGCATATTAATAGCATGGAAGGTAAGGTATAACTAGAAGTAAATTTACCCCGCTAAGCATAGCAGGGATATTTACGAAAGTTATACTTACCTTCCATGCATCCTGGCCTGCCTCCTATCTCGTTCAGGCCTCGGTGGAATGTTGAGTGAGGGTTGTTAGTAGAGGTAATTGGAGGTCAGGGCTTGGCTGGTAACTACGTTTTTAAGGTCGGTCAGAATTGCTTTAGAATCAGGTTATGTGACCAGATTGCATATTAATAGCATGGAAGGTAAGTATAAGTCTCGTAAATATTCCCGCTACGCTTAGTGGGGTAAATATCTGGACCTCCAAAACCCCTTAATCAAGATATACAAGTATATCTGGACCTCCAAAACCTTCTTCAATATTTGGAGGGAGGCAGTCATTATCCCCATCCACAAAGGCAATATCATTTCTAACAACTATTGAAGTTTCGATTGCTAGATTTCTTCTGAAGTGGGACAACCGTAGTGTAGGTTGGAAAACCCATGCAGCAATTCAACAGTTAGGCAGCTTCTGAGTTTAGCTATGGGGAAAGTAATAGTGGGGGTTGTGTTGTGTCCAATGGTGCAGGAACTTTTTTGAAGTTGGTGGGCCAAAGTTACATCGGCATGGAGTCCAGGGGCCCGCTAATGGGCCTGGTGGAGCCCCTGGAGGCTCTGCTGTTTTAGCCAATTTGGGGCATAAAATAAACCTATATTTAACTGAAATTTGCATTTTGCAACTCAAATTCAATCTTAAGCTGAAGATACCAACCCAACCGGTTGGGACATAAAATTAAGAAATTATTAAAATCATATTGAAAAAATTGAAGGGAAATTTGGCAAAATTATTGGGAATTTGGGTAAAATGTGGAAACATTTCCCAAAAGAAAGAGAAATTTAGCCAAAATCAGGGAAATCGATAAAACTGCCAAAGAATTGGCCCAAAAAATCACCAACAATCAGCAAATTTTAGATTCAATTTCCCGATAATTAAAAAAAAATCCCAAAAATAAAAAAGAATTGCCTGAAAATGATGGAAATTTCCCAAAATATTAAGAATTTCCTTAAAATGAAAAAAAAAATTCCTAAAAATTGAAGAGTAATTCTACAAAAATGTAGAAATCCTGATTAGTAGCAAAGTAATCAAAGTGTTCAAAGTTAGGGGGCCCCTGGCCCCCTGGACCCCTGGCACCTATGGTTGTGCCTAACCTGATCTCTTTAATTTTTATTTTGAAAGTTGCAATTTTGTTTTAACTGTGCAAATTCTACGCTGAATGCAACACCTGAGTTAATCTGAAAACTCAGGTAGGACAATTACCACCCGACTCCCTGTTCAGTGTATTGTGTTTCCACTCAAACAATGATTGTTTATCTGCCATTCCCATGCACACCACACCCAAGTAAGCCCAAGGCTATTTGTGTGTATAAGGTTACACAAAGCCAGAGCTGATTAATCAAGGCACTCTTGTGATTGAAATCACTCGTCTGTGTTAAGTGTCCTAAGTGGAAGAAGTTTGTTTGCAAACTGGTGAAAAAAATAACCGTGTATCATAATGCCTGAGGTAATAATGTGCATTAACTGTGAATGATTGACGGACCATTTCTCCTAAGGAAAGATATTGCTTCATGCCTGACACCTGAGTTAATCCCGAAAACTCAGGTATGACAATTACCAACTCAACTTCTTGGGAAGATCAAAGTTATATGATAGATGATAAGGTTTGTGCAAATTTGATAAATTAGTTGGTGCGGGGGAAGAAAAGCCTTAAAGTCATGACAAGAATTTTGAATTCAATCCAATGAGTAATCCTGTTTTGACTGGATTGATTATTTTAATTACATTTAATGTAATTTGGCAATGTGGAATCAGATTGTTTCTAAACAGCTGTACAGCTGTTTCTAAACAGCTGTACTCACATGTTTTCATTCAGCAAAGTATAACCATGTTTTCATTCTCTTGGCAAAAGGTATCTGTTTTGGTCATACTGGTCACATGGAGGAATTGCCAGATCTTGGGCTGATGGCAATAACCAGACTTTACTTGTGAATACTCGTATTGGTGTAGCTTACATCACTCTTGACTATCAACTCAAACGGGTCTACTGGGTAGACTATAAGGTATGACTTATTTTTTTTCTGTACATTTTGGTCAGTATTTAAAGTAACAATAGAAATCATAATGCATTTTTGTTTCTTGTATGGTAAAATTTAAGTATGATATCAGTGAATACACAAATTGCTGTTTGTTTTGGGGAAAATAAATAAAATGATGACTTTGTTTCTAGCTCCTCCCTTTGGTTGCAAATACTGAAAAGATGTGGTCTTTGGTCAGACATTCTCAGTCTTGCACAACAAAGGACAAAAAAAGGAAGGAGTTGTGGATTAACCCCTTTCAGAGGTAACAAATTTTAAGATGTCACTAGTGTTTGTGATAATGACAGCTGTAGAATGTGTACTGTATAAGGGTGACATTATACACTTTCTCTTACTGTTTCTTTATGTATTTTACTGAAAATAACTGCTTGTCACTATTTGTAATTTTTAAAAATGCTTTCATATGGTAGATCATTGTTCAAGAAACTTTTTTACTCATGAACTAGCATAACCAACGGTTAAATGTAAACCTCCGGGTTATATCGGGGATATTATAAATTGTTGGGTAACAGGACTTATAATGAGACCCACCTAATTGCAGATATGATGATCCCAAAAGGTTGAATAATTGCCAATTCCATAGGTAAAAATATACATGAGGAGTAAAGGCTGTTAAGCTCTGTGCTGAAAAACAAAACAACTATCAATTACAACTAAAGTTGGTCATGAATGCTCTCTCCAGACAAATCATTTAGCTCTAAATGCTTTAAACACCAACTATTGTTGCTCAGTAAGCTTTCTGCTTCACCACCTTGAACCAAATAAGGCCAGCAAATGCACTGCATTTGCTGGTTAACAATAGATCCTTTCATTAAATCAGTGGAGCGAAACGTTCAGACAGGACTAGTTTCACACACAGGGCTAGTATCACACACAGGGCTAGTATCACACACAGGACTAGTATCACACACAGGGCTAGTATCACACAAATGGTTGTGGTTTTTGACATGCAGCAAGATTAAGCTTTCTGAAATCTGATAAATTGTAGTAACGGTATTTACACAGCATGAAGACACAAAGAAGCTAACATAGTTCCAGATATCAAAGTAATCAATGCGTAGCTCAATTCAATCAGACTGGAAAATATCACCAACAGGATAATAAATTCAATAGACCACAAGCATGAAAATAATCCTTGACTTTATAATATCAATCAACAATTGCAATAACTATTCCTTGCTATAAACTAACTAAACTTATTGGCCAATAAGAAATGTTTAATTTACAATTATTCACAACCTGCAACACATATCCCCACCCCACCACACACAGTTTAGAAGCTTCTCTCTTTCAAACATACACAACTCTTAAACAGTTTATTATTTTATTATTGCCATTAAGGTTTTTGTAATTACGCCCAAAACATTATATTTTCAATTTAAAACTTACGCTATGGGCGCTTTAACTTACTACTATGACATCACATCTAAACAAACCCAAGTTGTGAATGAGAGCTCATGAATAATCATTACATGATATCATTTCGAGTTTGACCTCCCTGACAACAACATACACTGTGTACATTGTAACCTTACATACACTATGTACATTGTAACCTTACATACACTGGCAGTAAGTACACTTAGGCCTACAGACTGTACTGACGGATGATCCCTGTAGCTAAGTTCGAGAACTTTTACTGAAACCATTGTAAGAATATGATGCAAAACGGCACTAAAAGCATATCAAATCACTTAAACTGACACTTATATACGTGACATTGGGCCGATTTGCGATCAACATCGGGAGAACTGGTAAGTGCAAGCAACTTTGGATGAAGCCTAAGCTTTAATGGTAAAGTCAATATTACGGTAGCCTAACACTCGGTTTGGTACAGTGCAAAGCCTATGGCCTGCACTATGGCCTATTACATAAAGCCTCAAAATCTCAAGAATCATTTCAATAAAATACCCAAAGATTTCAGAAACTGATGCCACTGCTGGGCCGTGTTCCACAGAAATTCGTTTGGACTCTAAACTGTATATTTACTGAACACAATATGAACACTACACAGTCAAACTTTAATGAATTAAAATATTGGCAAATATCTTCTAAAAAGAATTTCACCAATTCCATTGCTGCAATCATTGAATACAAAGGGTATACATTGTAGTTCAATTAAACATAAAAGAGATCCCTGAGGAAACTTTCTGTACAGTTTGTTTCTTTCATTGGTCATATTTGTCGAGGTTAAGTCCAAGTCTCATCACTGTACCTTTGGCTTGTTTTAAGCAAATAAGGGCAGGTCAAATATATATCAGACAGCTGATGGGCAAGTAGAATTGCATGCCCAAAGGACCCTTCATGTTGTTGTTTTTGATTGATAGTTTTGTTTGGCTTTAAAATCTGCTTTTTCTATGTTTTTTTACTACAAATGGTACCAACCACCTCGGAATACTTTTCTCTTGCACAGCTTGAGAAGATTGAAAGAATAGACTTCTCAGGTGAGAACAGAGTTCGAATGAGGGTTGAGAGGATTCCATACCCTTATGCAATAACTGTTTTTGGAGGTAAGTGTTCATAGTGAGCTCACGATGTTAGCTGGTAGTAACATGTAGTAGCTTTTGGGGAGCAAATACCTTCTTACAAAGAGTTAAGTAGTGACTCAAAATTGATCTGTGAGCTGTAAGGGTTTTGTTTGTTAGCTCCAGTTTAGAATTGTGATCCACAAAGGTTCCATAAATTAGATATATTGCCACTTTATCAATGTTTTTGCAGATTTTCACCTTATTTTTGCACATAAAATCAAAACTAAAGCAAATTCATGTAAGAGCATTTTTCTTTTTTTGTGACTAATATTTTTTCTTGGGTGGGCCTGGAGTATTGCTTTATTCATGGTAACTTTCCCTCTTTGTTGATAACACTATTAGTAGACTTTTTTTGTTGTATGTAATGAGTTGCATGTACTTCCAAAGACACAGATTTTTCGAAGTGTGCTAGATCTAATCTGGTCATAAAAAAACTTTTTTAAACATCTGGAGTTTTCAACAATTTAGTTTTCATAATCTGCTTATTGTTGCCGAGAAAAAGTTAAAACACTTAAAAAACATCCATTGTATTGAATTTTTTTTGAGATTTTGTGACTTGTAACCACTGAGTTTTGCATGAGAATATAAAAGTAGTCTTAGTAATAATTAACCTCTCTGAGTTAGTTAATTGACAGATTTTTTAACCAGTCATCGTATGAATTTGCCTAGCAACAAAATATGCGTAACTAAATGTGGCAAAACTCCTATGTGGTACTGGTATACATCTACAATCTTGGACAAAACTTGTGAGACATTTAATGAAATTATGTGATGCATTTTATGAACCTACTTTTCTATTGTAAATTATTCCACATTAAGATATTATAGATGCTGATATTTTTTATATTGCTTCTTCAATCCCTATTCTTTCATTTATAATTGATATTTTAGAATTTTAAGAATAGTTTTAGGATTTCATTGACGCCGTCAGTGCCCCTCCCCTACCTAATTATGTTTAACGTCCTCCCTTCCCCCTCCCCATTTAATGTTGGCTGTTGCGACTGTTTTTCTGGAAATGATGTTAAGAAAGAAGTAAATTCATTATTGGGAAGGGGATAGGCAGTTAAATATATTAAAGAAACAATATAACATATTTGGTTCTCTAAACACTGGATTGTTCCAACAGTTTTGTCCAAGATTGTAGCAAGCAGTGTGCACACATGCAGACAATGCAATTTACTGCACAAAACAAATTTCTGCACACACAGACTGAGTGACAACAAAATGGTTTAAAAAAATTGTAGCAGGCCTACGAGCCCGTACAAGGTTTGTAAATCAGATTCCTGTTACCCAAAACAGTAAGCAAACATAATTTTATTTATTCCTTTTGCTAAAAGCTCTAAAAATCTGGAGAAGTGTCATAATTGGATCAAAACTTGTGGCATGCCACATGAACATCTAAATGTCAATGCATTGGTCATGCATGATTGTGGATTTGAGGTTTGTTTGCCCCACTTAGTTACCACGTTGCTTTGGTGGGCGTGGCCTATTTCCGTACTTAGAGAAGTTAATTGATCTTTTACACCCCTTCAACCCAATCATTATATATATTATTACGTAAGACAGTGAAATCAATCATGATTATGCAAGTTATATAAACAAGAAAGAAAAACAAGTCCAACCTAACAATCAACAGAAATTTGAGGTAAGCTTTGCCGATATGGCCTTAGAAAATAAAGACATATATAGGAAGAGGATTAACAAAGTTTGTAAAACACTGATGAATCATACTGTAGCGACCATTTTCATTTTATTTCCTTGTACCCAAGATTTGCCCAGAGTTATCCCCCCAGGTTCTTCACTTGAAGTTCATCCTTGTTTATAACAAGGCAGTGATAGTGTTTTGTAATCAAGTATGTTAAGTTTCTTGTTTATTGCTCTGGTGATAAAGGAGCTATAAACCATCATTTGCATTTTCTAGGTTATACAAAGAGGAACTTGGTGGTCACATTCCCTAATTTGCATTTCTTGTGGGTTCCTCAGGGTTGGTAGGGTCCTGGAATACTTGGAAAGTCAGGAAAACTAAAATACTAATTTTCAGGCCTGGAAAGTTAGGGAAAATGTACAATGTTTCCAAAAGTTGCACATATTTTGTCCCGATTTTCTCAATTTTGTATAAGTGAGTAAAAAAGTAAGAATGCATCATATGCTGTATTTATAGATACAGTGCTAGCGAGAAGGAATGTGTCATGCAATTCCTTGCATCACACTGTTCATGCCGTCCATCGTGCATCATGCACACATACAATTTACAAGTGCTTAATAGGGATTAAAATTCTAAAATCTCAACAGGTTTAACCCTTACTCTACCAGGGCTTTAAAAAAAGCATCCCCAATTTTCGTAACTTTTTTCATATGCGTTTTTGACAACTTTCCTTTCATTTTCTTTCGTTACAAGTTTGGTTTAAATGGATGCTAAGATATTTATCTTTTGAGTAATAAAACCAATTTAGGAAATATTGGACAAAATTATGCAAATTTAGCAATGTTTGGCTAAATTTGGTCAACAAATGGTCAATCTTTGCAGAAGTATAACTTCTTGTCAGTATTGAAAACAGAGATTTGTGTTACATATTTAGATTCTTTTTGAAATTTCCTTTCCAATGATACTAATCTATAATTTTTAGAAAGAAAGGAAAGATAAAAACACATCAAAAATGATAAAAGTCAAACGACACCTGAAAGCTGCAGGAGAAAAATAATTACGCAGTGGTCACGGTGAGACTCGAACCAGGAGCGCTCGCATGCTAGTCGCGTACATTTCCTCTGCACCACGTAGTTGTTCAAATTGGAGAGGTGTAATATATTTCTTGTAGGATAGGTTCTAAATAGAGGGGGTATGCCTTTATTTATATATCAAATAAAAGGAAATTTCAACTGCTTTCGAACGGCAGTTCAACAAAGCATGTGTGATGTACGGTTTGGGTTACACAATTTTTTGAAAAGAAAAAAAACGGGTCTAAAATGGCAGAAATTTATGACATTTTAAAGAAATTTCTCCAGAACAAAAGATTGCACGTAGGGATAATAAAAATTATACCAGAAACCAATACTATCATGTCTCAGGACTTGCGTGTTTGATTTTAAAGCAAAAATGTGCCCTTGAAGTTATCGTAAGATTTAAAAGAGAAAAATAAATAAAAAAATTACAATTTAATTTTGGAAGTTTCTGCAAAAATAAAAAAAGTAACCACCGACTTTGTTTTGCTCTTTATTTTTGATGAAATTTATTCTAAATGTTTGGTTTGACTCAGTTGCTGAAGCCAAAAAGACAACTGACATACGATTCCATATAACCACAACGTAACTTTGTATTACGATGGAATAATATAAATTTCTTGCATTGACAAATATCACGAGGTTGCGGGAATTGCACAACAACCCTTCAGCGATAATAATTTCGAGATGGTTGAGAAATGCCCAGGGCACAGTTCACTTGCTTCTACTAAACGTGAATGGTTACCATGGAAATTGAAGCTGGTTGAAAGCGGTGTGGCTAGATTTGAGAAAATGTAATGATCCCGTAAGGTTTAACCTATTTGTAAGGTAGTAGGTGTGCAATAAGTAGCAGGTGTGCAATAAGTAGGTGTGCAATAAGTAGAAGGTGTGCAATAAGTAACAGGTGTGCAACAAGTAACAGGTGTGCAACAAGTAACAGGTGTGCAACAAGTAGAAGGTGTGCAATAAGTAGAAGGTGTGCAATAAGTAGCAGGTGTGCAATAAGTAGCAGGTGTGCAACAAGTAGCAGGTGTGCAATAAGTAGAAGTTGTGCAATAAGTAGCAGGTGTGCAATAAGTAGCAGTTGTGCAATAAGTAGCAGTTGTGCAATAAGTAGCAGGTGTGCAATAAGTAGCAGGTGTGCAATAAGTAGCAGGTGTGCAACACGTAGCAGGTGTGCAATGAGTAGCAGGTGTGCAATGAGTAGCAGGTGTGCAATGAGTAGAAGGTGTGCAATGGGTAGCAGGTGTGCAATGAGTAGCAGGTTTGCAATAAGTAGCAGGTGTGCAATAAGTAGCAGGTGTGCAATAAGTAGCAGGTGTGCAATAAGTAGCAGGTGTGCAATAAGTAGCAGGTGTGCAATAAGTAGCAGGTGTGCAATAAGTAGCAGGTGTGCAATGAGTAGCAGGTGTGCTGTGCAATAAGTAGCAGGTGTGCAATGAGTAGCAGGTGTGCAATGAGTAGCAGGTGTGCAATGAGTAGCAGGTGTGCAATGAGTAGCAGGTGTGCAATGAGTAGCAGGTGTGCAATGAGTAGCAGGTGTGCAATGAGTAGCAGGTGTGCAATGAGTAGCAGGTGTGCAAGGAGTAGCAGGTGTGCAAGGAGTAGCAGGTGTGCAAGGAGTAGCAGGTGTGCAATGAGTAGCAGGTGTGCAATGAGTAGCAGGTGTGCAATGAGTAGCAAGTACAATGAGTAGCAAGTACAATGAATAGCAAGTACAATGAATAGCAAGTACAATGAGTAGCAGGTGTACAACAAGTAGTGATTAGCGCGAGTACAGTGAACAGCGAGTACTGTGAACAGCGAGTACAGTGAACAGCGAGTACAGTGAACAGCGAGTACAGTGAACAGGGAGTACAGTGATCAGCGGGTACAGTGAACAGCGAGTACAGTGAGTACAATAAAGAGCGAGCAATAAAGAGCGAGCACCACAAAGAGCGAGTACAATAAAGAGCGAGTACCACAAAGAGCGAGTACAACAAAGAGCGAGTACAACAAAGAGCAAGTACAACAAAGAGCGAGTACAACAAAGAGCGAGTACAACAAAGAGCGAGTACAACAAGTAGTGAGTACAATAAGTAGCGAGTACAATAAGTAGCAAGTACAATAAGTAAATATGGATTTCAACCAGTTGTAATTGTTTGTTTCTTCTGTAGAGTTTGTGTATGTTTCTGATATTAACTCCAAGAATATCACACGGTTTCATAAAGAGAGTGGCGGACAGTTACAGCATATTAAATCATTTTATAATCTATGTGCAAGATTGCAGGTATTCTCATCACAAATCCAACAAGGTAAAGATTGTATTTTTTACATAGAATTTGCAGTACACATCACATAATAGGATTATAAAATGGCAGTAAAAATTACCAAAAGCTTGTTGTGAAGGAGAAACTGATTAGTTTTACTCACAAGGATGTATCACATTTAGGCATTAAATTCATTGGATAGCTATTTTCACCTTTGTGTTGCTAATTGATTTAATTGTGCTTTCATAATCATTTTACAATTTTTTTGAAGTAACAACACACAGGAAAATATTTTTCAAAAGAATTTTTTTAATTTCCACAATGTTTTGTTTATTATTTTACCCTCAGATGCTATTTACTTTGGAATCTATACCTCATATTAAAACCACTTTTATAAAAAAACCTTGATTCTGGGAAGAAATAGATGTATGACACTGTTTGAAGCATTTTCAAAGCGCTAGCAGTTAAAGTCATTCTTTGACTCTTTTCTTGCAGGGACCAACATCTGCTCTTGGGTCGGCAGCAATGGACAATGCAGTCACTTTTGTTTCCCAGCACCTGACAATCAGAGAACCTGTGGGTGTCCAATAGGAATGCTCCTTGGAAGCAATAAACAGGCAAGTGAAGGAAGATTTTGTCAATAGTGAAAGTTTAAATTTCCTGCAGGAAACATTTAGATAATGCCAGAACATTAATCTCTAAACTGATGTACTGATGAAATTTAAGATGGAAATAATTAATTTAAATGTTTGAATAAATAGAGGGTAATTGCCAGTCCTTTATTTTTTACTTTAGGGTTTATAATTGACCTCTCTGAGTTAAAAGATTGACAGCTTTTTCAACTAATCACTGCATGAGTTTGCCTAGCAAAAATTTTGCGTAGCTAAGTGTAGCAAAACTTGTACGTGAAAGTCATCAAAAATTATGAAAATAGTAATAATTCTTATAAAATCTGATACATTTTGTCAATTTTACAGCTTCTTGAAGTTTTAGATCTTAATATACAAATATTTATGCAAATAAAACATGAAGACAAAGACATTTCTTTCACTTTCAAAGACTAAAGGAAGGAAGTTTTCCCTTTCATAACAAGCATACATGGAAATTTTTTTAGACTTTGATCAGCTTAACCGAGTCCCCCTAACTGCCCTCCCAAAAGGTCAAATGGTCCAGAAATTTTGCTAAATACTCCAGGAATTTGCTTAAAGGTCCACATTTTAAGGGAATTACCTGTTTTGCTCTTTAGTGAAATTTAGGAATTGTTTAAAGCAACTATTTTGAGACCAATATTTTGACAATTTGTTCTACAACCATCCCCCAATCAATAGCTACACCTCTGCATACAAGTTAAAAATGGATACTAAACTATTAATGCTTGAAGTTTGTGTGATACATATAACTTATATTGCATTTGTTTGATCTAATGGTAAACTCCATTCGTAGTAGTAAATGATTTAGTAATCTCATTTTTGTTGAACATAAGGGAAAGTAAGTCTATTGCTTTTTTATGCTACCTGCTCCCAGACATGTGAACCAGACCCAGAGAAACCTGATTTCTACTTATGTCGGGATTATGAATTTGAGTGCACCAACGAACATTGCATAAGCTTGCGCTATCGTTGTGATGGACTGGATCACTGCTTAGATGGAAGTGATGAGGCAGATTGCAGAAGTAAGTCAGAAAAGTCTTTTTGTGATTTTGTTGTCATATGCCTTTGTTGATTGTTCTTCATATCATCAGTGAGTAAGTGACCAGCAGTGCTGGTACTCATTTTACAGCTGAGTGGACTGAAACGAGTAATGTGTCTTGCCCAAGTACACAGCGCAGCGCTCACGACAGGAATCGAACCCGGTATCTTTTGCATATGAGCTGTATGACTCCTCAACCACTGAGCCACTACACCCTATATAGCCAGGGACCTGGTCAAATTCTTTAGTCTCAAAACTTATACAAAAAATAATCCCAAAAGGGTACTAATCTCCCCCCCCCCCTCCAATTGGCCCTGTGAAATGGAGGATACTATTTGCCCATTGCCCTTATGTGGTTAAGGGCATGGTACTGATTATCTCTGTTGTCCCCATGATGCAAGCATTCAGAAATAAAATTGTACATTATAATTACACCAAAACTTAATATTAAATTGCATGCAAGGGAATCACAAGCAACATTTTGTTTTTGATTTCACAGATCATAACTGTTCCACTACGGCTCACACTTGTGGTGATGGAACATGCATTCATATTACTCAAAAGTGTAACCTTTCGCCTGACTGCGCAGATGGGTCTGACGAAGAGGACTGTTATCAAAGTAAGTTACACTACTTTTGTTTTGCCTATTCATGTATGTCACCACCATCACAGTTAAAAATCTGACCTCTGTTCACCTAGAAACTTAAAACATTGATGACGTCCTATAGTTTTAAATTTGGCTCAAAATTCAAATGCAATGTATGGCTCAACTTCGATCAAATTTTCACCTTTTATAGGTCAAATTATGTAAAATAGTCAAAACTTCATGGAAAAATATCATCCAAACAAGCACAGAACAGCCTTAGTCTATGTATACTGATATGCAACAAAAAATTAAGGTCAAGACCTGCCACGAATTGATTGTATCGGCTGATGTTCGAAAATTCGGCCAAACTTGACTTTTATCGAATCTCAACAGAAGAACTTCACAGCTAAAATTGTAGGAAATCCACTCCTTTACACATATAATCAATCAACACTAGACAGTTTTGTTAGCTCCACCCATACACAGAGTGTATGAGTGGAGATTATCAAATCGTACGTGACCTCTCATATGTGCCTGTACTAAGTTTTGCTTAAAAATGCATCTCCTTCTAGGTTTTACAGTTTTGCTCTTGAGATTGTGGCTCAAGCGAGATTTTTGTATCAATAATAAACCTTGTATTTTGTTAAGAGATATTCCATGTATTTTTTTAATTAAAGCTCTCGAAAGGTTTTAACAAAGTATTAGATTTCATGCGTAATTTCGCTAAAAATAGCTCTATCCTATTTGCGTTTCGTACCGGTACCGCTCCGGGCTCTGATATTGGTCAGTTGGTATACCCGCATGTCTATTAGTTACATGTATGGACATATATGTTTAATCATATCGCAGTATTTTCCAATCAGAATTCGGACATTCTGCTATGAATATGCAAATTCTCGTAATCTTATTTAGGTCATGCTGTATCGGATTGGATTACCGAGTTGTATAATAGGTCATGACATAGCCTAGAAGATAACGTGGGAAGTTGTTGTTTGATCATTTTCGCTTGTCGTACAGTAAGTCTTAAGTGTAAGTTTTGTGCCACATTGCATCGCGAGGCTAGAGCGTTATACTTAAATCCACTAACGTTAAGGATAAAGTTTTGTTGGGTTGGTGAACGCAGCGGCATTGCGAAGCCGTAATTTGCCGTATGGGCAGCAGATTGCCAGAAATAAAAGTTTGTTTCCAAACCTATAAGTTTTCCTGGACATGTGGAAGAATCATCGCTGGGTACGGTAGTATTCAATGGGGCATCCCAGGGCTGCTAATAAGGTTGTGACGTTTAGCCGGTTAGGAAATCATGCTACGTATAAACAAATGTTAATTCAATTTTTATGTTTGCTTTTTCAAGTTTGCATAAATTCACGAAACCATCTAACCAACCTTATCATTTCAATCTTTACCCACTATGTCATTGCCTTCACATTTTTCACCCAGGGCTATATGCATATCACTAATTATTTCCACGGTACTTGGGATGGGATGCATGGAATGTAGCTAGCTTGTGCTCATGAGGAAGGCGCTAGGCCCAGGCTAGCACTCATTAACATAACCCGTCAAATACACACAAGAAATTTCCGCCCGTATCCATTCATTATCAAATCACAATACACATCACCCAACCACTGATCGGTGTAAAAGTAAATTCTACCCCCCAGTAAATTTTGGCCCCCCGGCTCTTATTTCCTAGGAAATGTGGGCCCCAGACAATTAAGCCGTAGCCATCCAGTAAATGTGTTCCCCCCTCATAGTAAAAACGGTCCGCTAGGAAATTTGGGTCCGTCCCTTCTTTCCTATGAAATATAGAGACAACAACTTAATTCTTTTCCAATCTACCTATTCCTAAAGTTGGCCCAGAAGAATTTGCGTTGAAGGTTAGAAACACACAAGTCATGAATCAAACCACGGTAGCGATGCAAAGAAATCAAAATTCATACGCATCGATGTCGTTTGGCCCATCGTTGAAAGTATTCCAGCTTTTAGGATTCTAATTTGCAGTGAAAACATTGAAGAAATTCTCGTTTCACATCAATTGTGATAAAATTACAGATTATTTCGTGTCTTTTAACATTTATTTCAAAGAGTAACTAATATTTCAAAACTAGTAATTGTATTTACGGACGGATTAAATGTTTGCCTGGGTATTGTTATTGTTTTTACGACCGGATTATCAGGGAGTTGTTGCTTGGATTACGAATCACAAAATCAGCACGTGTTGACATAAATTAATGCGGTAATAGCCTGCTTATGCTCAAAACTCGGTAATATTTTCATGCCGTGTGATCTGTCATCCTCAGTTGCGGAAGTCACACGTGGTTGCTATAGCATCTCTCAACATGAGTAGTTACGGACAACAAACAATCATTCTTAATTTTTGGGGAAAAAACTTCAAACACTTAAATATTTACTTCAAGTTATACCTTACCTTCCATGCTATAATTATGCAATCTGGTCACACGACCTGATTCTAACGCACTTCTAACCGACCCTAAAAAACGCAGTGACCAGCCAAGCCCTGACCTCCATAATACCTCTGTACCACCTCACTCTTTTTCAGCGCGTTGTTAACACTAACATCGCTGAAAACTGGTCATTTTTATTATATTTTTAATTAACCTTTCTAACTCTTTTCTCTTCGGCAGCTTCTACCTGGAGGGTTTTTACGCTGCCCGTTCTCATCTGGCTCGCCTTTTCAAGTCTTCCGAGATAAGGGTGAGGTAGCCATGGGTCCGAGATTTCTTCGGCCGACCTACACAACTTTACCCGTGTAGCCTACACTTAGGATAGCGGGTTTTTGTCTCCATTCGTACAAAGCGAGTGGCTAGTTCGAGAGCGTCCTACTCTCGTGGTGGGTGTTTTAGGTCCTAGAGCACCAGTTGTGCCTGTCTAGGGGACCTCTCGCCCCGGGATTTAGTCTTTTTCTCCCTCAGCTCCACCCGCCTCGAGGTGAGCCTAGCGTTATACTATGTATAGTGTTTAGCACGTTAGGATATTTCAGTATACCTTCTCGTATGCATTAGGCCGATTTCCTTTTTCGATTTTGGGGCGGACGGTTCCATACGGTTCCGCGGCCCGTGTTTACACAGGGCCTATTTAACGGTTTATCGTACATCGTACGGTTTAATCCGCTTATTCGCCCACTAGGTATAAGCTACGTGGTTAGGTGACAGGTGACATTCTTGACAAGAAGTATAGCATTGGCAGCTATTTTTCTTCTTGGTCCCGTAGCCATTAGCTACGCAGTTCCACGGCTCGTGTGAACGCATTTAAGATTGTCTACGTTGAACGTTATAAGTTCCGTATTTATTTTCACCAGTATCATGGACATGGAGGACGATCCCCAAGTGTCGATGTTTTACACACCCAGGATGTCCCGCGATGCGAGCGTGCAAACGCTTCTTTAAATTACGCTCCGGTGACATCCATCTCACGTGTTACACGTGCAGATTATGCTGCGAGTCAAATCCCTGTACTCTTTGCAGCAATTGGGATCTAGCGGCGTGGTCGGAGCACAGACTCCACCGTGACCGGTATTTACAAAGAGCGGCGGAGAAAGTGAAGAAGCGACGGTCGGATAGGCCCTCTTCATCTTCCCCCCGCCGCCGCCGCCACCCAGGCTTAAAGTGCACCCACCTCCCGTCCGGGAGGTGGGTCGCCGCCCACTCTCAGCGGGACACCTCTTGAAGGGCCCCCTCAACTGAGCAGGCGTACGCTAACACGTACTCCAGTGGTGCCTAACACTGTGTCGGAGCCCTCCCCTCCCGTCTCCCCGTTAGGGTCTCCCGAAGAGCGAGGCAGACCCCGGAGGAGGGACAGGGATCGGGACAGTGCTCACAAGGAGAGGCAGAGTGGACGTCACAGGTCCTCTCCCTCATCCTCTTCCTCATCCTCCCCTGAGCATAGGAGGAGACATAGGAAGCGGCAGAAAAGTCGGGGCCACCCCCTTGAGGATCCCGCTTTTCAGGACACACTCAAGAAAACACTTGAGACTTTGGTGTCACAGGTTCTGGAGCGGAGGCTAAAGTCTCCTGCTCCTCACCCCCCGGCAGCTGCCACTGCCGCGGCTTGGCACCCCCCTGACCTTGAGGTCTTGGAGGAGGATGCCCTTGACATCTACTCCTCGGGAGAGGAAGTCGATTTTCTGGACGTCTCGGATACGGCGCAGGAGAACCCCTCGGTGCGGGGGACTCCTCCCGCCGCTCCGGTTCCAGTCGTCCCCAGTGCCGATCTTACGATGCCGTTTGCACCGGATATGGCCTCCGTATCCTACCGGATATCGGACGAGGTCCTCTTTCCGCCACCCTCTCCTGGTGGACCCCTTTTACAAGGGGAACGGGTCGCCCAGCTCTTGGATTTCCTGGCACGGGAAATCAAACTGGAGGTCACAGAGGCTCCCCTAGTCGAGGCGGGCCCGCAGTCTCACCGTAGACTGCTAAGCTCAGCCCCAAGGGATGCTACGCCACCAGCTAAGAATTTCCCCATTGATGCCTCCCTGATTTACAGGATTAGACATTAGGCTAGGGTCCCGGATAGGGACTGGGCGGCCTTCAACCGGGACGTTGATCGTGCCACACAGGTCTGGCCTACCGATTTTCGGGAGGTCATACGGCTCCCCGGAATCCCGGAGGCAGTGTGGCAACTCCTCCGCCAACCGGTGAGCGGCACAGCAGCTGTGTCTGGCTTGGACAAGGCTCCAAAATTTCTGGATCCTGCGGTCCAGCGGAGGGAAGCTTCCCTATTAGCTGTCGACCAGGCTGTACGACGGGGTTTTAAGTACCAGACCCTTGCCGTATGGGTAACAGAAGGCTTAGACTCTGTCTTGCGCAGGCAACTTCCGGCCGACGTCCTTACACATACCCTGCCTCTGTTAACTGGACTCTCAGGTTTGCTCCACGCGACAGTCGACCAACTTGCCCGGGCCTCCACTAAGACGGTCCGGGAAAGACGCGAGAATATTCTCCCTCTCCTTGGACTCTCTGCCGTCACTCAGGCGGACCTTCGGTGGTTGCCAGCTGAGGGTCGGCACCTATTTGCTGGTCACTTCCGAGATGTTCTGTCGCGCCAAGCTGGCCGCCAGGACGATCTTTGGAAGACTCTAAAGCTGTTAGCGAAGACGAGGTCTTTCTCTTCTCTTCCCGCTCGTCGCCACCCTTCAACCCCCGTTCAGCGGGGCAGGGGTGCGTCTAGCCGGCGACGGTTCCGACGTTGCAGTGACACTGTCACGGGGCCCTCTTCAGCTCCTCCCTCTCGACAGGAGTCCACTTCGTGGATCAACAGAGGGGCAGGGACCAGTCGACGTTCCTTCCCTGCTGCACGCAGAGCGGGTACCTCTTCCCGAGGGAAGGGGAAGGCCAGGAGCCGGCGTTTTTGACCCATCCCGACCCCCCCGTTGAACGGGGCTTCAGTCGGGGGGTGTCTACATGAATTTTCAGAGGCCTGGGAGAGTATCACCACCGACAAGTGGGTGCTCCGAACCATTCGGCAGGGTTACCGTCTAGAGTTCACTTCTCCCCCGCCTCAGGGAGGGGTCTTTCGACCCACTCCCACGCCTCGTCTGGGCGACCACACCGAGTTGTTGAGGTCAGAAATCGGGGAGTTGCTGGCGAAGAATGCCATCACCTTCATCTTGAACCCTCCCAGGAACCTCAAAATGTCCACTTTTTTCCTGGCCCCCAAGAAGGGGAACAAGTGGCGCCCGATATTCAATCTCAGGCCACTCAACAGGTTCATCCGACCGTAGAAGTTCAAGATGGACACTCTTCGCGCCATCCTCCCTCAGTTGACGAGGGGCCTGTGGGCCACCTCCGTCGACCTCGCGGACGCATATCTCCATGTGCCAATGTTCGAGGAACACAGGCGTTTTCTGGTGTTCCAATTCGTGGGAATGACGTACACGTTCAGGGCGTTGCCCTTCGGGCTTTCGACTGCCCCCAGGGTCTTCACCCAGATTACGAGGGTTCTAGCGGCCTTCTTACGAAGGCAAGGCATCAGAATCTTTATGTACCTTGACGACTGGCTGATCGTTGCGGTAGACGCAGCCACCGTCGCGAGACACACGAACGTGGTCATACGGGTGGCACAGGTCTTAGAGTGGGTGATCAAACTCGCCAAGTCCAACCTGGTTCCGTCTCAGACTCCCACTTTTCTGGGGGCGGTCCTGGATTTTCTCGCGGTCGTATTCGGCCGACGGAGGAAAGGATCCTTGCCGTGAGGGCAGGAGCCGACGTCCTTCTCTCATTACCGGCCTCGCCGGCGAGAGCCTGGCTGGTATTCTTGGGGTACCTAGCCAGCCTCGTAGATGTGGTCCCCATGTGCAGGTTTTACATGTGGGATCTACAATTTCATCTACTGAGTCATTTCGTACCATCCAGGAGAGACCTCAGCATCCTCGTTCCCCGTGACGCTGGCGGTGGTCCCCACATTTGGTGGTGGTGCGTCCCTCTCACCTGTCACAGGGAGCGATTTTTCCGCCCGTCAGACCCTCGATGTCGGTGGTGACCGATCGTCTTTGACGGGTGGGAAGCGATTTAGCGTGGTCCCAGGTCGCGGGATTTTGGGCGGGCGCTTGGTGCGATCAGCACATCAATCTGTTGGAACTAAGGCGATGCGCGGGCTCTTGTTCACTTTCTACCTCAGGTCCGGAACAAGACTGTTCTCATACGCACGGACAACACCACGGTAGTGGCGTTTATCAACAGACAGGGAGGCACGAGATCCAGGAGCCTTTGGATCTTAGCCAGGTCCCTTCTGTCTTGGTGCATGTTGAACAAGGTCACGCTCCAGGCGGTCCACCTGCCAGGCACGGAGAACACGATTGCGGATCTGTTGTCCCGCCTCCGGGGGTCCCCTACAGAGTGGGC
Source organism: Chiridota heheva (assembly GCA_020152595.1). NCBI lineage: Eukaryota > Metazoa > Echinodermata > Holothuroidea > Apodida > Chiridotidae > Chiridota > Chiridota heheva. Next base: position 109,849 of record JAIGNY010003919.1, on the reverse strand, counting down.
TCTTCTCCAGCGGGTGGCCGAAGCGATCTGGTTAACCTTTGGTCTCCCGGACGTGGATCTGTTCGCGTCTGTGGACAACCACAAGCTACCAATTTTTTGCGCTCTCACACCCGACTCGAGAGTCTGGGCGGTAGACGCGTTCACGATCAGGTGGACCCACTTCGTGGGCTACGCATTCCCACTGTTCGCTCTCGTGTCAAGAGTACTGAACAAGGTGGTCTCGATCAGTGTTCCATGTTTCTTCTGGTGGCTCCCAATTGGCCCGGCCAACTGTGGTTCCCTCAGCTGCTCAATCTTGTCGCAGGTTTCCCTTACGAACTTCCGGTCACGGACGAGTTAGTCTCCATACCGGTTCCGCGACTGCACCACAATCCAAGAGCGCTCCATTTGACTGTGTGGCCTCTATCCGCGAATCCCTTGTGTCGCAAAGTCTTTCGGGCGGCTGCCCAAGTGGCGGCCTGTAGCCAGATATTTTCCACTTTGGGCATGTATGCTTCCAGACTCGGAATGTTCAGAGACTGGTGCCGGGATAGATCGGTTTCTCCGCATACGGCGCCTCTTGGTGACATAGTGGACTTTTTTTGGTCCAGTTTAATCTGAATAAGTCCATCAATACGGTCAAGGGGTTCAGAGTGGCCATAGCGGCTATCCACCGGGGCTTCCTAGATGGCTTGACTGTCACCGACGCGCAGCCTCTGGAACGGTTGATTAAAGGTATGTTCTTGCAACGGCCTTCAGTTCGGAACCTTGCTCCCCCTTGGGATATGCAGGTGGTCCTCGAAGTTTTGGCACGGGCTCTGTTTGAGCCTCTGCTTGATTGTCCTCTCAAGGAACTGACGATCAAAACTGTGTTTTTACTCTCCGCAGCCTCGGCTAGGCGGAGGGGCGCTCTTCACGTGCTTTCCCTCAAAGAGGGTCATATTCGCTTTGAATCGGGGGGTGTTCGTCTCGTGCCCGACCCGGCCTTCTTAGCAAAAATCAGACGGTCGAGTTTTTACCAGAACCTATTTTCCTTCCGTCGCTCGCTATGTTTTCTGACACGACGGAGGACAGGGTCTGGTGTCCCGTTCGATGTCTCAAACACTATATTAAGTGTACGCAACCTTTTCGGAAGGACGTTACCGCTCTTTTCGTGTCCTTCCAACAGCCGCATCGCGCTGTCTCGCGTGATACGATTTCATGCTGGATTGTCCAGGTACGAGGCATAGCTGCGTCCATTGCGCTTTTTGGTGGGGTTCCCCTTCACGAGATCCTTCGTGCTGGTGTGTGGAAAACGCCAGCCACGTTCGTCTCAGCTTATCTGGTGGATATTCCGGACTATTAGGGCGGAGTTGCATGGGCCGTGCTTTCTGGAAGACGACCACCCCCTTCTTAAAGTGGGTATTCTTTTCTTATTCCCGTTCTCTCGTTCTTTTGAAGTTGTTTACGTTATTTGTCTTAACGTTTTCTCGTTCCTTCATTTTCACTAACGTATAATTTCGGCCATTGTTCGGGCTCTGGTTATTTCGTTTGTTTATTCTAACGAAACTTTGCCGTTGTTTTGGCAATTCTTCTTTCGTTCTTTTCCGACAGAATTTTTGCCGCTTTTTGGCGATTTCGTTTCGTTTCGTTTTACTAACGCGGTTCTGTTGTTTTCTGCTTAGTTTACCTTTACAGACGGTTTGTTCACTTCATGCTTTCTGACCCTCTCCGGTCCTTTGACGAACTTGGTGAGTTTTCGTCATGCTGTTTTGAGCGTAGTTTACAGTTTGTTTCTGTTCACTGTCGGGTTGCGTTTGCGTGTTTTTCACGTATGTGTCACCATTGTTCTGTTGACGTTTTACCTCAGTTATTCCCATGCAGGGTGTTCTCTGTTTCCTTGCCATAACTTGTAGTGGGTTGCTATTTCTAATAGTTCCTATTCGGAGGTCTTTCGTCCTTACGAGGAGAAGGTTTTTCGTCCCTTACGGGGTTTTGACTAAGTGCGAGTGCAGTACCAGCCTTAAAAAAAAAAAAAAAAAAAAAAAAATAGCTTGGTCTGAACTCCCTTCCTTCCTTTCCTCGGTTGCAATCTGATTGCATGATTATAGCATGGAAGGTAAGGTATAACTTAAAGTAAATTTACCCGGCTAAGCGTAGGTATTCTTGGGGTACCTAGCCAGCCTCGTAGATGTGGTCCCCATGTGCAGGTTTTACATGTGGGATCTACAATTTCATCTACTGAGTCATTTCGTACCATCCAGGAGAGACCTCAGCGTCCTCGTTCCCGTCTGCTGGCGGTGGTCCCCACATTTGGTGGTGGTGCGTCCACTCACCTGTCACAGGGAGCGATTTTTCCGCCCGTCAGACCCTCGATGTCGGTGGTGACCGGCGCGTCTTTGACGGGGTGGGAAGCGCATTTAGCGTGGTCCCAGGTCGCGGGATTTTGGACGGGCGCTTGGTGCGATCAGCACATCAATCTGTTGGAACTAGAGGCGGTACGCCGGGCTCTTGTTCACTTTCTACCTCAGGTCCGGAACAAGACTGTTCTCATACGCACGGACAACACCACGGTAGTGGCGTTTATCAACAGACAGGGAGGCACGAGATCCAGGAGCCTTTGGATCTTAGCCAGGTCCCTTCTGTCTTGGTGCATGTTGAACAAGGTCACGCTCCAGGCGGTCCACCTGCCAGGCACGGAGAACACGATTGCGGATCTGTTGTCCCGCCTCCGGGGGTCCCCTACAGAGTGGGCTCTTCTCCAGCGGGTGGCCGAAGCGATCTGGTTAACCTTTGGTCTCCCGGACGTGGATCTGTTCGCGTCTGTGGACAACCACAAGCTACCAATTTTTTGCGCTCTCACACCCGACTCGAGAGTCTGGGCGGTAGACGCGTTCACGATCAGGTGGACCCACTTCGTGGGCTACGCATTCCCACTGTTCGCTCTCGTGTCAAGAGTACTGAACAAGGTGGTCTCGATCAGTGTTCCATGTTTCTTCTGGTGGCTCCCAATTGGCCCGGCCAACTGTGGTTCCCTCAGCTGCTCAATCTTGTCGCAGGTTTCCCTTACGAACTTCCGGTCACGGACGAGTTAGTCTCCATACCGGGTTCCGGCGAACTGCACCACAATCCAAGAGCGCTCCATTTGACTGTGTGGCCTCTATCCGCGAATCCCTTGTGTCGCAAAGTCTTTCGGAGGCGGCTGCCCAAGTGGCGGCCTGTAGCCAGATATTTTCCACTTTGGGCATGTATGCTTCCAGACTCGGAATGTTCAGAGACTGGTGCCGGGATAGATCGGTTTCTCCGCATACGGCGCCTCTTGGTGACATAGTGGACTTTTTGTTGGTCCAGTTTAATCTGAATAAGTCCATCAATACGGTCAAGGGGTTCAGAGTGGCCATAGCGGCTATCCACCGGGGCTTCCTAGATGGCTTGACTGTCACCGACGCGCAGCCTCTGGAACGGTTGATTAAAGGTATGTTCTTGCAACGGCCTTCAGTTCGGAACCTTGCTCCCCCTTGGGATATGCAGGTGGTCCTCGAAGTTTTGGCACGGGCTCTGTTTGAGCCTCTGCTTGATTGTCCTCTCAAGGAACTGACGATCAAAACTGTGTTTTTACTCTCCGCAGCCTCGGCTAGGGCGGAGGGGCGCTCTTCACGTGCTTTCCCTCAAAGAGGTCATATTCGCTTTGAATCGGGGTGTTCGTCTCGTGCCCGACCCGGCCTTCTTAGCAAAAATCAGGCGGTCGAGTTTTTACCAGAACCTATTTTCCTTCCGTCGCTTTCGCTATGTTTTCTGACACGACGGAGGACAGGGTCTGGTGTCCCGTTCGATGTCTCAAACACTATATTAAGTGTACGCAACCTTTTCGGAAGGACGTTACCGCTCTTTTCGTGTCCTTCCAACAGCCGCATCGCGCTGTCTCGCGTGATACGATTTCATGCTGGATTGTCCAGGTACGAGGCATAGCTGCGTCCATTGCGCTTTTTGGTGGGGTTCCCCTTCACGAGATCCTTCGTGCTGGTGTGTGGAAAACGCCAGCCACGTTCGTCTCAGCTTATCTGGTGGATATTCCGGACTATTAGGGCGGAGTTGCATGGGCCGTGCTTTCTGGAAGACGACCACCCCCTTCTTAAAGTGGGTATTCTTTTCTTATTCCCGTTCTCTCGTTCTTTTGAAGTTGTTTACGTTATTTGTCTTAACGTTTTCTCGTTCCTTCATTTTCACTAACGTATAATTTCGGCCATTGTTCGGGCTCTGGTTATTTCGTTTGTTTATTCTAACGAAACTTTGCCGTTGTTTTGGCAATTCTTCTTTCGTTCTTTTCCGACAGAATTTTTGCCGCTTTTTGGCGCATTTCGTTTCGTTTACGTTTTACTAACGCGGTTCTGTTGTTTTCTGCTTAGTTTACCTTTACAGACGGTTTGTTCACTTCATGCTTTCTGACCCTCTCCGGTCCTTTGACGAACTTGGTGAGTTTTCGTCATGCTGTTTTGAGCGTAGTTTACAGTTTGTTTCTGTTCACTGTCGGGTTGCGTTTGCGTGTTTTTCACGTATGTGTCACCATTGTTCTGTTGACGTTTTACCTCAGTTATTCCCCGCAGGGTGTTCTCTGTTTCCTTGCCATAACTTGTAGTGGGTTGCTATTTCTAATAGTTCCTATTCGGAGGTCTTTCGTCCTTACGAGGAGAAGGTTTTTCGTCCCTTACGGGGGTTTTGACTAAGTGCGAGTGCAGTACCAGCCTTAAAAAAAAAAAAAAAAAAAAATGTGTGCTTCGGTCTGAACTCCCTTCCTTCCTTTCCTCGGTTGCAATCTGATTGCATGATTATAGCATGGAAGGTAAGGTATAACTTAAAGTAAATTTACCCGGCTAAGCGTAGCGGGGATATTTACGAGAGTTTTACTTACCTTCCATGCATCCTCTCTCGTTCAGGCCTTGGTGGAATGTTGAGTGAGGTGGTACAGAGGTATTATGGAGGTCAGGGCTTGGCTGGTTACTGCGTTTTTTAGGTTCGGTTAGAAGTGCGTTAGAATCAGGTCGTGTGACCAGATTGCATAATTATAGCATGGAAGGTAAGTATAACTCTCGTAAATATCCCCGCTACGCTTAGCGGGGTAAATTTATTGCTATATAACAGCCCCATTAGTGCTGATTTGGGTGAAAATACATTGGCTAAATCATTCAAAAAGCTATTCCAAGTGCACTAAATTATACGGTGCAGCAGATTAGACCGCATCACTGCTCTAAACGCATTTTGGCAGTGACCTAGATTTTTCTCGTAGCAGTAGCGACATCAAAGGGGAATTACGTAATCCCGATGATTATCATTACATGGATAGGATGAATGTTAAATATAATATTTCAAGTGTTTCCTTAAGTTTGAACAAACAGAAAAACGTGGAAGAACCAATTTTAATTTCTTATTAAATTAGCCATGCTAGTTACCCGAAACTTACATTATGTGTTCATATCAAGGTTTTTATTTAGGTCCTATCATCAATGATGACTTGCAATCGACAGAGGCGGCGGAGCTGGGAAGGGGGATGTGCGGGCTTCAGCCCAATAATTTTAGATGAACGTATCACATGTCACCTTTTCTCATTAAATCCCCCAATATTTTACACTCCGCCACCCCTGATAAGACAATTGAATTCTGAGATGGCATGGGGTGGATGAGATGCAGAAACGCATTTTCATACAATGAATCTTTGACACTTCAGGGCCGTAAATTCACATCTTCAACGTGAAAGAGCAAGCTTGGCTTCTTATCCAAACTTGGGGTCATAAGATACGAATTGAAACTCAAACAAATCCCCCCAACCCCCAATTGTGTACTATTTTTTAATTTTTTTTTTATTCTATAGGCTTAAAAAGTAGGGGAATAGGTATCCCGGGAATCTCGGCAGTACGCTTTTTCCGTAGCGAAACTAAAACTAAACAAATTGGAACTCCTATGCAGAAAAAATCAAACATGCAAACGTCATAGCCTAACATTTTTTGTTTAATACATGTAGATGGTCACTAATATCGTAATTTTGTTTTTAAAATGTATTGTTGCAGAATATGCTGCACTCAAAGTGACCTTTGCTCTCCAATAACGTCGGTAATGGACCGTTACATAGTGAAAACCTTTATTAACTCCTACATAAAAATTAATACAAAACGGCTTACAACTTTTGTTAGAAGCATATTTTTTCAACTGTCACTATTCTTAAATAAAAGAGGTAGTATGCTGCATATACCCTGCCCTAAGCTCGCGAATACCGAGGGCCATAAAATCAGGTGCGTTATTATTTTTTAAAAAGAAGTATTAAGTATTTTCTCTTGTTTCTTTCTTTTTAGTGAGATAAGTATATTTTATCCTTGTATTATCTATTTTATTTCTTTACTGTTAAGCATGCAACAGTAGTTTCTTATTTTTCATTTGCTTTATGTTTACTTTAATAGGCTTCTTTTTTCGTTCTGCGCGATTTTTAAAATTTTTAGTTCTTGTTCCTCGCATTTCAGATACTGTCATGTCTGGCATAGGAATCAAAAAGATTTTTCTTCTATTCAAATTGTTTACCTAAATCAAAGGAGACATATTCTTGCTTGTATGACCCTGGGATTACCATTATCAAACACTAAGGGCCGTAATTAATGGAAAGTCTCCCCTGCCCCCTGGCCACGCACCACTATAAACCCAATATTGAGATAAAAATGTGTTTTAAAAACATGTCAGCCTCAGATGTGTGTTAGGGTGTGGCGCGTTAAGCCTGTCCCCACTTTGTGAGTAAGAACTCCGACGTAGCATGATAATTTTGAAGTTTTATGTTGTACGTCCCAGGAAGAAGTTACACAATATCCTACAGCAGCAACTACTACAAACTGACAAAACGATTTATAAATACAACATGTATAGGCCTACTCTCCGTGTTCCCCCCCCCCTTCCCCGCCATTATGAGGGAATACTCCCACAATGGGAATATTTCCCCTCTCCACCCTATTTAACAATTTTCTTTGTCTCCTGTTGTATAAATGAAATTCGTTATCCACACGACCCTGGCAGTTACACTTGTATTTAGCTATTGATCCCATCCAATATTTTAGTGTATATGCCTACTGGGGACAAGAAATACCAATAAAAAAAGATACGTTGGACAAAATTTACCATCCCATTCCCTGTAGCCACAACCACCTCTGCCCAACGCTGTTTCTCCCCTACCCTTACCCTCCACCCTCCCCTCCACCCTCCCCTTCACCCTCCCCTCCCCTCCTCCCCTTCCTCCCCTCCCCTCCCCCCCCCTCCCCCTCCACCCTTCCGCTCCACCCTCCCGCTCCACCCTTCCGCTCCACCCTCCCGCTCCACCCTCCCTCCCCCTCCACCCTCCCTTCACCCTCTCCCTCCACCCTCCTGGTATGGAGATTTGTTCATAAAATGCAAAATGTAATGTCAAAGTAATCAAATCTGAAATGGGATTATCCTTCAGGGCTATTTGGCCTGGGGACAGCATCTTTTCCCCATGCAAAATGGTAATGAATAAATAATAGCATCAGGAACAAGTGAACCAGCCAACCTCCAAAAATGTGTGTGTGTGGCAGTGATAGAGGGGGGGGGGGTGGGGGCAGGGGCAGAGAGGTAATTGTGAGGAAGGTCAAACCATGACGTGTGATGTCAAGATCCAAAAAGTGGGTGGTTGAAGAAAAAGGTTGGTCAGTTTGGGTATTCTCAGGTTCCCCTTTGATCAGTCATGGGGACAAGATATTAAAGCTCACTGCAAATAGTTTTTACAAATTCGGGTGATATCTTGCAAGGGTGGGAGTGACAAAAGACGAAGGAAGGGGAAAACATTACTTGGCAATAATACTATACATAGATATATGTTCTTCCCATTTTCCGCTTAAAGTAAGGAAGCAACAGGTATTATTTGTTTTGTGGTAAGACATGATTTAGGTTTGACCCTGAAGGTCTAAATGACCATCTGAAATATTCAAAAGACTTTTCATATCAGTATAATTAGTTCCCAAAGTATTCTAATTGTTTTTATATCCAGTCAGCTCAAAGCTGCTTGCAGCAATATAAACTGGGAGGATTTCTGAAATATGAACACTAAAATCAATCAAGATTGCCAATATGATGCAAAAAACAAGCACAGAAAAAAATTAAAAAGCTTTAAAGGTGAATCCAGGATGAGGTCAACCACAATGAGTGCACTGGAAGTTGGTTCAAACAATACAGAAGTAAAATTAACAAACAAATACTAGGCTAATACTAATAGTTTATTTCATTATGATTTAATGACTTGTATTGACCATTCACCTTTGGAATATTTCAATTTAAACAAAGCAATAAATAAAAACACACTGGAGACAATTTAAACTATAATAACTCTTGTAATCTACAAAACCTTTCACTTTTGTCATAATAACATCATTTGTGTTAAAGATTGATTATTGCTTCTCCACAATAATAACTGAACTGAACATTCAGGGAGTTTCTCTTACAATTCTTGATTAAAACCTCACATCATGTATTTCAAAGTTATATTGATATTAAAACAACACAAAATCAACCTCTTGGTTAGTTATGGCGTCTTTGTACATTCAGATGCAATGAACCTTTTCCAGCCTAAGCTACTGTATAATGTATACTATAAAGGTGCGGTAAAAAGATTGTTGTTACTACTCATGTTAGGCTTTAATAAGAAACACTACACCGGAAGTTCCACAAAATATTGATGTTCAACAAACAGAACACAGTGGGAAAGTAAGATACAACCATAATTTCAACTTTTGTCTGTTACATGGTCTATTTTTCAAGTACATATAGCATAGCAAGGTTTAATGTCCCGAAAGCATCCAGTGCTGGACATTATATCAAGATGGTTATGGCCTTTGATAACCAGTTGTGAACTCACTGGTTGCAGACCCACCAGGATTCGAACCTGGGACGTGTGGGTGAGATGACAAAGCACTAACCACTACACCACGGAGGTCTGTATCTGCCTGTCTATGGGGAAAGTCCCAAAACCCAAAGTGGGGACTTGCCACTCGCCATTCACACATCCATTGAAATGGAATTGCAGTTAATCAGTACCGGTTTGATTGCAAAAATGTGCTGAATATTCATATATCTGTCACCTCACCTCACCTAGTCTCTTCAGGGCCTCCTGACCCATTAAGCTGCAGTGCACTCTCTCCACTGGACACTGTTATTTGCAAGTTAGTTTAACCTCTGTCCATGAGCTCCATCCCATCACTTTCCTTTCTTCTCGACTGTCTTTCTCCAGGTCGTTCTAAGATGACCAACTTTCCTTTTCCCCTCTGGTTTCCATGTCATAGCTGTCACACAGTGCTTAATAGTGCTCATGCGCATCACATGACTAATCCACCTCCACCTTCTTTTTACTTCAGTGCTGATTTTGTCATGTTTAGTGATTCCTAGTATTTCATCGTTAGATATTACATATGACCATCTGATCTTCAAAATTCTCCTGTAGCATTTGAACATAAATGCATCCAGCTTTATATTATTTGCTACATTTAACTCTCCATATCTCGCAACCATACAAGAGTACAGAATTAACAAGAGAGTTAAACACTTATATTTTTGTATATATTGAGAATGTGCTTGGGTTCCATATCTTATTTAACCTCATAAATGCTACTCTTGCTTTAGAGATTCTGTTTTGGATGTCTTCCTCGCCACCACTTTGTAAGCTTACTGTTGCACCAAGGTATCTGAAGTTGTTTACTTCATTTAGTTGTTGTTTATCAATATAAACTTTGTTTGCACATTTGCTGTTAACTTTCATGAGCTCTTGTCTTATCCTTATTAATTCTTAGCCCAATTTGTGCAGCATACTGATTGAGCCTGGTCACTTTGGTTTGCATATGTTGATATGTAGATAAAAGTAGAGTGATATCATCAGCAAATCTAAGTCCTCAAGGGTTGACATGAACTTCCATCTAATTCCATTCCTGTTATCATCAGTCGTTTTCCTCATCACCCAGTCTACCACCATCAGAAAAAGGAACCCTGACATTACATCACCTTGCTTTACACTACTTTTGACTTGAAACCGTTCAGATTCCACACCACCTTCTATAACTTCACATTCAGTCTTCATATAACGCTTAATTTAATCGAACATCTTATCTTTTGTGGAATACCATAAGCTGCCATTATTATATATATCTGTATCTACTACATATTCAACTCCTCAACTTTTCAATATAACTGTACAATTTTGATTTGACGTCACTGGATCTTAATATTCATTACAAAAGTACTGATTAATAATTCCTGGCAGCTCAAAACTGACTATTTAGAGATACTGCAAAGCAATTTCCGTGTCAGTTTAATGTTTAATTGATCTTGAGTAATGGCGATATAGTGAGGTCAGATTTCCCACATGTATTACCCCATATTATTTTCTCATCATTATTGATGCAAAGTTGTCTCTTACTTTAGGAACCTGTGGGCCCACTGACTTCCTTTGCGATTCAGGGAAATGTATAGCAGACTACCTTAGATGCAATACAGACAATAACTGTGGAGATGCATCAGATGAACGAAACTGTGGTGAGTTCATAATGTGGGTTCCCCATGCCTTTTGCTGTATAGGGTACTGATTAACAATCCCTGATGGACAAAACCTGTGGGTAAAAGGTTTTGAATGTATTCTTGTATGCCATGCTTTAACTGTATGCCACGGTTTAAAGGATTAGTTCAGGGGTCAAGCATGTCCATCTTATATGAAAGAGGACCTCAAAAGAAACAAAATGGTGAAGAAAGAATTGCAAAATCTTATTCCCTTAAGGAGATATTTAAATTTAAAGCTTTGTATCATTTCTGTAGAAACATCTGAAATCAAATTAGTCGTGATGTCACAGCCTCAGATTCCTTAAAATCTTTATGTATGTTAAAGAAGTTTATTTAATTTTTTCACTAATTAAACAATTTTTTCTCAAACTTTCTTCAGGTGGTATATTATAAATACCATTCCTAGATTCAATTTTCCTACTCTTTTGACATATCCCATGGTTTTTAAGCCACAAAATCGCAGGACAAAATATGATAGAATACATACAGAATTTTTAGGAGTCTGAGGCTATGACATCACAACTAGTCTGATTTCAGTTGTTTCTACACAAATGATAACAAACTTTAAACTTAAATATCTCCTTAACAGAATACGTTTTTTTTTTAATGCTTTCTTCACCATTTTGTTTCTTTTAAAGTCCTCTTTCATATAAGATAAACATGCTTGACCACTGAAATAATTATTTAGGCTTAGGTGCTATTTTCCTGTAATAGATATATATGAAGTAATATAATTCTGACAGTCAATTTATTTTGTGGGAAGGGGGATTTTCTTAGTTACCCCTGCTAGCTACGGCCATGCTTTTCCAGATTTTTATCCTGAAAGATGTGTACACCTGCATGGCTTGAATTCTTTTCTTTCAGAGGTGTATACATGCGGCCCAGACATGTTTTCCTGTAGGAGCCATCAACGCTGCTTACCAAGTACCTTTGTGTGTGATGGTGATAGTGATTGTGCTGACGGGGGTGATGAAGAGGGGTGTAGTAAGTACAGTACATTGAAAATCATAGCACGTTAGAAAGGAAGAATGGGGTGGGGGTTTAAAAAAAAGAAGACATTTTTAGCTTGCTGCAAGAACAACAGCAAGCATGCTAACTTGTGCAAACTAACATTAGCATGCGCAAATTAGCAACAAATATTTGTTACCTTGCAGAATGTTTTGCAAGCTTGTTGCGAGCTAGTTTTTAAGTAAGGGTCAACTCAGGAAGGAGAAATAAATCATTTGTAGGGCTTTTAATTTTAAACAGTTTCAAAAAAGTTGGTGTTGCAAAAAAATATTAACTATGTATCATCTAAGTATTTCTCTCTATTTTGAGGCTTTACATCAGTGGAACCAAAAAGAAACAAACTACTGGCAACAGACTATAAATATTTAAATGAGTCTGACTTTCTTATATGTGTGTGTCGAGGTGATGCGGAGGGGAAGGGGGCAACATGTCAGCAACCATTCTTTTGATGCCTGTGCTGTCCATCTGATATTTTTGGTAAAATTCCTTGACTTAATTTTTGCCATGTTTTTAATTCTATTTATAACTCATGCAGACACTACATGGAAATCTTGGGAACAAATAACACATAGTCACATAATAGATTAGGATCATGTGTATGATGTCAGCAAAGACTGAATTCAAGTAAAACACCAACTTTTTGATGCAGCTTGAAAAGAAGCAAGTAATATGTAAGCTAGCAATGATGATTTTCGTACATGTTGTTGTATATATCATCAAAAGAACAGTGTGGGTCTTTGTCCAGGCAGCTCATCTCTAAGGAACTAGGTACATAGATTTTTGCTAGGTTGCAACCTTTGAAGTCTTTATTGATATTTATTCAATGTCTGTTTTGATTGTTTTAAAGCAACTTATTCAAACTGTAATGAGATCGATCATTGGACATGTGGAGATGGGCACTGTGTCTTACCTCTGCTGCGTTGTGATGGCATTATGGATTGCGACGACCAGTCAGATGAAGCAAACTGTCGTAAGTATTTGTCACTCTATGCCTTCCATTCAGTGACACAGAATGAATCTCAATGTCCTCCACTCTTCAAGAAAGTGCAGCTTTACCTCTCCCCCCCCCTAACAATAACATCCTTTTTCTGGAAAAAATGCAGTATTGATTGCATGGTGCTTTTCTTTAAGAACCCGTCTGGTGCAGCGGTTTCATTTTGTGAAAGGTAGTACTTGGTAGTGTTTGGTGGATAGGTATCTGTGGTGCCAACTGTTTTGAATTTGGTATAAAGAATTAGGAGATCAGGTTTTCAGGAACCAGCTTCTATTTTTGATATTGATTTAAGCTGATTTCTGTGACTTTGTGGTTACTTTTATGTATACTTGTTTGATTGACATCCAGCTGACTGCTGTATTGAAATAAAAGTTAAAGCAAAGTAGAAGTAGTTGACTGTTTAATGTGTCTTTTTTCAACTTCCTAGCAACTCAACTCCCTGGTGTTTGCAGCGACGAGCAGTTCAGCTGTGGCGAATCAAGTGACTGCCTTCCAATGGATTGGCAATGTGATGGATTCCAGGACTGTGAAGGCAGTACTGATGAAGTTGATTGTGGTTTGTTTTATGCCAAAACTTTTATTTTCATTTTCTCACTCAGTTATATTGCTTTAAATTATGGTTATTGGCCGAAATGACAAATCCATCTAGATTAGCAGTCAGTGTTATTCCTAATTGATCACTTTGGGTGTATTGCATAATCTAATTATAAGCCAAATGTCTATCATTTTCTTCAGTCTGAAAGGATCTTCTGTATTTATTAAAGAAACAAATTATTACATCTTTGATATAACTCCAAAACGGAATGAGACATCAACATGGTTTTTACATCAATTTTTAGCTCAACCAACACAGAGTGTTGGGTAGAAGTTATAAAATCTAACTTGAATTTCACTTTTTGACCTTTCAAATGTTTAAACTTTTTTGTTTTTACACCTGTAGTCTTGAAATTTTGGCTCATAGTAGAAGTTATCTTTAATTCTAATCCTTGTATTTTGTTCAGTGTAAATCATTGTAATTTTGTAGTTATGGCTAAAAAAGATGGAATTTTTTCTAATTTGTAGAAATTTGTGTTGATGCTTTATGGTATCATGTTACACCCTCAGTAAGCACAAGCTTCCCACAGGTATTTTCTTTCATAATTAATCTGCCCATTGTGTGTGAATAGATATCAGGTAATCAACCAGCTTTCATGATTAAACTGTCCATCGTACATGAATAGACCAGCAGACCACTACATGATATATGATCCATTGCTAAAATGTTTTTATCAAAATTAGTGAAAAATTAACCAATTGACATTTTTGATTTTTAGGCTTTCTCTAATAAACAATGGAAATTTTATATAAATTTTGACATGACAACCATAAAAGTATCAATCTCTTTTATGTGAATTTGTTAACTATTATTTAACTATAATGTTATTTGAAGGATTGGGAGCAGAATATGACAAAGAAGTTTTGAACTTGATCTCCATCAGATATCCTAGCGCAATCAAAGTAAAGCAGGAGAAACTGGTCAGTTGGATGATTTTCAGTGACAGAAATTTAGGACAGAGAAAAAAGAATTGCATTAAAAAGCTCTCAACTACAGACAATCAAAATAAAAACATGGCACATTTAAAGGACTAGGGACTTACATCAATAAACTTCATCATGCCATCTTTCTCTTTTATTGACAACAATTCACCACCGCAGGCTGGGCACTAAAAAACTTTACTCAAAATTTAAACTGTTGAGCATCTGCATTAGTGATGCTCTGGTTTTTCTTAATCTTGTATCATACATACGAAACTGGAAATTTACAGGAATATTTTTTAAAGCATATTTGAAGTACGTATTGACTGAATATTTGAGGCAATGAGCAGTTGGGTGGTGTTACAGAAGTATTTTCTTCCTCTGGAAAGAGATAAAGTTGCATTTTCACTCAATTTTTGCATTAAATCTGATATCTTTCTGCCTCACTCGCACTTCTAATAATTTTGAATCGTGTTTTATTTCTATTTTTATCATGACAGAGCCAATCACCTGTGCAGCAAACTTTTTTCAATGTGCCAACCATCCCAGGTGCATCCCTGATAATTGGATCTGTGATTCTGATAATGACTGTGGTGATGGCTCAGATGAAGCAGATTGCCGTGAGTTCTTCATTCCTTCTGTTTTCTGCTCATCTGTAAAATTCATTTCCTGAGTAATGAAGGTGTCCCAGGTTCCTGATGTGCAGACATTTAAGATTCAGTGACTCTCCCTGTACATGACACCAGTCCACTACAAGTTAACTCACCAACAATGCTGGCAATTGCAGCTATCAGAGTGAACTGAAGCATGTGAAATTAGATGGCACCAGTCCACCAACAGTGCTGGCAATTATTGCAGCTATCAGAGTGGACTAAAGTATGTGAAATTAGATGACACCAGTCCAACAACAATGCTGGCAATTGCAGCTATTGGAGTGGACTGAAGCATGTGAAATTAGATGAAACCAGTCCACCAACAAAGCTGGCAGTTGCAGCTATCAGAGTGGACTGAAGCATGTGAAATTAGATGGAACCAGTCCACCAACAGTGCTGGCAGAAATTAGATGAAACCAGTCCACCAACAGTGCTGGCAATTGCAGCTATTTGAGTGGACTGAAGCATGTGAAATTAGATGGCACCAATCCACCAACAATGCTGGCAATTGCAGCTATTTGAGTGGACTGAAGCATGTGAAATTAGATGGCACCAGTCCACCAACAGTGCTGGCAATTGCAGCCATCAGAGTGGACTGAAGCATGTGCATGCTGTGACTTTTACATTAAAAAGTTTGCAAAAAATCCAACCCGACATCGAATTGAGGGCAGCCTTATATTTACTCAAACATAAAGCACTCTATCATTAGATCCCAGTCAAACCTTCAATACCCGATATGCCTATATGTGAATGCCGACACCCGATATGCCTATATGTGAATGCCGACACCCGATATGCCTATATATGAATGCCGACACCCGATATGCCTATATGTGAATGCCGACACCCGATATGCCTATATGTGAATGCCGACACCCGATATGCCTATATGCCTATATGCCTATATGTGAATGCCGACACCCGATATGCCTATATGTGAATGCCGACACCCGATATGCCTATATGTGAATGCCGACACCCGATATGCCTATATGTGAATGCCGACACCGATATGCCTATATGTGAATGCCGACACCCGATATGCCTATATGTGAATGCCGACACCGATATGCCTATATGTGAATGTATGCCTATATGTGAATGCCGACACCCGATATGCCTATATGTGAATGCCGACACCCGATATGCCTATATGTGAATGCCGACACCCGATATGCCTATATGTGAATGCCGACACCCGATATGCCTATATGTGAATGCCGACACCCGATATGCCTATATGTGAATGCCAATGAAAATAAATCTTGTGCTATTAACTGTCCGTGTGTGCACATCTCCATATTTAATGCACCATTTCATTTTGTTTACATTACGTGGGAAGCCAGTGCCGTGACTGCACTGCATTGTAGTGTACCACAGCATACATGAGTGCAGCCCAATGTATAATTCACGGACAAGTGAACACACATGTGGGCTTAAATTTCAACCAATTTTGACCATCATCGGGTGACCTTAGGAATTATTAAGTTGAACAGTTGAGTTTTACATTAATGCGACAGGGACAACACAACACAGACACCATATATTTGCGGTTCTTTATTGATTGATGCACAGAGGAAATTTACCTGAGACGATGAAAATACAAGCACAAACTACATGACGTGTACCTCCGCTTTCCATTTAGTATGCACTGCAACCTTCGATTTTGGCCAAAATTGACGGTTGCACATCACACGCCTCGCCAGAGCAAGGGCAACCTAATATGATATCATTATTTGCTTGTCCTGGCACAGCTACGATCTAATTACATTGCCAAGACGTGCGAGTGTAATATGATGCCTCTATCTGATGCACGTTGGGCCTATTATTAATGCCCCTATGATAGCAGAGTGAAAGGAAAGAGCTGCATACTTAATGATACACAGGTTATGCAATCACTACTTTTAAATGAAACTCAATGGCATGCTGATCATATCACTTTAAGATCATTTTCAAAAGAAAGGAAACAAAACTTGTGCAGATAGAAGAAAATCTAAGTTCAGCATCAATACAAAGAAAAGTTAGATCTAAACTAAAAAGATATTTATAACAGCAAAGCTAATATAATAATGAAACAAGCATATGAATCAATAATCAATGCAGTAATTAACCCTGAAGAGATGCACACTAACAAATCAATGCAGTAATTAACCTTGAAGAGTCGCACACAAACAAATCAATGCAATAATTAACCTTGAAGAGTTGCACACAAACAAATCAATGCAATATTTAACCTTGAAGAGTCACACTCAAACAAATCAATGCAGTAATTAACCTTGAAGAGTCGCACACAAACAAATCAATGCAGTAATTAACCTTGAAGAGTTGCACACAAACAAATCAATGCAGTAATTAACCTTGAAGAGTCGCACACAAACAAAACAATGCAATAATTAACCTTGAAGAGTCGCACACAAACAAAACAATGCAGTAATTAAACTTGAAGAGTCGCACACAAACAAATCAATGCAATAATGAACCTTGAAGAGTCGCACACAAACAAAACAATGCAATAATTAAGCTTGAAGAGTTGCACACAAACAAATTAATGCAGTAATTAACCTTGAAGAGTTGCACACAAACAAATCAATGCAATAATTAATTTTGAAGAGTTGCACACAAACAAAACAATGCAATGATTAACCTTGAAGAGTCGCACACAAACAAAACAATGCAATAATTAACCTTGAAGAGTCTTGCACACAAACAAATCAATGCAATAATTAACCTTGAAGAGTTGCACACAAACAAATCAATGCAATAATTAACCTTGAAGAGTTGCACACAAACAAAACAATGCAATAATTAACCTTGAAGAGTCTTGCATACAAACAAATCAATGCAATAATTAAGCTTGAAGAGTTGCACACAAACAAATCAATGCAATAATTAAGCTTGAAGAGTCGTACACAAACAAATCAATGCAATAATCCCATTAGATAATTGTCAAGAAAACTTTTACATTTTGAGCAATTACAATTAATACATAAATGTATTGGACTTTATATGTTGGTCTAAGCATATTTTTGACAAGATAACTTTTGGCAAAAGATGCCTGTGAATAGACTTTGAAATGTTGGACTGACCAAAAACACCAAGTCATCATTATCTGTCAATAGCATTTTTCACAACTTTTTTACAATAATGTAATTATAGGATCAAATGCACAAAAAGTTGAAAGAATCTAAAACTCTCAATTGGCATTTTCTATAGCATAAGTGAATCTTTTATCTCTAAACCTAAGGATTCACAGAAGCAATACAGACAAAATACCAATTCAAATGGAACAAACATAAATCATCAGTGAAAGTTATCCTAAATCCATAGAAAATGATTTTTGTGGTAAAACACATCCATTAGTACCGAATATTACAATAATTATCAAAGGAAAGTCAACAGTTTTTGGAAGAAATTGTCTGGGCCATTGGCATTTCAGTAACAAAGGGTACAACAATTGGACAAGGGTTTGGTTATATTCCAATTCACAGTAATATTTGTAGAGATTGGTTACAGGTACGAATCACTAATGCCTCTTTGGTATAACATTGTATGAGTATACAAAGAAGAAAATGGTCTTTTTCAATGTTCAATCATGCATCTAAATTATTAGAAGTAATCAAGTGTGGACTTTTGGAATGAACACATATACCATATTAATCGCTAAGGAAGCACCTTAGATATTATACTTCAAGAAATATCCAAGCAAAATGGTTTATTGATGGAAAGGACCAGAATTGGATCAAATAATAAATTAATGACCATTCGCTCTAAATCAAACAATTATTATAAGTTCTTTTCCATGTTCCACAAAATATACAAAAAGCAAATCAATAAGAATAGATTGGATGGGAATAATTATACTTAATAGTAAAAGAACATAATTGTTTCTACTAATTGATCTACATTCTTTTGATTAAGGATTTCCCAAATCTCTAAATCAGATGAATGGAAATTTAAAAGAGATATACTGTCAGATTCAATAACTGTCAAGCAACAAATTCAGCTTAAGCCAAAACTATGTATAATCCATAACAAGATTAAAATATAGATAAGTCTAATAATAATACCCTTATTCCAATTTGATTTGATTCTATTACATCAGGGATAACAACTGAAGCATCATCAAATAAGCCAAATTTTATTCAAATTTTATATTAAAATGTTTATACAATGGTAGGACTATCTGAAGGCCTTAGCCTGTTATGTAACAAATATGTAACAAAATAATGACTTGGATTCTATCAAATATACTGGGTAAGTTATCTTTTGTTTGACACCATTACCAAACTCTCAATAAAAGCTAATACAACTTGATAACATGGCTACTTGCCTACACAATTAGGAGCTTAAAGTATATTCTGGGGACTCATGAAAATCATAACAGGGGCAGCTATTCATTCTAGGTGTCTGCTCTTTTATAGAAAAAGAAAAGATTATTATCAGAGAATTCTAGGCCACTAATTGTACTAATTTATAAACTTGACCAAATAAATCGAGAAAGAAATAAGAAATTCAGCATATCAGAAGTGAAATAACTCACCCCAGCCTCCTCTCGAACTTCCTCCTTAATCAACAATTGGGTTACGCATAGATAGCACGCTTGGAATCAAATTAAGTATCTGATCAAATATATTTAAAACACTGACAAAATTTACAAGCACATCTTCTCTATCTGGGTTCTGCAGAGCAAGTAAACCACAAAGTGAGCTTACTTATCTGAAAGGAACTAAACTACATCCAAAAAGTTCATGGAATGTAGAGGGCTCCCTATAGGCTTGCCTAAGTAACTGGCCTATAACAGTCTGGCCTCTTGCAATTTTGTCTGACCTATCAAGTTCTCCTCCCTATTAAGGAATTAATTTATTTGTGTATGGTTATGATAAGGATCCAGTACCCTCTCCCGATCTTAGTTCAATATTACTAATTTATTTGTGTTCCTTGATTGTTTCTTTCCCTTGATCAAGTTTGTTATACTTGCATGAATTTTCAGTAAATTCACTAAAAAGTTTTGTAGTTAACAAAAGTAGAAGTAATGACATAGATTTTTACCTACCAAACAAAGCTCAGCTTGTTGGTTGTTCTGCAAGATCATAAAAGTTCTGATTATGAGCTTTTGGGGAAAATGTTGTGGTTGCAAGCTTATTAGGAACCAGACCTGGAAAATAGTCAAGGTTCCAGTGTTTTAATAACCGAGGGAAAAACTGCAGCAAATATTTTTTCATAAAAAGATAAATAAAAAAATAAAAAATTGAGCAAGCAACAGAATGAATATGTGGTAAAAAGGTAAGGTTCCGGCCACCATTTGTTTGGTTCATTGCTCTAAGAACGTCCCGCCATGTAATTGTGCAATGATTAGTACATAAAGGAGGGAACATGGATGTATTTACTACATCAATATTATTTCTGTCAAGATATTTCATGGGAAGATTTTTGACACCTTTATTTAAAACCGTGGGAAATTTTATGATTAATTTCAACTCTGCTGGGATATGCTTTCCATTACTATTAGAGAAGGGACCTGGAAAGTAGAAAATAATCAAACAATCAGTGACTGGAAAAATGGGAACGGGTGAAGAGGAATGGTAGGTATGGTGAAGAAGAAAGGTGGTAAAGGGATAGATTAATTACTTTATTGACTTATATGTGTTGTATAATTTATTATCCTGGATTGTTATTTTAGGCATAGTATTACATTACTTTTCCAAATGACATATGGCTGTGAACTGGGTAAATGCATTTCTTTGTATGTTTTTTCATGTCTAAACACTTATTTTTGAAAGGTTCAAAGTGCTTGAAGAATATTGTCATTAGAAATTGTAAGTTCAAGAGAGCAATCTCATTAAATGAGGCATAAAGCAACAAGTGCACAAACTAATATTTTACCATCCATTTAAATGTAGAGAAATAATTTTCTAGGTAGAAACAACTGTTTTGGAACATGAAACCCTTCTTGAAAATAAGAATCTTTTCTAAATAAAGATGTAATTGCTCACTGAATAACCTGAGTACAAAGTTTAAAAGAATTATTACGGTGCATCACACAAATTGATTTCAGATTATGTTAACTCAAATGATAACTCCTGCTGTATTCTTCACCTGCTCCCAAACCTGAAAGCAAGCTGTTTGTACCTGTTCAAAATATTCATGATGGAGTGTGTGTGTATTCGCGTGTGTGTATATGTTTGTGATGGCCCGCTCGTAAAAGCGATATCTTAAGTACGATACACTGGATTCATGTCATATGTGGTACACTTATAGCCCATGGCTCGTAGATGCGTCCCACTGTTTTTGATAGTGATGTCTTGCATATTAATGAGTAAGCGGGGCTTAATGTAAACATCTTGAAATGTTCTTATTTTAACAACCACATGTCTGTTTTGTTTCATATGTGGTCTAATTATGATGTTAGCTGGTATGTACATCTCCATGACGTAAAAACGTTGAATATCATTAATATGCATAGTGGGCGGGGCTTAATATGATTTTGCTTGTAAACACGGTATCTCAAGAATGGTAAATTGGATTCATGTCATATTTGGTACACAGATAGCCCATTTTCTGCAGATGTACCCTATTGTTTTTGATGGTGATGTCATGCATATTAATGAGTAGGCGGGGCTTAATGTAAAACTCCTGAAAGGCTCATATTTTAACAACTGCATGTCTGTTTTGTTCATATTCGGTATAATTATGTTGTACATGTACATGATATAAAAACGTTGAATTTTATTAATATGCATAGTGGGCGGTGCTTAATATGATTTTGTAAACAAATTTCACAAGTAAACACGATATCTCAAAATCTATGAACTGGATTCACATCATGTGTGATACACAGATAGCTCATGATCTGCAGATGTGACCTAATGTTTGTGGTGGTGATTCATGGATATTAATAAAGAAGTGAGCAGGTTTAAAGTTGAAATTTTGAGAAAGTGATAAGGTAATAATGTGCATTAACTGAATGATTGGACCGACCATTTCTCCTAAGGAAAGATTTTTAGTTCATGTGGTTATTGTGTACATGCTTGTATTATCAACAGATGTCATTAATATACATGGTGGGCGTGGCTTAATGTGAAAGCACTAGATGATGTAAACACCATACATAATATATCAGATTTATGCTATATGTGGTACGTACACAGATGGGTCATGGTCCGTACATATGTTCTAATGTGGTAGTGATGTCATGAATGTTAATGAGTGGGCGGGGCTTACTGACAAATTCTTGAAATTGGATAAATGAGCAACCGTTTTTGCATCACACTTGCTATGATTATGTTGTTAATTGTTATGCAAATGCTAATGTTGTCAACATTTTTATTGATCTGCATGGTGGTTGTGGCTTATGAATAAATATCCTGGAACAAATATTTCATGATATGCAATGACATGACAGTCAATACAAATTTTGCAAATCAATCAGCATATAAAAAAGCATCAGAACCACAAAACCTTTAGGTTCTGCAGTTTTAAAAGTAAAGTTAAAAAGGAGTGTTGTTTTGGAAGATATACAGTAACCCCTTCTAAAAATAAGATATATATTTTTTTTTCAGACTGAAGATTTAATAACTCATTAAATAACTCGAATCAGAAGTTTAAAAGAATAATTATAACTTAGTAAATTAGCATAACACAAATTAGTTTCCGATTATGTTAACTCAATAATAAGTGCAGTATTCACCTTGGCGTTAGCTTACGGAATGATTTAAGGAGCAGATGAAGTTCTAGTTTCATCTAATTCCACAGCTACACAACCGTTCCGCTGTCCATCTAATCAGTATCAATGCACTGGGACTGCTAGATGTATACCATTAAATTTGGTTTGCAACAACGAATTAAATTGTCCTAGAGAAGATGATGAAGGACCTCTTTGCAGTGAGTAGAGTCCGATTAAATATTACTTTCTACTTTCTTGATCTGAGTTTGATTTTGTCCAGATGTTTGGATTCTAATTAGATTACCATCTCTTTATTTGTAATTGCAAAAGTTTAAAATTATGCAATCCTGAAGAAACTGTTCGATTTGACCTCATGAACGAAAACATGATTAGGTAATAGTACTAGATGATCATCATGCAAGTGGTTCTGTGAGTAACAATGATGGTATCATGATGAAGAGTTGGACCTAGCTCACTTCAAGATCGAGTAGTAGCTTGATGCATGGACATGCTCTGTTTGGCAATAGCAGATCAAGTCGCATGGAAATTTCAGCTAGCACATGAAGTATTTTAATGAACCATGCTGGTTGGGATTTGATGCACACACACACACGCATGTACACCCACACACTTTTGAACATGCTGTAGTTGAAATGCTGCAGGCGGTGCCAGGATTTTGATTTGGGGGTGGGAAGAGGAAGAGGGGCAGTTTTTTCTTATGGCAAAAGCCTATAAATCACACAATATGTATGGGGCAAGTAAGAAGGCAAAGCAATCTAATTGGGGGAAAATTCCCCCTTGTCCCCCCCTGTAGTGCTGCCATCGAATGAAGTTATGTTCAGGGGTTGCTTCTTAAAGTGAGAGGTGTAATTGGAAACCTAGTCATTGTTGTCTCTTTTGCATTTCAGATGAACATTCATGCAACATTGGAAGTGGTGGATGCAGTGACTTTTGCAAGCAAACCCCATTTGGTGCCATTTGCACATGTCCACCTGGCTATGTTTTGAATGGAACTAAGTCATGCATTGGTAAGCATGAGGGTCATTTTCATGTTTGTGACTTTCATATCATTTACAAAATTTATTTTGGGTCGTGAAGAATAGTGAGGCAACTGATAAAGTTTAGGAATCCATAAGAAATCATGGGAGAAAAAAATATGCAGTCAAATTAAGAAAAAGTTACCTTCTTTTTTCTGGCTGCTTATACAATCTATATGTAATCTACCACACTACTGTGTAGGAGTGGAACACAATCTAATTAACACATGAGTTAAAGATTAATGGAATAATCAAAAAAATTTGTATAAAGATTCAGAAGATGTAATCCAGCTGGATCAGGTTACTTTATCAGCTGACCCAATTAGAAATAAATTATGATGGTGGGCACACCATGAAAATTGTGTGATGGTTGTGAAGACAATCTGCTTAAATCTCTCGACAGAATCTGTGTGTTTCCTATGTAGCTGCAGAACCTAACAGTAGTGTGACTTTAATTACTTTAAATTGAAGTCTTCAAAAAGTGGGGACGAACATTGCTCACAATTTTGTGTTTCAATGCAAATAAGTTGTGTGTATCTTTATAATTCCAGATATCGATGAATGTGCAACATTGGGCACTTGTAGTCAACACTGTGCAAATGTAGATGGGAGCTTTTCTTGTTCATGTTCGGATGGTTATGAGTTGATGCAGAACAGTAAAACATGTCGGGCTGCAGGTAATACTACAATCTTGGTTTTGCTATTTCATTCTTCTGTGAGAAGTTTGTGGGGTCTACTTAACTTCAGAAAATGTAGTTTATATCAAAGGAAGGTTCTCCTGCCAGACAAGGTATGCGTAATCATATTAGTTCAACCAACACAGAGTATTGGGTTGAGGTTATCAAATCTAACTAGTCTGATCAACTCTTCTCTCTTTAAAATGTCTCTCCTCCTGAGGTTAAACACTTAAATTTAACTCAAGTGAGATGTTTTCATGTTCTATTCATTGTATTTTTGTAAAAGTGAATCTGTGTAAATTTTGAGGTGTAGCTTTGAAAAGATGCATTTCTTCTTCTTCATTTTTTAGTCAATGGAAGTTTCACATTATGTACATGAAGCGATATGTTTTTTTTAGGAGAAATTAGGAGAAATGGTCCTTTAATCATTTTTAGTTAATGCACAAATCACCTCAGGCATATGATACACAGTTATTTTCTCACCAGTTTGAAAACAAATTTTTCCTACTAGGATAACTAACACGGATGAGTGATTTCAATCACAAAAGTGCCCGGTGTATCCAGGCTGGATTTCTGTAATTTTATACACACAAATAACCGTAGGCTACTTGGCTGTGGTGTGCATGGGTATGCCAGATAAACAATCATTGTTCGAGTGGAAACACAATACACTAAACAGGAAGTCGTGTTGGTAATTGTCAGACCTGAGTTTTCAGGATAAACTTAGGTGTCGGGTGCAGGTAGGCTTAAAGAGAAACTTTTTGGCGTGTAAATACAGCCTTTTCTCTCAGGACTTGTGCCAATGCATGTATAGGCACCAGGTAGCGTAACCAGAAGACCACTATGATATATGATCCATCACTTGTTTGAAAGGAAATATTCTTCAGGCCTGATTTTGTATTAAGTAAATGGAAGACATTTAAGCTTTATCTCTCCTACATATTGTTTCTAGTATTGAAAGTTGTGGTTTCAACTTTGTTTGAAACTGACAAGGAAATAATTAAGAAACTTGGTGTTTACATAATTTAATTGTATTCTTTTGGTTTATGTTTTTGTGAAGTATTACATTCTTTCTGACCAAAACTGAGAAATTAAAAGCTGTAAACAATGACATGACATTAGAAGAAATCGTTTAGAAGTGGATAAACCCTGCAGTGCTTAGAATGCAAGTGGACAAAATAGATCAAAAGTAAATTTTAGGGGGATGATACTTTGGGGGTAGGATTTCTGGGGTAGATTGTATTGGGGATTGGGACTTTGTAAAGATATGAATTATACAAATAATTAGAATGGTGAACTTGCCCTGTGTTGCAGAGGTATGCATTCTACAGTGTGCTAAAATTATAGTTGGTTCATGTTTTTAGCTCAACATTCCTTTAAGGGATTTGAGCTTATGCGATGACTAACTTTAAGAGCCAGGTTCTTGCCTGGATTTGTTTAGATTTTTACAGTGTATATTTTATCCTTAGCGTGTTTCGGATACTTTGCTGTGTTGCTATGTTTGCCTTATATAGATCGATATGTTGATGAAATATCAATTCATATTGTTGCGTTGTTTTAACAAATTCTACATTCCAAAATTTACTAAAACTGTTTCAAATACTTAGTTTTCACTCAACGCAATCCGAAGGATTGTAGCATATATAATAATATTGGCTTGAGAAATACCACCAAATATTTCCGATTGAAATAAAGCTATATTTTTATTGGCTGGAATGTCAAAGTACCGTCTGGCACATATGCTAATCGAGCTTGATGTCCCATTTGGGATTCTCCCAATGTGTTGTCCAATTGGGGTATAACTTTTGTAGTCGCTTATTTGGGCTATAAATTTTGTTTAAAAAAACCTATTACAAGCTTAGGAATGGCTAAATAGCTTATATAGGTTATTTCAACCGTATAATGTGATTACTGACCTTAAAAGTGTTAATAACTCACTAATAAAAAAAAAAAAAAAAAAAAACACCTTTGAAATTCAGCATGAGTTCCCTGTTGCATTAGACGCATGACCTGCCTTGCAGTATTCTTCATTTCTTTCATTTTCGGGTAGTTTTCTTCTATTGGGAAATTTTCTTTCATTTGTGGGTAGTTTCCTTCAATTTTTGGGAAATTTTGCTCATTTTTAGAAATTGTTGCTCATTTTTGGGAACTTTTTGGCCAATATTAGGGTAATTTCCCTCAGTTCCAGACAATTTTCTTTGATATTCGTGAAAATTTCTTTCAGTTTTGGGTAGGCCTACTATTTTTTTTTAATCCAGAAAAAAAATTCTTTTAATTATTGGAAAATTTGACTCATTTTCAGGATTTCTTTAATCATTTTTGGAACATTTTGCTTATTTTTGGATAATTTTGCTCTCTTTCGGAATTTTTTTGGCCAATTTGGGTTTTTCTTTCAAAAACTTTTTTTTTCTTCTTTCATTTCTAGACAAATTCTTTCAATTATAGGAAAATTTTCATCCATTATCGGGAAAATCCTTGTTATTTATATGTGATGGCTATCTTAAAGGATTCAGGGGTGAAGTAAATCCATCTTATATTAAAGAGGACTTCAAAAGAAAGTTTAAAGATTGTTTTAGTTATTTTTTGTTATAATGATTGCCACTTGAAAGTGTATTTTTGGGATGCTATTAGGCCTAGGTGCAATTGTGATTCATTGCGATAAATAATCATTTGCTCAGAATGGCTCATACATTAGCAGTAGTTACAATCATGTCTTGTTGCAAGGATGTAAAAATCCATCTTGATGATATACAAAAGTATTTTGCTGTTGGTATGTTTGTAATATGATTTCTATTTCACTTAAATGCAAACATTGTCAATAAAATTTACATCATATTGATGTTGAGGCTTAGCTATTTTAGGCTTACTTGAAAAACAGTGTTCTCATAATTAAATGATATTAAAGCTCCCACGCAGTGGGGCAACTATAGTCCTGCCCATAGGGATTTGGGCCTCTTCAGCGATGTCAGAACCACGGCTGCAGGGGGCATTGCCCTGGCCCAAGAGTAAGGGGGCAGAAGGCGCCCTTTTGAAATTGTGTGGACGGGTAGGAGGTGCCCTTTTGAAAGTTGTGGGTGGACCAGTCTAAATCCTGGATGCGCTCTTTTGAAACTTATTTGAAGTTATTCTAGGTCATTCTTCAAATAGATATCCACTCACTCACAAATGCTACAAAATACATAAAGGTTGTCATTTTAGTATTCATTTGACATAAATAAAGCATATAATTTTACCAGGGGCACCGATATTGAGAGTCGTGGTGGAGGGGTATGCCCCTAATAATTTTCTAAGCAGCAGTTTTCAAAAGAATCCTTTTACTTGTTCGCCTGATGGGTAATTGTCAACTTTAGTCCTGGCTCCCCAATCGTTGAACCCGTAGGCGGAATTTGCCTACCGAAAGTGTGGGAAAGTCCAAAGTGACCAGCAAAAACTGTCAACTGATTTGAAAATGGAAAGTGCCACTCATTTAATTAAAAAAAAAAAAGCATATAACTTGATTTTCTGCTCTGTCCGCTTCCCCAAGCTCCTCCTGACAACCCTGGCGCTTTGGGTCCTTTAACAAAGATATTTCAGTGTCATTGTTTAAGGCTATAGACCCAAATCGATTTTTCCTAGAGCCTGTAAGGTTTACCCACCCTTAAGCATTCCCAACCTTTCGTTGCGCCACTGTTAATCAAACTTGTTTTCCTATCTAAAAACCTAAGCCTACCCAATGTAACTTCCCTCCAACAACATGAGTCTTATACCCACCCTAAAAACATATTGAGCTACTAAATCATTTATGTTCTAGTATCACAACGATATTAAAGCTGCCTCTTGAATTTTCCCCTCAAAATAAACATCAAACATGTATTTTTTTCCTAACAACCCCAGCCTACTCAAATTAACAACTCACCAACAAAAAACAGGCTTGTAACCACCACAAAGAATATGTTGAGCTATTCTATCATATATGTTCTAGTTTATTTATTTCTTGTATATCTTTCTAAACAGGTTCATGTTTTTGAAGTATGTATTTCTATTGGTTCATGTGTTTGAAGTATGTGTTTCTATTGGTTCATGTATTGAAGTATGTGTTTCTATTGGTGCATGTATTTGAGGTATGTGTTTTTATTGGTGCATCCAGCTGAAGTATGTGTTTTTATTGGTTCTTGTATTTGAAGCATATTTTTTATTGGTTCTAGTATTGAAGTATGTGTTTCTATTGGTGCATATAGTTGAAGTATGTGTTTCTATTGGTGCATGTATTTGAAGTATGTGTTTCTATTGGTGCATGTATTTGAAGTATGTGTTTCTATTGGTGCATGTGTTTAAAGTTTGTGTTTCTTTTGGTGCATGTATTTAAAGTATGTGTTTGTATTGGTTCTAGCATTTAAAGCATGTGTTTTTATTTGTGCATATATTTGTGGTATATGTTTCTATTGGTGCATTATTTTCATTAAAAACATTTATACAGCCCAAATACTGTAAAATGATACATACAAATGCGCTTTACAAAAAAATGAATCAATTGATAAAAAGTTAAGACTAGTAGATAAAAGATAAGAATATACCTAGAATTATTAAAGCTGGAATATAGAATAAAAAGACAAAAGCAATAGGATTAACAATGAATGTAATAAGAGGAATAATCTAAAATGTTGAGAGTAAAATAAAACTTAGCAAGTCAGGTTGTATAGGCACTAAGATAGTAAAAAGTCGTCATACAAAAATGAGAGCTATAAGATGTAAATATTTATAAGATTGTTAAAAGAATAAAAGATAAAATAATGTAAGATAGTCTAAATAGGTAAATACAGTAAAGAATATAGTGGTTAAAAACTAAAGATAACACATTTAAGCAGGAGGGATAAAATAGTAGTCAAGAATTAATTGCATTAATGGCAGCTGTAAAAAGGTAAGTTTTAAGGCTTTTCTTAAAATGAGCAAGGCAAGTTTCACTTCGTAGATGATAAGGCAGGTCGTTCCAAAGTTTGGGTGCGGCATGGTAAAAACCTCTGCTTTCAAACTGGCTTCTAGTTCTGGGTACAGTGAGGAAATGTTTTGATTGAGATCTGAAATATCTAGTTGGTTGATATGGAATTAATAAGTTTGACAGATAACTGGGAGAAGGGCCATGAACTGAGAGCCAGTGTAATTTAAAAAGCACTGGTGAAATGTGGTGTTACTTGGAGGTTCTAGAACAAGTGTGGCAGCTGAGTTTTGAACCAATTGCAATTTCTTTAAAAAGGCTATCAGGTAATTAAATATAAGAAGTTACAGTAATCAATATGAGATGTAATTAATGCATGAACTATGGATTCGCATGAGTCGTCATTTAGATACTTACGGATTTGCCAAAGATTGTAAAGATTATAAGAAGCCTTTTTACAAACCGCAGCTATCTGTGTCTCAAATGAAAGGTTCTTATCAAAAATAATACCAAGATTACAAACATTGTCAGCAGTTTGGATATTCACTTAACCCACTTTAACTGATATATCAGGCAAATTAGCAAGTTGCTGCTTAGAACCGATGAGTATGACCTCAGTTTTGTAATCATCTATTTTGAGATAATTACTGAGAAACCAGTGTCGTACATCGCTGTTACATTGCTTCATTCCGACCAGCGCGATATCTCTAGAGAAGTCACTGCCAGCTTGGAAAGCAAGGTATAAGTGGTGGTCATCCGCGTACCCTTCACAATTTAGAAGGTGCCTATTGACTCTATCATAAAATTGTGATAAGTACAAATTGAATAGTTTGGGTCTGGTACAACTCCCTTGTGGAACACCACATTTTAAGGGAAACTTTTAGAGCTATTCCCATTTATCAATATATGTTGATTTCTGGCATCTCAAGGGCCTTGAAACCATTCTAATGGTGTACCCTTAATATTCAGACGATTTTCAAGGCAATCAAAGAGAACATCATAATTAATCGTATCGAAAGCCGCCGAGAGATCTAACATAACATGTAGAGTTACTTCCCCAATGTCCATGTTATGCATAATGTTAGAGTGCAACTTTAAAAGTGTAGTTGAAGTATGTGCTTTTATTGGTTCTAGTATTTAAAGTATGTGTTTTTATTGGTTCCAGTATTTAAAGCATGTGTTTATATTTGTTCATGTATTTGAGGTATGTGTTTCTATTGGTGCATGTATTTGAAGTATGTGTTTCTATGGGTGCATGTAGTTAAAGTGAGTGTTTTTATTGGTCTAGTATTTGAAGCATGTGTTTATATTGGTTCATGTATTTGAGGTATGTGTTTCTATGGGTGCATGTAGTTAGAGAATGTGTTTTTATTGGTTCTAGTATTTAAAGTATGTATTTGTATTGGTTCATGTATTGAAGTAAGTGTTTCTACTGGTTCATGTATTGAAGTATGTGTTTTTATTGGTTCATGTATTGAAATATGTGTTTCTATTGGTTCATATATTGGAGTATGTGTTTCTATTGGTTCATGTATTGAGTTATGTGTTTCTATTGGTTCATATGTGTTTGTATTGGTTCATGTATTTGAAGTATGTGTTTTTATTGGTTCATGTATTGAAGTATGTGTTCTCTTGGTTCATGTATTGAAGTATGTGTTTCTATTGGTTCATGTATTGAAGTATGTGTTTCTATTGGTGCATGTATTTGAGGTATGTTTTTATTGGTTCTAGTATTTGAAGCATGTGTTAATTGGTTCATGTATTTGAAGTATGTGTTTTTATTGGTGCATGTATTTTAAGTATGTGTTTCTATTGATGCATATAGTTGAAGTATGTGTTTCTATGGTGAATGTATTTGAAGTATGTGTATTTACTTCTAGTTATACCATACCTTCCATGCTATTGATATACAATCTGGTCACATGACCTGATTCTTACGCACTTCTAACCGACCCTAAAAACCTAGTTACCAGCCAAGCCCTGACCTCCATATTACCTCACTATAAACCCTCGCTCTTTTCAGTGCGTTGTTTGCAAATCGCTGGAATTGGTTATTTTTTCTTTTAATTAATTTAACCTCTTTCCACCAATTTTTTCTTTTGCAGCTTCTACTAGGCAGGTGTTTCCGCTGCTCTATCTTAACCGGTTTGCCTTTTCAAGTCTTCCTAGGTAAGACGAGGTAGCCATGGGCCCGGGTTTTCTTCGGTCCAAATCCCAGGACTTTCCTGTGTAGCCTACAATTAGGATAGAGTGTTTTTGTCTCCATCCGCGCAAAGCGGGTGACTAGTTCGAGAGTGTCCCACCCTCGTGGCGGGTGTTTTTAGGCTCTAGAGCACCAGGAGTGCCTGTCTAGTGGACCTTTTGCCCCTGGGTTTAGGTGTCTTTCACCCTTGGCCCCGCCCTTTCATGAGGAGAGCCTAGCGTTATTCTATGCATTGTATTTACATGTTGATATATCTTTAGTACAGGTTCTCGTATGCATTAGGCCAATTTCTTCAAACGATGTTGGCGCATGCGCATTGGGTCGGCATCACCACATAGTGTTCGAGTTGGCTTCTTACAGCTCCAAGGAGCTACAGTTGTTACAAGAGAGCCTATATTATTATTAACGTTACCAGTGTTGTATATGGTGTTTTCCTTTTTCTCACATAAAATTAAGACAAAGTTTTTAATTTTCAAGCCCAAATTTTGGGTCGTTGGAGAGACCTGGAAGGGGTCTCTCCGACGTCCTCTTTACAGGAGATCTTATCTTTTTTTTTATCTCCACAGATGCCAAGTTACTCAGTGGTTCGTGTTTTCCACGCTGACCCCTACGTTATTCAAGAATTTGCGTTTTATGCTTTTTCTCAGGTTCTAAATTTTTTTCAGATAAAGAAGTTTTCCGTTCAATGTTTTTTGATGTACTTAGTTGCTGTGGCTTGTCTCCCTATAAACGTGATCGAGGGTTATAGGTACATCCTCCATAGGGGCGTCTTGGTGTATTTGTTTATCATGTATGCATTCATATATATATATCTTTATTTTTCAGAAATTATGAATCAATTAGTCTCAGAGTTTCTACTTACGCTATGGTCACCTTCTTTATAAGATTACTGAGTTGTGGAAGCCTGTGTTTGTAGTTTACTGTGTTAACTTTTTCGTGATTAACCCCCTGGAGGCCTCCATAGTTTTGTAATGGGATAACGCACACCCTACAATTAACCTAAAAAAACACCCACTAGCTACAAAGCTACGTGGTCAGGTGATAAGTGACAATCTTCGCAAGAGGTATAGCACCACGAGAGCTATTTTCTTTTTGGTCCCGTAGCCATTAGCTACGCAGTTCCACGGCCGTGTGAACGCTATTAATAAGATTATCCACGTAGAACGTTACAGTTCCGCAATTATTTTCACCAGTATCATGGACACGGGGGACAGGTCCCGGAGTGTCGGTGCATTACGCACCTAAGATGTCCTGCGATGCATAGCATACAAACGCTAATTCTCTGAATTACGCTACGGTGACATCCATCTCACGTGTTACGCATGCAGATTATGCTGCGAGTCCAACCCTTGTACTCTATGCAGCGATTGGGATCAAGCAGCGTGGTCAGAGCACAGACTCTACCGTGACCAGCACTTTCAAAGAGCGGCCGAGAGAGTGGAGAAGCGATGGTCAGATAACCTGTCTACGTCTCCCCCCCTTCCCACTTCCACCACCACCCAAGCTTAAAGCGCAGCCCATCCCGCCTGTGAGGCGGGGCCGCCGCCCACTCTCAGCAGGGCACCTGACGACGGGCCTCCACAGCTGAGTAGGCATATGCTAACACATACCCCAGTGGTGCCATACGCTGTGGCAGAGCCTTACCCTCCCGTCACCCCGGTGAAGTCTTCTGAACGAGGCAGACCCCGGAGGAGAGACAGGGATTGGGACAGTGCATACAAGGAGAGACAGAGATTGGGACAGTGCATACAAGGAGAGACAGAGTCTAAGTCACTAGTCCTCTTCCTCCTCCTCCTCTTCCTCATCCTCTCTTGAATCCAGGCGGAGGCGTAGGAAGTGACGCAGAGGAAATCCCCTCGAGGATCCTACCTTTCAGGACACACTCAAGAAAACACTTGTGACTTTGGTGTCCCAGGCGCTGGAGCGGAGGCTACCGTCTCCTGCTCCTCAACCCCCCCCCTCTCCCGCCTGGCAGCTGCTACTGCCGCGGCTTGGCATTTCCGTGACCCTAAGGCCTTGGGGGAGGATGTCCTCGACATCTATCCCTTGGGAGAATAACTTGATTTTTTGGACGTTTTTGATCTGGACACGGCACGGGACCACCCTTGGAAAGTGTTGCATCAACGATGCAGATTGCACTGGATAAGACCCCCGTATCCTACGGGATACCTGACGAGGTCTTCTTCCCACCCCCTTTCCCAGTGGACCCCCTTTTACAAGGGGAGCGGGTTGCCCAGCTTATGGACTTCCTAGAATGGGAAATCAAGCTGGATGTTACAGAAGCACCTCTCATAGAGGCTGGCACACAGTTTTAGCGTAGACTGCTCAGCTCAGCTCTAAGGGATACTAAGCCAATGACTAGGCAATTTCCCGTTGATGCATCCCTGGTGTCCAGGGTTAGGCATTGGGCTAGGACCCCAGACAGGGACCAGACAGCCTACAACAAATAAGTTGATAAGGCCACGCGTGTCCAACCAGCTGATCTCGGATGGAGTGTGGCAACTCCTCCGCCAGCCTGTGAGTGGCACCGCAGCAGTATCTAGCTCCGTGGCCAGGGCTAAGAAATTTCTTAACCCTGCGGTCCAGCGGAGGGATGATTCCCTAACAGTGGTCGACCGAGCCATACAGCGGGGTTTTAAATACCAAGTCCTTGCCGTATGGGTGACAGAGGGCTTAGACTCGGTTTTGCGTAGGCATCTACCAGTCGACGTCCTTACAAAGACCCTGCCTCTGTTAACCAACTCGCCTGAGCCTCCACAAAGGTAGTCCGGGAGAGGCGCGAGAATGTTCTCCCTCTCCTTGGACTCTCTGACGCCACTCGGGCGGACTTCGGTGCTGGCCAACACAAGGCCCGGACCTATTTGCAGGTCACTTCCAAGATGTTCTGTCGCGCCAAGCTTGCCGCCAGGACGATCTTTGGAAGATTCTGATGCGGTTAGCGAAGACGACGTCTTTTTCTTCTCTTCCCACCAATGCTGTCCTTCAGCCCTCATACGAGGCCGAGGTGCGTTTAACCAGCGACAGACCTGGCGTCGCTGTGACACAGTCACGGGGCCCTATACAGCTTCTTCCTCTCGCCAGGAGTCCACTTCGTAGACTGGCAGAGTGACCGTGGCAGGGACCGATTAACGCTCCTTCCCCTCTGCATGCAGATCGGGTACTCCCTCCTCCCGAGGAAGGGGAAAGGGTAGGGGACAGCATTTCTGACCCACCAGCGACTCCTCCATTGAACGACGTTCCAGTTGGGGGGAGTTTGGGAAAATTTTCAGAGGCATAGGAGAGAGTCACCACATACAAATAGGTGCTACGAACCATTCAGCAGTTTTCCGTCTAAAGTTCTTAACTCCCCTGCTCCAGGGGGTCTTTCGCCCCACCCCTACGCCTCGTCTAAATGACCACGCAGAGTTGTTAAGGACAGAAATTGGGGAATTGCTGGCGGAGAACGCCATCACCCTTATTTTAAACCCTTCCAGGAACCTTGTAATGTCCACTATTTTCCTGGCTCCCAAGAAAAGGAACAAGTGACATCCAATTATCAATCTGAGACTACTCAACAGGTTCAATTGTCCGTTAAAGTTCAAGATGGAGACTCTCCACTCCATGCTCTCTCAGTTGACGAGGGGCCTGTGGCCCACCTCTGTCGACCTCGCGGACGCATATTTCCATGTGCCGATGCTCGAGGAACACAAGTTTTCTGTTGTTCCAATTCGAGGGAGTTCCATACACATTCAGGGCATTACCCTCTGGGCTATCGACTGCCCCGAGAGTCTTTACCCAGATGACGAGAGTTCTAGCGGCCTTCCTACGATGGCAAGGCATCAGAATCTTTATGTACCTAGACGACTGGCTGATCGTCGCAGTAGATTTAGTCACAGTCGCGAAACACATGAACGTGGTCATAAGAGTGGCACAGAACTAAGGGTGGGTAATCAACCGCGCCAAGTCCAACCTAGTTTCATCTCAGACTCCCACTTCTGAAAGCAGTTGGAATTTTACTCAAGGTCGTATAGGACCGACGGAGGAGAGGATCCTAGCTGTGAGGGCGGGAGCCCACGTCCTTCTCTCTTTACCGGCATCGCCAGCGAGAGCTTGGCTGGTATTCTTGGGGAATAGCCAGCCTAGTAGATGTAGTCCCCATGTGCAGGTTTTACATACGGGATCTACAATTTCATCTACTGAATCATTTCATACCATCCAGGATAGACCTCAGAGTCCTCGTCCCCCATACGCAGACGATGGTCCCCACATTTGGTGGTGGTGCGTCCACTCTCACCTGTCACAGTGAGCGATTTTACCACCCGTCAGACCTTCGGTGTCAGTGGTGACCAATGCATCTTTGACGGGGTGGGGAGCACATTTAGTGTGGTTTCAAGTCGCAGGATTCTGGACGGACACTTGGTGCGGTCAGCACATCAATCTGTTGGAACTAGAGGCAGTACGCCGGGCTCTTGTTTATTTCCTACCACAGGTACGGAACAAGACTGTTCTCATACACACTGACAACACCATGGTAGTGGCGTTTATCAACAGACAGGGAGGCACGAGATCCAGGAGTCTTAGGATCATAGCCAAGTCCCTTCTGTCTTGGTGCATGATGAAAAAGGTCACACTTTAGGCGGTCCACCTGCCAGGCAAGGGGAACATGATCGCGTATCTGTTATCTCGCCTCCAAAGAGCCCCCACACAATGGGCCCTCCTCCCACGGGTGGCCAAGGCGATCTGGTTGACCTTTGGTCTCCCGGACGTAGATCTGTTCGCGTCCATGGACAACCACAAGCTATCAATATTTTGCGCTCTGACACCCTACTCGAGAGTCTTGTAAGTAGACGCATTCATTATCAGGTGGATCCACTTTGTGGGCCATGCCTTCCCACCGTTTGCTCTGGTACCGAGAGTGCTGGGCAAGGTGATGTACGATCAGTGTCTCATGTTTCTTCTGGTAGCTCCCAATTGGCCTGGCCAACTGTGGTTCCCTCAGCTGCTCAATCTTGTTGCAGGTTTCCCGAACAAGCTTTTGGTCACGGACGAGTTAGTTTTAATCCCGGGCTCCTGCAAACTGCACCACAATCCAAGAGCACTCCATTTTACTGTGTGGCCTCTATCTGCGAATCCCTTGTGTTGCAGGGTCTTTCAGAGGCAGCTGCCCAAATGGCAACTGGAAGCCGGAGATCTTCCACTTTGGGGATGTATGCTTTTAGACTCGAAATGTTCGAGACTGGTGCCGGGATAGATCGGTTTCTTCACATACTGCGCCTCTTGGTGATGTAACAGATTTTTTGTTGGTCCACTTTAACCTGAATAAATCCATCAATACAGTTAGGGGGTTCAGGACAGCAATAGCAGCTATCCACTGGAAAGATTGATTAAAGGAATGTTCTTACAAAGACCCTCAGTTTGGAACCTCGCTCCCCCTTGGGATATGCAGGTGGTTCTGGAGACATTGGCACAAGCTCCGTTTCAGCCTTAACGAGAATGTCTTCTCAAGGAAGTGATAATCAAAAGGGTATTTTTACCCTGCGGCCTCTGCTAGACATAGAGGCGCCATTCACACGCTTTTACTCAAAGAGGGCCATATACCCTTTGAATTGAGGGGCGTTCGACTCGTGCCCGACCCGGCCTTCTTAGCCAAGAATCAGACGTTAGAGTTTTCACTGGAACCTATTTTCCTTCCGTCACTCGCTACGTTTTCTGACAAAACAGGATAAGGTCTGGTTTCCCGTTTGATGTCTCAAACACTTTATCAAACGTACCCAATTTTTTTCGAAAGGACATCACCGCTTTATTCCATCCTTACAAAAGCCGCATTGCGCCGTCTCGCATGATACGATTTCACGTTGGATTGTTCAGGCAATCACATACAATAAATCCGCATTATTCACGGAGCGTTCGCTTAAGACACATAAGGTACGAGGCATAGCTACATCAATTGAGCTTTTTGGTGGGATTCCCCTTAACAAGATTCTTCGTGTTGCGGTATGGAAAACACCAGCCACGTTCGTCTCCGCATATTTGAAGGATATACCGGACTATCAAGGCGGAGTTGCAAGGGCAGTGTTCTTTCTAGAGGGGCCCACCCCTTGAGGTGAATATTCTTTAGTTATTCACGTTCTCCCGTTCTGTTGGGGTTCTTACGTTAATTTTCTTAACGTCTTAATTGTTCATTAACGGATTTCGGCCGCTGTTCTGGCACGTTTAATTCTTTTCTTTTTACTAACCAAAAATTTTGGCCGTTGTTCGGGCTCTTGTTATTTAGTTTTTTTATACTAACGAAACTTTGCCGTTGTATTGGCGATTGTTTTTTCGTTATTTTACTAATGGAATTTTGCCGGTCTTTGACACCTTTGATTTCGTTTATGTTTTACTTATGCGGTTTTGCCGTGGTTTTGGCAGTTTCTGCTTAACAATATAACTTTACAGACGGTTTGATCACTTCTTGCTTTCCTAAACTGCTCCGGTCCTCTGACGAACATGGTGAGTTTTTGTCATGACGTTTTGAGCATTGTTTACACTTTGATTCTGTTCACTAAGGGTTTGTGTTTGCATGTTTTCACGGATATTTAACCTTTGTTCGGTGGACGTTTTACCTCAGTTATTCTCAACAGAGTGCTCTCTGTTTTCTTGTCATTTAGTGGGTTACTATTTTTGATACTTCCTATCCGGAGGTCTTTCGTCCTTAAGAGGAGAAGGAATTTCGTCCCTTAAGTGGGATAAGACTAGTGCGAGTTTTAGTACCAGCCTTTAAAAAAAAAAAAAAAATGCTGCGACCTGAACTCCCCCTTCTTATCCTCGGTCGTAATCTGGTTGCTTATTAATAGCATGGAAGGTAAGGTATATCTAGAAGTAAATTTACCCCACTAAGCGTAGGGGGGATATTTATGAGAGTTATACTAGCTTACCTTCCATGCATCCTGGCCTGCCTCCCCTCTCGTTCAGGCTTGGTGGAATGTTAAGTGAGGGTTAGTAGAGGTAATATTATGGAGATCAGGGCTTGGCTGGTAACTACGTTTTTAAGGTCGGTTAGAAGTGCATTAGAATGAGGTCATGTGACCAGATTGCATATTAATAGCATGGAAGGCAAGTATGACTCTCGTAAATATACCCGCTACACTTAGCGGGGTAATTTTATTGGTGCATGTATTTGAAGCATGTTTCTATTGATTCTTGTATATGAAGTATGTGTTTCTGTTGATGCATGTGTTGTAGGTTTGTGTTTCTATTGGTGTATGTATTTGAAGTATGTGTTTGTATTGGTTTTAGCATGTATTTGAGGTATGTGTTTCTATTGGCTTGTGTATTTGAAGTATGTGCTTCTATGGGTGCATGTAGTTGAAGTATGTGTTTTTATTGGTTCTAGTATTTGAAGTATGTGTTTCTTTTGGTGCATGTATTTGAAGTGTGTTTCTGTAGGTTCATGTATTGAAGTATGTACTTCTTTTGGTTCATGTATTTGAAGTATGTGTTTCTAATAATTCATGTAATGAAGTATGTGTTTCTATTGGTTCATGTATTCGAAGTATGTGATTCTGTAGGTTCATTTATTAGATACATAGCCTCCTATTGGTAAATTTTGATGACTTTCTATTGTTTCCTCATCAGATCCAGCCGATCCTGAACTAATCATAGCTGCCCTTTATCGTCTCTTGGTTTACAACCTGAGGACCAAGGAAATAAGAAGTGTATCCAATGGTTTACGACTTGTATATGCCACAGATTTTGATAATGTCACTAACAGGATTTTTTTCTCACAAAATCATTTGGATGCTCTTTACAGTACTAATGGCACAGACAGAACCATGGTAAAGTTTGTTCTATTACAATTCTACTTGTGGTCAGTTTAAGAATTACAAATGTATATGA
This sequence comes from Chiridota heheva, assembly GCA_020152595.1. Classification (NCBI taxonomy): domain Eukaryota; kingdom Metazoa; phylum Echinodermata; class Holothuroidea; order Apodida; family Chiridotidae; genus Chiridota; species Chiridota heheva. Next base: position 70,785 of record JAIGNY010003919.1, on the reverse strand, counting down.
ATATATATATTTAAAAATATATGGACAGGTTGCAATAATTTAAGCTTAATTGGAAGAAAATTTGCTATAACCAAGTAAAATTGCTAAAATCAGTAAAAATTTACCATTTCACAGTATTTTAATTTTAAGACCTTATCATCATAAACTATGTGAATTTTTATGTAAATTTGTGACCTCAGAAAGAGAACATGAATATTCTTATGTTAACCTATTGTTTTTTAATCCTTTACCAACATTGAATCAGAGCAAATGAGTACCAAGAGGTTTTGAATCTCCATCATACCCTTAATCACAATATTTTCACAATTTTCAGTTGCCAAAATTTAGGACAGAAATTTCGAAGAATTACTGTAATTATTCTTTTCTGTGGTACATCACAACTTTTCCATACACGCCAACTTTTCCATAACTTTTCCATAAGCCAATCTCAAAAACTAGAGGAGCATTTGTCATAATTTAAAGATTATTTTGTACATAAATTTAGTCTTTTTCTCATAAGCATATCAACTCTACCTGCCCATATACATATAATTACTTAAATCAACAACATATTTTCTGTAGGTAGTATAATTGTTGCAGTAGTTGTGCTAGACCATTTGTGGGAGGGTGAGGGTAGGGGGACGAGACAGGAAATTTGTCAAATTATGATCCTAAATTTTGTATTGTTTTCTTGGATGCATACTTCAAGCTCCAAACCAACCACCTCTTTTTATGTCATACCTTGCTCTATCCCACCCCACTGCTATTCCGCTCCACCCTCTCCATTCCACATTACCCCTATTGTTTTTGTTGTAACTCACTTCCTATTCCATCTTACTCATGCACCCCGCCTTACTCATTATCCACCCACCTTACTCTTTATCCACCCACCTTGCCTATTCTTTACTCCTTCATTGAAGGCACAAAAACTGTTGAATAATTACTTCATATTTTTACAGATTTTGGACGGTGGAATTGAGTTTACAATAGCCATTGCTGTGGATTGGGTTGGACGTCACATTTATTGGTCAGACTACCTCATAGGATCCATTGAAGTTGCCAACATGGATGGTTCTAATAGATCGAACTTGTTCTTGGAAAATATTTCTAGCCCAAGAGGGTGTGCGTTGGACCCAAGAGATGGGTAAAATGCATTTTATATTTTAGTTTATAAAATTTCTATGGAGTATTTGCATTGTTATGACCCGTGCATTAAATTCCCGTCATGCACGAGTATAAGTATTTGGTTAAGTCTTTTTTACAACAGGTGAATTTCTTAACAAAGCGAAAAAATGTTTGATTTTTGTTGTTTTTTATGCATTTTAAACAAATCAATAACATGGAAATCTTAGAAAAAGATTAATGTTATGGCATCGTGTATATATGCATATTTAATGCACTGACTTTGCACTCCCCTATAGTCGGGTCATTCTACTCGGGCCAAAATCCTTTGCCTCGTGCATAAAATACGCATATAAATACTTCGCCTCAACATTAATCTTTAAGTTCAATACCTTAGTAAAATGTTAGTGTAATAGTTGTCATGGAAACTAGTAAATTGATTAGATACCATTTTCCTTCATTTTAACTAGTGGTTGTTCACTGTTTTTGTCATTCCTCTTGCAAAATCTATTCTGTTTTATTTCCTGAGCAATGACATTGTGTTGTAAGAGATTTGAGTCTTGAATCACTTCTAATGCAAGGTATATGGACGTATAGATGCAACATATCATAGACTTATAATCTAGTAAAACCACAAATATCAGCGCAAAACTATTGAATACAATTTGGTTAAAAATTGACCATTTGATAGTGTCTTGAAATCTTGGGCATTAAATTGCACATTTGTGGAATATTACAAAGTAATCTCGGTATCTTTTTTGGTAATTCCTTTGTTTTTTTGAATTCATGTCGTAAGGAGGTGTGCAGTTAATTCTGTCCAAAATTGTTTGAGTCTTTACCATTCCCCCCAATCAAATTCTAACAGGAATAAGACTTTCCGTTATGTTCAGTGATTGAGATTTAACCCAGAAAAAAATTAAAATTACAAAGTGTTTTTGAGTTTTGCCCAGTCATACATGTTTAGCATAGATTAGAAAAATTAATCAAACTTTCATTAGCCATACTTCAAAAGGTAAGGGAGTTCACAATTTCAAAGCAGGTCTACTCAGAGTTGAACACTGTGTTAACCAATATCTAAATTGCTTTCTAATTATTCTAAAAAAAAGACAATTTTTGTTGAAGTGATTTTTAAAGATTATGATTTAAAAGTTTGATAATTTATCATGCTGAAAAGTTTCTTTTTAGGTCTACCTGCACCCGACACCTGAGTTAACCCTGAAAACTGGGTATGACAATTACCAACCCAACTTCCTGTTCAGTGTATTGTGTTTCCACTCCAAACAATGATTGGTTATCTTCCATTCCCATGCATGCCACACACAGCCAAGTGGCCCAAGGCTATTTGTGTGTATAAGATTACACAAAGCAGAGCTGAATAATCAAAGCACTTTTGTGATTGAAATCACTCATCTGTGTTAGGTGTCCAAGGGGGAGAAGTTATGTTTTCAAACTGGTGATTAAAATAGCTGTGTATCATAATGCCTGAGGTAATAACGTGCATTGATTGGGAATGATTGACAGACCATTTCTCCTAAGGAAAGATATTGCTTTGTGATAAATTAGTCCAAAACGAAGCAAAATTTCTTTCTTTGGTGCCATCTGAAGTTGTGTAATGTTTGTTTTTTATTACAAGGAAGCGATACATATTTTGGACTGACGTGGGGCAGAATCCTTACATTGCAAGAGCTGATATGGATGGTGAGAATCGTCAGACATTGATATCAACAGAAATATATTGGCCAAATGGACTGACTATTGACTATCCGAATGAAAATATTTATTTTGGAGATGCCCACATGGACTTTATCGACAGTTGTGATTATAATGGTCAAAATCGACGAAGAGTTATAAGCAATCTCCTGGTGCGTATTCAACTTGGAAGAAATAAAGAAAATGTATTTCAATGTATTTGCAAAACATTTTGTTTCATTGATTTCATGTTGCAGAGCAAAGCTTTGCATAATTCAACTTTGATAGCATTTGGTTTTGATGCTCATTGCTCAGAAACCAGGTGTGGGTGTGTATGAGGTTACTGATGCATGCTTGTAAACCTGGTATCTCAAGAACCTTATAGTGCAGAGAAGTCATATGAGAGACGGATAGCATGATATCTTATGTAGATAAATTACTAGCTGGGCTTAAAGTAGAATTATACAAATATCATATCCATAAATAGAGCTTTGATTGTAATCAAATTTGGTATGGTACTTGGTATTGATATGTACTTTGTGTTATTGCCATGCCCATCTATTATAAGTTAATGCTTCTTTGCTATAATGACAATAACAATAGAATGTATTTTATTCTATCTCGTTAGTCTGTAAAATTATGGATCTTTTTTTCTAGTCTCTTCAACACCTCAACTCAATGACTCTGTTTGAGGATTACATATACTGGTCAGATGGACATAACAGACAGGTATTGCAAGCGAACAAGCACCATGGTGGTAACATAACCACAGTCTTGAGTGCGCAAGTGCCATACAGCATCATTATAAAACACCCTGCACGTCAGCCACCAGGTATTTTCCCAAAAGTCTGTCTTAAAATTAATTTGATGTACTAGAACAGCAACTATTGTAGATATACTTGTTTTAATTTTTTTTTTAAGTGAAATACATAGACTATTGATAAACAACAACTTCAACAGCCATTGCTTTGCTTAATGTTTTCATACTGTGACCATGGCATGGTATAAGCCCAGGAAAGAGAGGGGGGGACAATTCATACTGAAAGTGGTAGGGGTGTGCAGCTCACTAACTGAAAAACATACCCGCAGTATGACAATTTTTTTGTAACTGCAGTATCAAATAATATAATTTTGACACCCGCAGTATGAAAGAAGTCAATTTTGATACCTGCGGTATGAGTATTTACTTCAAGTTATACCTTAAGCGTAAAAACCCTCCAGGTAGAAGCTGCAACGGAGAAAAGAGTTAGAAAAAAGTTAAATTAATTAAAATAAAAAAGACCATTTCAGCAATGTAAGTGCAAACAACGCGCTGAAAAAAAATGAGGTGGTGGTACATAGGTATTACGGAGGTCAGGGCTTGGCTGGTTACTGCGTTTTTTTGGGTCGGTTGGAAGTGCGTTAGAATCAGGTCATGTGACCAGATTGCATATTAATAGCATGGAAGGTAAGGTATAACTCCCGTAAATATCCCCGCTACGCTTAGCGGGGTAAATTTAACAAAAAAATGTAAAAATGGACCAGCAGTTTAAAATTACCACAGTACAACCTCATTTTTTGGGACCTGCACTACGAAAATATTGAAAAAAAAAGACTTTTTTTATTTATTTTTTATAGTAAAAAAAAAGACACATGCACTACGAAAATGGTGCAAAAAAAGCACCTGCTTAGGCGGCACATATATTTATATCTCACATATTGAAGAGCTCCCCCCCCCCTCTCCCGCGTATAAGAGTTGTAGTATAGCTTGGTAATTTTTTCTGTCCCTTTTAAACAGTTAGTTGCTTTATTTATTGATTTCCTGGAAGGAATTCATGATTAATCTGGAAAACTTGAATTTGCATCAATTTAGTGAGTAAAAGTAAAGTTAGTTACAAAGAAATAAATGGGTTATGTAGGTATATGCGGATCAGTGATGCTTTCTATATCAAAGTTGGTGAAAAAATAGACAAATTCCAACACAATTATATCAATAACAAAGGTTTTGATATGCAATTTTCTGTGTTTTATTTCTCAGGGCTCTATATCAAATATAGTTATTAAAAAGGTTTCGTGTATTTCTCCTTGGTAGTGACTTTTTGTATTCTTACAAGGATTGTGGTATCATCTTTTTCTTCTGATGTTATGTAAGGTACTAATTCTTGTGAAAACAGCCCATGCACCCATCTGTGCCTACTCTCACGATCAGACCCCATGTATACCTGCAAGTGTCCTGTCGGAATGCAGCTAAATGTGGATAAAGTTTCCTGCTCTGGTAAGTTAAACACTTGTTATCTCATATAAAACAATACTTTAAAAACTGCATCCCTTTTTTGAATGATTTATTATGAAATTAGTAAAGATAAGGTTTGTTTACCCTTTTCCTGTATTCTTCTCCGTTGGCTGCACTGTAATGCTGAGAGATAAGTGATTTGCAGCTGTAGGAGCACTATTCTTACCTTGTTATTGATTCTTCCAAACCTCTCAAAAGAGATGTTCAAATGAAAATCCTAAGCACTTTGTGAAATTAAAAAGTGTATTATATACATAGGGAATTTAATTCGGTATACCCAAAAACCAATGGAGAGGGAGGGGGGATTCTAGTTGCATGATAACCTTTTCTTTTCAACCTGAAATTTTATCTGTTGATCTACAAAAAGACCTATAGTTTCTGACTTTATTATTTCAAAAGATTTACTTATATCATGTAAGTAGACAACTACAAAGAATATTTCCCAAATCTTGAGTTTTTCTTTTAATTTTCTTTCTTTTTAAAACCCCCAAAAGACTCTGGACCATTTCTCATGGCTGCAGCTGGGAGTAAAATTTATTCTTTGGGTCTGGAGCCAGCTACAGCTAGTACAGCATTCATGGTTCATATCACAACCTCAAGGACTGCTTATGATATAGATTTTGATCCTCAGACAAGCTTCATTTATTGGACAGAATCTCAAGAGGAGGAATCATATACAACTTCTTCTATCGTAAGTCATTTTCCTCTAGCTTACAGTTCACCTTTTTATGGACTGACAACTTGTTTAGAGCTCCATTTACTCCTGCTTCAATACCTATTCTTGTGGTACTCTCACCCTTATACCACTACCTATCCTTGTAGTACTGCTATCCTTGTGGTTCCTTTGCCCTTCCTTACATTACTTACACACTTGTGGTGCTCTCACCCTTATACCACTACCCATCCTTATAGTACTCCTATCCTTGTGGTTCCTTTGCCCTTCCTTACATTACTAACACACTTGTGGTGCTCTCACCCTTATACCACTACCCATCCTTGTAGTACTGCTATCCTTGTGGTTCCTTTGCCCTTCCTTACATTACTTACACACTTGTGGTACTCTCACCCTTATACCACTATCCATCCTTGTAGTATTCCTATCCTTGTGGTTCCTTTGCCCTTCCTTACATTACTTACACACTTGTAGTACTCTCACCCTTATACCACTACCCATCCTTGTAGTACTCCTATCCTTGTGGTTCCTTTGCCCTTCCTTACATTACTAACACACTTGTGGTGCTCTCACCCTTATACCACTATCCATCCTTGTAGTATTCCTATCCTTGTGGTTCCTTTGCCCTTCCTTACATTACTTACACACTTGTAGTACTCTCACCCTTATACCACTACCCATCCTTGTAGTGCTCCTATCCTTGTGGTTCCTTTGCCCTTCCTTACATTACTTACACACTTGTGGTACTCTCACCCTTATACCACTACCCATCCTTGTAGTACTGCTATCCTTGTGGTTCCTTTGCCCTTCCTTACATTACTTATACACTTGTGGTGCTCTCACCCTTATACCACTATCCATCCTTATAGTACTGCTATCCTTGTGGTTCCTTTGCCCTTCCTTACATTACTTACACACTTGTGGTAATCTCACCCTTATACCACTACCCATCCTTGTAGTACTCCTATCCTTGTGGCTCCTTTGCCCTTCCTTACATTACTTACACACTTGTGGTACTCTCACCCTTATACCACTACCCATCTTTGTAGTACTGCTATCCTTGTGGTTCCTTTGCCCTTCCTTACATTACTTATACACTTGTGGTGCTCTCACCCTTATACCACTATCCACCCTTATAGTACTCCTATCCTTGTGGTTCCTTTGCCCTTCCTTACATTACTTACACACTTGTGATACTCTCACCCTTATACCACTACCCATCCTTATAGTACTCCTATCCTTGTGGTTCCTTTGCCCTTCCTTACATTACTTACACACTTGTGGTACTCTCGCCCTTATACCACTACCCATCCTTGTAGTACTCCTATCCTTGTGGTTCCTTTGCCCTTCCTTACATTACTTACACACTTTTGGTACTCTCATTCTTATACCACTACCCATCTCTGTAGTGCTCCTATCCTTGTGGTTTCTTTGCCCTTCCTTACATTACTTACACACTTGTGGTACTCTCACCCTTATACCACTACCCATCCTTATAGTACTCCTATCCTTGTGGTTCCTTTGCCCTTCCTTACATTACTTACACACTTGTGGTACTCTCACCCTTATACCACTACCCATCCTTGTAGTACCCCTATCCTTGTGGTTCCTTTGCCCTTCCTTACATTACTTACACACTTTTGGTACTCTCGCCCTTATACCACTACCCATCCTTGTAGTGCTCCTATCCTTGTGGTTTCTTTGCCCTTTCTTACATTACTTACACACTTGTGGTACTCTCACCCTTATACCACTACCCATCCTTGTAGTACTCCTATCCTTGTGGTTCCTTTGCCCTTCCTTACATTACTTACACACTTTTGGTACTCTCACCCTTATACCACTACCCATCCTTGTAGTGCTCCTATCCTTGTGGTTTCTTTGCCCTTCCTTACATTACTTATACACTTGTGGTGCTCTCACCCTTATACCACTATCCATCCTTATAGTACTCCTATCCTTGTGGTTCCTTTGCCCTTCCTTACATTACTTACACACTTGTGGTACTCTCACCCTTATACCACTACCCATCCTTATAGTACTGCTATCCTTGTGGTTCCTTTGCCCTTCCTTACATTACTTACACACTTGTGGTGCTCTCACCCTTATACCAATACCCATCCTTGTAGTACTGCTATCCTTGTGGTTCCTTTGCCCTTCCTTACATTACTTATACACTTGTGGTACTCTCACCCTTATACCACTACCCATCCTTGTAGTACTCCTATCCTTGTGGTTCCTTTGCCCTTCCTTACATTACACTTGTGGTACTCTACCCTCTCTTGTCGTATCCTTCACTTTGCAACTTGCTTCTCACAGTCCTTTTTTGGACTGATTTCTATTTTATTGTAATTATCCCATATTTTTGCAATCTTCTCATCCTCTCAGCACTCCTACCCATTTTTGTTGTACTCGTATCCTTTTGGTACTCTTACTCTTCCTTGCAATACTCTTTAGACTTCCTTGGGATACTTCCACCTTTCCATGCTGTACTCTTTCCTTGTGGTAGGCTACTCTTGCTGCACTTTCATTTCTTTTTTGGATTATGTTTTTTTACCCAAGCATTCACCTCTATCAATTCTCTATTTATGCATTGTTACAGACTGCAATTCACCGTGTCACTAGAATGGGAAGAAATGAATCTGAATTTGTTCCGAGTGCCTATTATGGAACACCACATGCAATGGCTATTGATTGGATATCAAGAAATATTATATGGACCAATCCCAAGCACAATACCATTGAAGTGATGAACCTGGAAGGCGATGCTCATTACAGGGCAATATTAGTTAGTAGTAGCAGTGAAATAAGAATTGATGATCCTGCTGCTATCGCAGTGGATCCTATAAATGGGTAAGACATTTTATATTTCATTCTGATTGCAAAGAGTAGGAGGGCACATGAGCCCCACTTTTTTTTAAGTATGGTATCCTGCTGAATTTTCAATGTGAATACTATAAGAATTTAGAACATTTGGGCCATGGTCAGATATCCTCTTTTATAGAATAACTGCAGGAGATCAGACAAAAAGGCAAATTATTCATTGCCCTGTATGGCATCAAAGATTTGTTGCAAATTTGCATTTTTTTGTAAAATTATCAATTTAAATTACTTACTTGTTTTGGTCTTTTTACTATATCTTAACATATTTTAAATGTATTTAAAAGTATTAGCTAGGTTATCCTTAAATGTCCATGTACATTTACCATAAAGAACAATGATCATCACAGTCTGTCTTTATGTTACGCCCACTCTGGGTTTTCAGAAAAGTCCCCCATCTGAATTGAGTTCATTTATACTAGCTAACATGCACATTAGTAAGTGAACTCTTATAACTTCAAAACTAGTGTAAATTCTTATAAAGCCCATAGATGGAAATGTGGAAGGAAGGTAACATTATTGTAAAAAAGGGCATTAAACGCCTACTTGCAAGTGAAATCTGAGAGGACACTTTTGTGTCTGTAAATTTTAAAACCAAACCAGCTAACCGTAATCTACAAATTCTAAAGCGTAAATTGTCATTTAAATTAAAAAAGTACCCCTCTGATTCTGGCATGATTATTAGACCATAAAGTAGTGTAAGTCCATCAGGATTTAGGTCTGACTGATTTTGGGCACATTTTTGGTTAACTCGCTACAGTATGTCATTTTTGGTTAACTTGCTACAGTATGTCATTTTTGGTTAACTTGCTACAGTATGTCATTTTTGGTTAACTTGCTACAGTATGTCATTTTTGGTTAACTTGCTACAATATGTCATTTTAAAGTGAGAAAGACACTGAATAAAGTGTTTCAGCACTTTTTTTTGCCATTCCATGTATCATTACAAGTAAAAGCAAAATATTGGTATCATGAGTAACTCATCATTGTTACCGTTACATCCATGACTTGTCCTTCTCCTTAAAAATTTGTTCCAGCAAATCATAACCACAAACTTACTGTAGCAAATGGTGAGACCACTATATATGATCTGAATTAAAATGACCACTCAACCACACAATAAGGACCTCATCCATTGCTAAAATGATACTCAACACCAACTTCCACAACAACTCAGGACCAACTGGAGAACGAATACAATGGAGCCGTTGATGAGGGAAATTTGATCCTAATTACGTGTGGTTTTCAGAATAAAGAAAAAAAAAAAGAGGAAAAGTCTGACCTGATCTGCCTATTTATCAGATCCAGTCTGACTATTTGAAACTTTAAGGAGCATAACATCTAATATCCACCAGCTATATCTCAACTGTTGGGCTATGTTGAAGCATGGAGCTGAGAGGTATTATCATTTACATCCTCTATATCTTCACATTTAAAGAGGTGCAGTGGCTCAGTGGTTGAGGAGTCTTGCTCGTATGCTAACAGGTTCAATTCCAGTTGTGAGCACTGCATTGTGTCCTTGCGCAAGACACTTTAATCTACTTGCTTCAGTCCAGTCAGCTGTTAAAAAATGAGTACCAGCATTGCTGGGGAGTTAACCTGTGATGGACTGGTGTCCCATCCAGGGGGAGTCATGTGCTCTCATCTGCTTGCGCCATGGCAACCAGGTACCAGCCCTATGGGCCTAATGGCTGGGATGGATTTGATCTATCTTCACATTAAGCATGAAAAGCAGTTCAAGGCCATTTTCTATTTCTATCTTTTGAGGGAGAGGGGGAGTGTGGGAGGTGAAGTTTGAAAGGTGCAGAAGACTTGCAATTATTCAACAATTCTCTGACTCTTGTCTAAAACTTTCAGGCAATTCGTTTCAAACATTAGGCTGCCATGTACTGCTCCAGGGTCCACAGCTGAGAGGAAATTTAGATTGAAGTAATTTAACCTTGTATAATAAGACCTTTGCAGGCAGGCAACCAATGAATCAATTAAATGAGGTGGATATTGAATCAATTAAATGAAGTGGATATTTGAAGTATGTCATATCAAATGGGACTTCAAAAAATGGCTGCAATTTGTCTTCACAGTTCTTGTTCACATTATTCTAATGCTTAAGGCACTTTTATGACCAAAATGTTTGCCCTTTTCCTGTTATCAGGGGTGCTACTAAATTATTTCGAGTGGGAAATGGAAAGAAACTGATAAAAGGTGCTGGTGTGTGTAGGGGGCATTAAAACTGAAATTAAGTGGGTATGTGAAATGAATGGGTTGTTTTGTGACCTCTTTTTGTAATAAGTAATTAGATTTTACTACTACTTTGTAGTTGTCACAAATTTCACAAATGATACAAATTCTGGTGGTTTGATCATCCATACATACTCAGAAAGAAGATAAGTGTCTTTCAAAATTTTAAAAGTATCCCACTAATGATAATTCCTCACTAACATATAATCATGCTTTACGGTATCACAAAACCTTTGATGTTTCTTTTCTCTGCCAGGAAACTGTATTGGGCAGATAATGGTGGTGTCGGTGTTGTCCCTCACATTGCCAAAGCTAATATGGATGGATCTCAAGTCACGGTTATTGTACATGATGGCATAGGTCATGTCGACTTCATATCCTTGGATATCAATGGAGGAAAGATTTACTGGACTGAAAGCAGCCAACAAGTGGTAACAGCCTTTTTTCATTGTAGCATGTAATAGATATCTCCATGGAGCGATCCTGAAAGTGATTTATTGTTACCAGAGTCATGTGACGAAAAGTCTTTTAATATTTATAACCTGTGGGGTGAAATTCAGCTACTTGTGGCTATCAGGGCCTGATTTTCTTGAAAAAGCAACAACAATGAGAAAATTGCTTAGGATGAGAAAAATGAAAAATGCAATGAATTGTGAAGAAGAATTTGTGGTGATATTTCCTTTTTTTTGTTCGAGTCTTCACACTTAAAGAATATGCATTGGATATTTTCCCTATCTTATTCCCCCCCCCCTCCTCTTCCCAACCTAATGACCTAGTGTTTCTCTATGTTTTTTAGGGGGAAGCAGCCAAAAGAAGCTCCAAGTGAGTGAAAATAAAAATTGAATGAAAATCATGTCAGAAACCTCGGGGCAGCTGCTTATGATGAAAGCAGATTTTAAAATAGATTGGTGAAGAAAGATTTTAACTGATCATAATCCACTAAGGGAGGGGGGTACATTTGTCCAGACACCTTCCTCCTCCAGGGGTATAAAACAATATTTTACTTCCTGGGACCATATAAATGATTGAAAAAGATTTCTGTGCATATAGTGCAAACAAATTAATGCCTGAATGCCTTATTTTTTTCTTTGACACCTTTTCTCCCCTAAAATTTCTGTTTCCCCTCTTTCCTTTCTCCGCCAATCACCAGCCTTCATGTTGAAGCCAACGAACCCCCTCCTGCTAAGGTGTAGAAAGCGTAGTCTCTCCTGTGATTTTAGAGCCCTCACCAACACCCAAAACCCTGTTTACAACCTCATTATATACCCCAATTTCTTCCCCCTTTTTGATAGGACTAAAACCCTATCCCCTCCCTTCAGCTTACACATCAAATCAGACCTTCTCCATCTCTGCATCAATCCCACCACTCTCAGCACTTTCTCCTGGCCCACTTTTCCTCCCTGGGCCACCCCCTCCATGCTATCCACCCGGACCTCTCCACTCATCACAAAACCCAAACCCACCCTAACCTCTTCATCAAGCTCCACAACCAAATCAAAGACCAACTCTCAAACTATACCTCCATCTATACTTTTGGCTTCAAGGAAGGTGACAAGACAGCTGCTGCTGCCGTCATCCAAGACATCACCCTCAGTAGCAGGCTACCTGACTACTCGTCCATCTTTTCGGTCGAGGCCAAGGACATCCTTCTCGCCCTAAACTTTATTGAATACTCTCAGCTCAGCCACTTTGCCATATTCTCTGACTCCAAGGCTGTCCTTACTTCATTACTCAATGTTAAATGGGATAACCCCACATCTCACCTCATCCTCCGTAAACTCCTCCCCCTTCACCCCGAAGAAAACATATTCTTTTCTTCTGGATACCCAGCCATGTTGGCATCCCTGGCAATGACAGGGCTGATGCAGCTGCTAAGCTTGCCCCCACCCTTCCCCCTACCCTTTTCCCAAAACCCTCTCTGACATCAAACCACTTGTCACTTCCCTTATTCATGGCCGCTGGCAAACCTTATGGGACTCCCAGATTGATAACAAACTCCACGTCATTCAGCCCACCATTCCAATCAAACCCACGATTCACAACCTATCCTGTGTCGACAACGTCCACATTACCAGCCTTAAAATAGTTCACACCCACTTCACTCACCCCCACCTCCTTACTAGCTCCCCTCCCCCACCCCTCTGCAACAATTGTCATTGCACAGTCCATCACAGTCTCCTTGCTTGCCCCTTGTACAACCTTCACAGAGCTTTCCTCGCTGCCCACAACTCGGTAGCCTAGCTCTTCCAAAAAAAAAAAAAAAACCCTTTGGATAAAATTATCTCCTTCCTTCATCATGCTTACCTCTATAACCATATTTAGTCCTCCTTCCCCCCATCCTCTACAAAAAAAATTTCCACCCATACACCTCCTCTCTCGATCTCAGCTTTCTGGCTTTTAGTTCTCGTGTTCTCTCAATCTCCCCCTGTTTACCCTCCTTCCTACCTCTGGAATGATCTAACCTCTCAGATACAATTTGACCCTTGCTATTGTGGTGCCGTTAAACTCTCATCAAACAAACAAACAAACCTTTCTTTTTCTCCCTTTTTCTTTTGTGTTTTTATTCCTCCACTTTTTCTTTCTGGTGATCTTGAGAATATTTTTGAGATGATTGGTGATGTGGTCTCCTATATTTCTGGGACAATTGGTGATGTGGTCTTCTATATTTCTGGGACGATTGGTGATGTGGTCTCCTATTTTTCTGGGATGATTAGTGATGTGGTCTCCTATGTTTCTGGGACGATTGGTGATGTGGTCTCCTATATTTCTGGGATGATTGGTGATGTGGTCTCTTATAATTCTGGGATGATTGGTGATGTAATCTCCTATATTTCTGGGATGATTGGTGATGTGTTCTCCTATATTTCTGGGATGATTGGTCATGTGGTCTCCTATATTTCTGGGACGATTGGTGATGTGGTCCTATATTTCTGGGACGATTGGTGATGTGGTCTCCTATATTTCTGGGATGATTGGTGATGTGTTCTCCTATTTTTTTGGTATGATTGGTGATGTGGTCCTATATTTCTGGGACGATTGGTGAGGTGGTCTCCTATTTTTCTGGGACGATTGGTGATGTGGTCTTCTAAATTTTTGGGATGATTGGTGATGTGTTCTCCTATATTTCTGGTATGATTGGTGATGTGGTCTCCTATATTTCTGGGATGATTGGTGATGTGGTCTCCTATATTTCTGGGATGATTGGTGATGTGGTCTCCTATATTTCTGGGACGATTGGTGATGTGGTCTCCTATATTTCTGGGACGATTGGTGATGTGGTCCTATATTTCAGGGATGATTGGTGATGTGGTCTCCTATATTTCTGGGACGATTGGTGATAAGGTCTTCTATATTTCTGGGACGATTGGTGATGTGGTCCTATATTTCTGGGATGATTAGTGATGTGGTCTCCTATATTTCTGGGACGATTGGTGATGTGGTCTCCTATATTTCTGGGATGATTGGTGATGTGGTCTCCTATATTTCTGGGATGATTGGTGATGTGTTCTCCTATATTTCTGGTATGATTGGTGATGTGGTCTCCTATATTTCTGGGACGATTGGTGATGTGGTCTCCTATATTTCTGGGACGATTGGTGATGTGGTCTCCTATATTTCTGAGATGATTGGTGATGTGGTCTCCTATATTTCTGGGATGATTGGTGATGTGGTCCTATATTTCTGGGATGATTGGTGATGTGGTTTCCTATATTTCTGGGACGATTGGTGATGTGGTCCTATATTTCTGAGATGATTGGTGATGTGGTCTCCTATATTTCTGGGATGATTGGTGATGTGGTCTTCTATATTTCTGGGATGATTGGTGACGTGGTCTCCTATATTTCCGGGATGATTGGTGATGTGGTCCTATATTTCTGGGATGATTGGTGATGTGGTCTCCTATATTTACTTCAAGTTATACCTTACCTTCCATGCTATTAATATGCAATCCGGTCACATGACCTGATTCTAACGCACTTCTAACCGACCCTAAAAAACGTAGTAACCAGCCAAGCCCTGACCTCCATAATACCTCTGTACTACCTCACTCTTTTTCAGCGCGTTGTTGGCACTAACATCGCTCAAAACTGGTCATTTTTATTTTATTAATAATTAACCTTTCTTACTCTTTTCTCTTCGGCAGCATCTACCTGGAGGGTTTTTACGCTGCCCTTTCTCATTTGGCTCGCCTTTTCAAGTCTTCCGAGATAAGGGTGAGGTAGCCATGGGTCCGAGATTTCTTCGGCCGACCTACACGACTTTACCTGTGTAGCCTACACTTAGGATAGAGGGTTTTTGTCTCCATTCGCACAAAACGAGTGGCTAGTTCGAGAGCTTCCTACTCTCGTGGTGAGTGTTTTAGGTCCTAGAGCACCAGGTGTGCCAGTCTAGGGACCTCTTACCCTGGGGTTTAGGTTTTCCACCCTTTGCCCTTCACCACGAGGAACCTAGCGTTATAACTTTGCATATGTTTTAACACGTTAGGATTTCTCTGTACAAGTTCTCGTATGCATTAGGCCAATTTCTTTTTCTGATTTTGGCGCATGCGCATTGGGTCGACGTCTTCGTCGGGTGTTCAGGGAGTCGGCTCCGAGCTTCTCCAAGGAGCTACAGTTGTTACAAGAGAGCTTATTTTTGTATTAACGTTACCAGCATATAAATATTTTCATTTTTCTTACATAAATTAAAGACAAAGTTTTTAATTTTCAAGCTTGTTTTTTGGGGCTTGGGAGAGACCGGATGGGGGTCTCTCCGATGTACTGTTTAAAGGATATCTAGTCTCTTCTTTTTATCTTTACAGTCTCCGAGTACTCAGTGGTTTGTGTTTTCCACGCTACCCCGGCGCTTGTAAAGGTTTTACATTGGATGCGTTTTCTCGGGTTTATAAAAAAATTCAGAAAACAAATTTGTTCTGTTAAAATTTTTTTGATGTACTACTCTGCTTTGCCTCGTCTCTCTCTTAGGTACTTCCCCCAGTGGGGGCACTATTGCCGTATTCGTTGTTTGTACGCATTGATATATGTTCTTCTCTTTTCAGAAATGCTGTATTTGTATGTACGCATTGATATATGTTCTTCTCTTTTCAGAAATGTTGAGAATGATTAACTCAGTGGCGTTGCGCCTTAGGTTGTGTCCCTAGTGAACCACCCGCCAAAAACAGGTTGTGCTCCTAGTGGACCACCTAGAGTTACGAAATTTCAGAGAGAAAGAAGATAAGATCTTAGTCCTCTTCGTGGCGTTGCGCCACTTAGAGTTGAAGAGCTAAGAGAGAGAGAGAGAGAGAGAGATAAGATATTCTGTTCGTGGCGTTGCGCCACCTAGAGTTGAAAAAGTAAGAGAGATAAGCCCTGACTAACTCAGTGGCGTTGCGCTTTAGGTTGTGTCCCTAGTGAACCACCTGCCAAAAACAGGTTGTGCTCCTAGTGGACCACCTAGAGTTAAGTAAGTTCAGAGAGAAAGAAGATAACCTCTTAGGGGCATTGCGCCCCTAAATTGTAAAGAGATAATTAAGAGCCATACGGTTTCGCGGCCCGTTGTTACGGGGCGAACGGTTCCATTGGACGGTTCCATACGGTTCCGCGGCCCGTTGTGACGGGGCGGACAGTTCCATTAGACGGTTCCATACGGCTCCATACGGTTCCGCGGCCCGTTGTTACGGGGCGAACGGTTCCATTGGACGGTTCCATACGGTTCCGCAGCCCGTTACGGGCGGGCGGTTCCATTGGGCGGTTCCATACGGTTCCGCGCCCGTGTTTACGGGCAGACGGTTCCGTGACCCATACGGTTCCGCGGCCCGTGTTTACGGGGCGACGTTCAATTGGCGGTTCCGCGGCTCGTGCTCACTGGTCCGTTTATAACAGGATAACGTACACCGTGCGGCTAGTCGATTATACGCCCACTAGCTACCAAGCTCGTGGTCAGGTGACAGGTGACATTCTTGGCAAGAAGTATAGCATTGAGACAGCTATTTTTCTTCTTGGACCCGTAGCCATTAGCTACGTAGTTCCACGGCTCGTGTGAACGCAATTAAGATTGTCTACGTTGAATGTTACAGTTCCGTATTTATTTTCACCAGTATCATAGACATGGAGGACAGGTCCCCCGAGTGTCGATGTTTTACTCACCCAGGATGTCCCGGATGCGTAGCATGCAAACGCTCCTTTAAATTACGCTCAGGTGACATCCATCTCACGTGTTACGCGTGTAGATTATGCTGCGAGTCAAATCCTTGTACACTTTGCAGCGATTGGGTTCAAGCGGTGTGGTCAAGGCACAAACTCCATTGCGATTGGTATTTTCAAGGTGCGATCGAGAGAGTGCGGCTCCGGGCTTCGGATGCGTACGGCTCCATAGTTTTGTAACGGGATATCGTACACCGTACGATTTACCCGGATATGCACCCACTAGCTACGAGCTATGTGGCCAGGTGACAAGTGATAATCTTCACACGAAGTTTAGCACCGTGAGAGCTATTCTCTTCATGGTTCTGTAGCCATTAGCTACGCAGTTCCACGATCATGTGAACACCATGAATACGATTATCCGCGTTGAACGTTACAGTTCTGCAATTACTTTGACCAGTATCATAGGCATGGAGGACAGGCCTCCGAGCATCGGTACGTTACGCACCTAAGAGGTCCCGCTATGCATAGCGTGCAAACGCTTCTCTAGACCGCACGGGCCTGTACGACTTCAGAGTTTTTGCAACGGGATAACGTGCACTGTACGATGAACCCCGAAATTGAGTCCGCTAGCTAGGAAGCTACTTGGTCAGGGGATAGGTGACAATCTTCACGAGAAGTATAGCATCACGAGAGCTATTTTCTTACCGTCTCTGTAGCCATTAGCTACGCTGTTCCACGGCCGTGTGAACTGCCTCTGTAGGATTTTCCGTGTTAAACGTTACAGTTCCGCGATGTTTTGCACCTATATCATCGACACAAAGGGCAGGTCCGTAGTGTCGGTGCGTTACGCGCCTTGACTGTCCTGCGATGCGTCGCATGTAAACGCTTCTTAGGTTGCGCTTTGGTGTTATCGACATGTTCAAACCCGTGTACACCGCTGTGGTCCTCGGTTCCGCGATGGGACCAGTAGGCCCACAAGAGGCGGCGCCCTACGGGTCATACGTGAGTTAGTACCCTTTTTTACGGCTAGTTGTAGAGCCATTGGATTACTTGCAAGGGTCCATTAGGGTCCGTACAGCTCCGGTGATCGGTTCCATACAGCCCCCACAGCTTGTTTTCACGGCCCCGTAAGGGTCCGTAAAACAACTCGGCGGCTCCGTACGGGGGCATGGGATGAGGTTTGGGTCCGTGGGACTGCATAGTTCTGCAGCAAGGTAACGCGATAACGTCGTCACACCGATAGTATACCCTTTAGCTTTTTAGCTACATGGTCAGGTGATAGTAACAATCTTAGGAGATCTCCACGTCCGTGTGAGCTGACTTGGTAAGATTTTCGCGGTGAACGTCTCGGTTCCGCATAGTTTTCCACCAGTTTCTTGGACACGAGGACGAGTCCCCGTTTGTCGGTACGTCACGCTCCCAGGATGCGTCGCGTGTTAGCGCCTGCTCGGTTTTCGAGGCCTAGCGCTCGGGTGATAGGAATTCTTTCTTTACGGAAGGCATACCATCACGAGAGCTATTCTCTCCAATTAAGTTACGTAGTTTAACGACCGTTTAAACTACTCTGAATATGGTTCTTGCGTCAAACGAGACTTTCGGCTCACATTCTACAGATATTAACGGTTTTTCGTGACAACGTCACGATAAACCCGGTAACGGAACTGGGATATTGCAACCGTTAGCGCGTAATGCAGTGTTCCCGCGGTCGTTTTTTTTGCTGGTACGCTTTTAGCGTTCGACGGGCGGTCCCCATGCGTAGCACGCCCGGCTACGAGGCTCCGTGTGATTATATTCAAACGGAGTTAACGGCTCATACCAGCAGCGGGCTGTGTGGTAGAGGACCAGTAGCCATGAACTACAGAGTTCCGCGGCCGTTTCTTTTACCGACACGTACTGAGTACAACGGTAATCCCTCTTTCCCACGCAGCTACTGGTTTCGTGAGCCGATGAAACAAACTACGTTTACTTGTACAGCTTATGAGCACGTGAACTCCTCCGTATTCCTTACGGCCCCAGTATATTTTAGCTATTCTCAACGGGAACGCGTACTGAGTACATCTTCCCTACGCCGTAGCCACTTACTCGGTGGCCCGTGGTGAATAGAAGTATACTCTCGATAACGACTGCGTTACAGATGTAGCACGTTAACGCTTATCGTGACCTAGACGGTTCTTTTGTACTGATAGCTACTACGTTCGGGACACGTACCAGTACCAGTTGTCCCCCTCGCGTAGCAACGAGCTTTTTGCTCCGTGGTGCACAGAGACAAGGTTGGCGGATGACTAGTGGTTTTTACTTGTCATGCTGACGCCTTTGTAGACCCATAACGGATCTATAATACTTAACGGGGTTGCATACTTTGTGGTGTAAGTCCCCCCAGTAGCCACGCGCTTTTCAGCTCCGTGGTGCAGGGTGTTTAACGGAATTAACGGTCCATGTAGTATACACAGGACGTCAACTCTTTCGTGGTTTCTACCCCAGTGCTGGGGTTTATGACTCATACGGTTGACGTAGTACGTTACACCCCCCTTGTCAATATTAACTCCATGAAGGATATTTTTCTTGACAATAGGTGGCCTTTTGATAGACAACCTCATGTTTGGGGTAGCTATTACCAACAACGGCGCGTATGGTTTATTCCATACTTTAACACCTTCTTAAAGCTGTTTCCATGCGGTTTTACGGCCTGTTACTTAACTGCCCGTACAGACATATGGTATTAGTTTTCTCCACACCCGTAGCCGTAAGCTCCGCGGTTTCAAGGTTGTTACTATACGTAGTACGTTAACACTTTTTCCAGTCAACTTCTTAGACAAGTTTCGCTGTTGATAGGTGTGGCCTGGAGCTACGCGGTTCCGCAACTGCTACAGTTTTCAGACCCCGCTTGGGTGCCGTCGACTATGTTGTTTGGCTCCGCGGTCTTACGACCCATACCGTCTCACAGCTACATAGCCTTACATGGTTGGCAGCCCTTGTTGTATAAGTTTTATATTAACGTCCTGCCTTTTTATTTCGCTAGCCTTTGATTTTTGGTCAGTAGGTTTAAACAACCTTTGCTCAGGGTCGGCAGTCTTTTCTGGACTGCAGGTGGTGTCGTTCCGTACCTCCGCTTTACACGTTCAGTCGGTGGCCACCCCCTTTGGTGGTGGTTCGGGTGCTCCCACCTGGTGTAAGGAACGAGGTTTTTACCCGTCAGATTTCACCGTCGGTGCCGACGGAGGCTTCTTGATCGAGGGAGGGGCACTTTTCTTGTGACCCCTTATGACGAAAACTTGGACGGGTACTTGACCTTTTTCGACAGGCAGAATGCCGGGGTTTTTCGTTCACCTTTTTACCGCTAGTGCTGAGCGAGGCTTTTCAGTTTCCCGCCGTTTTTGCACCACTGTTGTGGTCTCCTTTTCGGACAGAGAGGTACGGACTCCAAGAGTTCTGGAATCGTTCCTCTCGTCTCGGTGAGGACGAACTTTGGCTGCTCAAGACCTTGCAGGCTTCACGTACGAGCCTTGGGTCAGGGACGATTTTTGTCTCTTTCCCGGGCTCCGGCGGACTGCATCTCCGTCCCGGAGCGCTTCGTTTGATGGTGTGGCCTTAGCCCGCCTTTCCTCTACGTAGCATGGCTTTTCTGAGAGGTTGTTCACCCCCCTCCCCATTGTGGAGGTGGGCCTTCTCTCCAGCTTGGTTCAGTCATGAGCTCTGGGATAACTTGCAGCTATCCACCGGGGTTTTTCCAGTGGGGTCTACGGTCTTTGACTCGTGACCACTGGAAAGTTACACGGCGATCTCTTCGTAGTGTGTCATGTGACATTTTCCTCCGATAGATCGTCCCGTGACTTTCTTTTTACAGTAGTCTGCACTGTTCATAGAACGGCCGCGGTATGCACTCGGGTTCGGGGCATTACCTCTTTTCACGGGATCTCTCGTGCCGCCGTTCAGGAAAACGCTATTCACGGTTTTTTTCTTGTTTTGGGTCTGACTCACTTTTCGACATTCGTGTTCCCCCGCTAACTTTTGTTCTTACACGGTTACACGCTTACGAATTTTTCCCTTGTCCGGGATTTCTTAAATTCGTTTTTGTTGGTACACGCTTCGTTCCCGATCGTAGTTTTCCTCGCCGGTTCCGTCTCGTGGACGAATCCAGTGTGGTTTGTGGCATTTTTTGTGGACACTTTGCTGTAATTGTGTCCAAACGCTCTTCTGGTTGGCTTGTTTTTCTGGGCTTTTCGCTCAGGTTCTTTAAATGTTTGCCTTCGTTACTGTCAACGAATGGTGCCTTGTTCGGTTTGACTGTACCTCGACGTGGTTTACTATGTTTTAGTTTTTCCCACTCTTGAGGTCTTTCATCCTTCAGAGGAGAAGGAATTTCGTCCTTAAAACGGGATTCGATTTGTGTGAGTTTTCGTACCATTAAAAAAAAAAAAAAAATGTGCTTCGGTCTGAACTCCCTTCCTTTCTTTCATCGGTTGCAATCTGATTGCATATTAATAGCATGGAAGGTAAGGTATAACTAGAAGTAAATTCACCCCGCTAAGCGTAGCAGGGATATTTACGAGAGTTATACTTACCTTCCATGCATCCCTCCCGCCTCCCCTCTTGTTCAGGCCTCGGTGGAATGTTGAGTGAGGTAGTACAGAGGTATTATGGAGGTCAGGGCTTGGCTGGTTACTACGTTTTTTAGGGTCGGTTAGAAGTGCGTTAGAATCAGGTCATGTGACCGGATTGCATATTAATAGCATGGAAGGTAAGTATAACTCTCGTAAATATCCCCGCTACGCTTAGCGGGGTAAATTTCTGGGATGATTGGTGATGTGGTCGCCTATATTTCTGGGAGGATTGGTGATGTGGTCTCTTATATTTCTGGGAGGATTGGTGATGTGGTCTCTTATATTTCTGGGATGATTGGTGATGTGGTCTACTATATTTTTGGGATGATTGGTGATGTGGTCTCCTATATTTCTGGGACGATTGGTGATGTGGTCTCCTATATTTCTGGGACGATTGGTGATGTGGTCCTATATTTCTGGGATGATTGGTGATGTGGTTTCCTATATTTCTGGGATGATTGGTGATGTGGTCCTATATTTCTGAGATGATTAGTGATGTGGTCTCCTATATTTCTGATATGATTGGTGATGTGGTCTCTTATGTTTCTGGGATGATTGTTGATGTGGTCTCCTATATTTCTGGGATGATTGGTGATGTGGTCCTATATTTCTGGGATGATTGGTGATGTGGTTTCCTATATTTCTGGGATGATTGGTGATGTGGTCCTATATTTCTGAGATGATTAGTGATGTGGTCTCCTATATTTCTGGGATGATTGGTGATGTGGTCTCTTATGTTTCTGGGATGATTGTTGATGTGGTCTCCTATATTTCTGGGATGATTGGTGATGTGGTCTTTTATATTTCTGCGATGATTGGTAATGTGGTCTCTTATATTTCTGGGATGATTGGTGATGTGGTTTCCTATATTTCTGGGACGATTGGTGATGTGGTCTCCTATATTTCTGGGATGATTGGTGATGTGGTCTCCTATATTTCTGGGATGATTGGTGATGTGGTCTCCTATATTTCTGGGATGATTGGTGATGTGGTCTCCTATGTATCTGGGATGATTGGTGATGTGGTCTCCTATATTTCTGGGATGATTGGTGATGTGGTCTCCTATATTTCTGGGATGATTGGTGATGTGGTCTCTTATATTTCAGGGATGATTGGTGATGTGGTCTTCTATATTTCTGGGATTGGTGATGTGGTTTCCTATATTTCTGGGACGATTGGTGATGTGGTCTCTTATATTTCTGGGATGATTGGTGATGTGGTCTCCTATATTTCTGGGATGATTGGTGATGTGGTCTCCTATATTTCTGGGATGATTGGTGATGTGGTCTCCTATATTTCTGGGATGATTGGTGATGTGGTCTCCTATATATCTGGGAGGATTGGTGATGTGGTCTCCTATATTTCTGGGATGATTTGTGAGGTGGACTCCTATATTTTTAACCCCTGTTCCCATCCTACATTCAAGCATTCCAAGGCAAGAGGTATCGGGCATTAAGAAAAAAGGCTTGAAAGCTATTTACTTCACTGTTTAAATAAGCATGAATGTAGGGAATCGGAAACATAGCCCTGTAACACAGCCCTGTGTAGAAATGCTTGAATAAGACTAGAAGTGACAAACAGAAACTTGAATTTCATTAAAAGTCCCTATATTTTATTGACATATCTTTCAAAATTTTGTGGCTATAATTGGGTATGTCAACAGATAAGTAGAAAGTAAATGGTTTAACATTTTAAGTATTTGAAAAAAATGTTTTCAATCAAAAGATTAAAATTTCAATATTATCCATTAACATTTGCACAGAAAGAAAAAGTGCATGACACCAGCCTCTTTCTTTGTACACCAGTTATTTTGAAATGAACTGGTGGCATTTTCTAAAATATTATTATTTTGTGTTCCACAAGATGGATACATCAGAACAAACTATTCTTATCCATAATAGAGTAAGTTAAGTTAAAGCGTTATCTGAAAATGTTTTAAAATTAACACCTTTTATTTTCACTTAACATATTTTACACGAAAGAAACATGGCTCTCTGTATTTATAGGTAGACAGTTGTGATGTTGATGGCAACAACAGACACATAGTAGTCACAGGCCTCGCCCACCCAAAAGGACTAGCTATCCATGGCAACTATATATATTATGCTGGTAAGTGGTCCTTTAAACCATTGTTAGTCTTCCTAGTCAGTTTGTCTAGTATTTTTAGTTTATTAGAAGGGTGTAGCTAGACTTGCGGATTGGTAGGGGGTGGGGAAGCTGGTAAAAGTAGCTGTTATTGAAGCAGGGGTTCACAAAGGCTCTTGGCGGTGACCACTGTAAGAAGCCCCTAGGTCTGGAGTTTTAAATTAAACAGTATTTTGGGTTAAATGGGGATAATGTTAATTGCTCCTTTCATGAAATAGCTAGCTATGAATTTATACGTCATCAACATGAATGTTACAAGAGACTCTGGAGACTCCAAATACTGTTTTCCTATTGAAACCAAGATTTTTAAGCATAGTACATCGTTTTACTCCTTGAGTGTAGTCAAATTGATTTCCACATTTTAATTGCATTTGACCATTGCATATTTTAAGGAGGAAATTAGGGACAAGCACATTTAAAAATTGATTGAATAATAAATGAATTTTTTTATAGATTAAAGAAAAAAATCCGGTATAACCACGTATAAAACAGAACTTTGCTCAGGATGTTGCATTTGGTTCTTTGATAATTAGCGAAGGGTAAATTACTCTTACACATGCGTAAATCTTAAATGATGTACCCATTGGTATTGATGCTTCTCAGAAATAATCATTTTACAGATAATCTTCAAGAAAAGATTGTGCGAGTGGATAAAGAGACTGGACAGAATGCTGTTGTTTTAGACTCCAATGTGAGAGGCCTGCAAGCTTTGAGAGTCTGGCATCATCCTGGAGGGGTGAACAATGGCTGCTCCTCTAATAATGGAGGTTGCCAGCATCTCTGTCTTCCTGTTGGTCCCTCTTCTCAGGTTTGCAAGTGCTCCATTGGATTCCAGTTGAATAGGGATAGAAAGACTTGCATTAGTAAGTTATCCCTAGAAAAAAAGGAAACAAAAATTACTTTCTTTTTGCTACTTTTGTAAAATCTTCTTTCTTGTATGTAAGAAGTAGGAAACAATTTCCATCCATTTGGCTTATTCTCTTCTTTATTCTTAACAGCACAATTTTGCAGTAAGTACAATTATGAATGATGCCTATAAGAGAAAATGCCCTTTCAACTTCTCCAAGACAGTTTGTTATTTGATTATTTGGGGTGAAAGATAACCTCACTCGTACTAGTTAGGTTTGAAAATGTAAGCGTTTTCTTCGCAACATTACCCCACTGACAGTCATAAACATACAGATGATTTTAGAAATCCGGGCAAAGTGAAGGGATGGATTTGGGCAGAGTAGGTAAAAAAATAAAAGTGATTGTACATGATTGTAATGATTTACATAGTAGCTGACCAGATATGCTACTTATAATTGAATCAACATCTATGCTTTTAATGTTATTTGAAGTGCTTTTGGTTGATACCTCTCTATCATGAATTCAAGTCAAGATTCTATGAGGTGTGTTTATATTCTATTGCTGGCCTATTTCTTTTAAGTTAGATTAGTGTAAACACTTTACAACCAGATTTTGACACAGGATTTATTTCATGTGTTTATATATATAGATTCAACATCATTTGCTGTGGTAGCACAGTTGTCTGTCATCAGAGGGTTTAATCTGGATTCATCAGACCATTCAGAGGGCATGGTACCAATTGCTGGACCACGTAAGTAGAGTCCCTTGCCTTCTTATAGACAAAATAAACATTCTATTTTGAGTAGGAACAGTAAACTGAAGATATGGTCCTTTAAAATCAGTGAAATAGAAACCAGGGACCACAATAGTTAGCAATTTTAACATTTTATGTGTTTTGATTCTCATCGGGCCAATTTTAGGCAAACTTTTTAATTTTTCTTGACGGGCCTGGCTTTGGTCACCCAAAGATATCCACATCCAGGAGGAAATAGAGATTTGACAAATGCCTGAGATTAAATTTTCTTCACTGGGATATCAAATCATGTTTCAACTGTCCATTGAATAATAATATATGTAAGTTCTGATAGCATAATAGAGTTGTATAATTTTAGGACACTAATAGGGAATTTCACCCACAGGCATTACTAAATTTAGTGCTACTCCCTTTATAATACAAATATTTATATATATATCTATTTACTTGTAGTTATACCTTACCTTCCATGCTATTTATATTCAATCTGGTCACATGACCTGATTCTAACGCACTTCTAACCGATGTTAAAAACGTACTTACCAGCCCAGTCCTGACCTCCATATTACCTCTACTAACCCTCACTTCTTTTCAGCGTGTTGTTTTCGCAACATCGCTGGAACTGGTCAAATTTTCTTTTGTTAATTCAACCTCTTTCTAACAATTTTCTCCTTTGCAGCTTCTACCAGGCAGGTTTTTTTGCTGCTCTATCTTATCCGGTTCATCTTTTCAGGTCTTCTTAGGTATAACGAGGTAGCCATGGGCCCGGGTTTTCTTCGGTCCGACTTTTTCTTCTTTTTTCATCCGTACAAAGTGGGTGGCTAGTTCGAGAGACTTCTACTCTCGTGACGGGTGTTTTAGGCCTTAGAGCACCAAGTGTGCCTGTCTAGTGGACCTCTTGCCCGGAGGTTTAAGTGTTTTTACCCTCAGCCCCGCCCTTCCACGAGGAGAGCCTAGTGTTAAACTATGCATTGTATTAGCATGTTAGGATATCTTCAGTACAGGTTCTCATATGCATTAGGCCAATTTCTTCAATCATTTTTGGCGCATGCATATTGGGTCGACGTCAGCACAGGGTGTTCGAGGAGTTGGCTTCTTACAGCTCCAAGCAGCTACAGTTGTTACAAGAGAACCTATATTCTATTCAACGTTACCAGTATATATTGTGTTTTCGTTTTTCTCGCACAAACTTAAGACAAAGTTTTTATATTTCAAGCTTGAATTTTGGGGCGTTGGAGAGACCTTAAAGAGGTCTCTCCGACGTCCTCATTACAGGAGATCTAATCTTTTCTTTTTATTCCCACAGATGCCAAATTACTCAGTGGTTTGTGTTTTTAATGCTACTTCGACGCTAATAAAGAATTTACGTTTGATGCTTTTTCTCGGATTCTTAAATTTTTTCAGATAGAAAAATGTTCTGATAGATTTATTTTTTTAATACTAAATTGCTGTGGCTTGCCTCTCTATATGTGGTCGAAGGGTTGTAGGGGCGTCTTTGTGTATTTATATATGTATGCATTTATATATATATCTTTATTTTTCAGAAAATAAATGCCAAGAGGCGATATAAATCAATTAGTCTCAGAGTTTCTACTTACACCATGGCCACCTTCTTGATAAGATTACTGATTCGTGGAGGCCTGTGTTTGTAGTTTACTGTGTTAACTTTTTCCTGATTAACCCCCTGAGGGCTCTGACTCGATAGATCACTGAGTCGGCAGAGCCACAGGTGCGGTCTATCAGACATAAGTTACCTAAGTCTATATATTGATAAGCTAAGTGGCATCCTAGACGTCACCTAGAATAAACCACTATTAACTCTTACTCTCCCAGCGTCACGGTGACCGTGACAGTTACGATCCATTTTCCATTTTTTTTTTTAATACCTTCCCAAAATCCTATAGAGCTGCAAATAAGTTCATTCAAACCAGATTGAATAGATCTTTCATAATATGGTTATTTTGTTGGGGGGTTAGATTGAAATTTTTTGAGTAAAATCGTTACAAAAAAGTGCATTTTTAAAAAAACGGCATTTTTTTTTTTTTTTTTTTTTTGAAAGACAAATGTCATACGTGAATATTTTTTCAATTTTTTTTTCAGGTAAAGTATAAAGATAGTTTGAATTGTTGGTTGCTACACGATTTTTACTTGTACTTGGTCAATGTTTGTGTTTTTTTGGAGAAAATATGCCAAAATTTGTGATTTCGGGCCATTTTGGACCTTTTTTGATCAAAAAACTATAAAAAATGGCCCAAATATTGTATTGGAATTTTTAAAATATCTACGGATAGAGGAGAAATAGATCGTTCAGACGAACTATTACAATAACAGATGCACTCCCTCTACTTGCCTAAAAGGTCTCTGATGATGACGTCAATTTGCGTCTTTTTTTTTTCCTCGCACATTCGACATCACAAAATGGCGAGATACAAGTTACAACGTCGAACGTGCCTTCCGACTCCTATGTTTTTTTCAGAATAATGATGACTCAGAGGGGTCAGAAGGTACTTCTGATGAAGAAGATGTACCAGAACTTGACCAGATTAAGGAAGAGGAGAATATAGAGCCTGCTGAGATGGATAGTGATCTGTTCCAAATTACGGAGTTGGTGAGTGTTTTCTTCCAAAAATAGCGAAAGTACTACATTGTAAATGTGTAGTAATAAAATAAGGCTTATAGAATTATAATGATAAATTCGCGAGGATTTTTTGCTTGTTACGAGAAACAAGTAAAAGGGACACTAAAATCACATAAAAAAAAGGATTTAGGTCCTTTCTATAATAGCCTGGATGAAACAAATAAAAGCTGAACCTCAATAATAACATTTCTAAATGGACTGAAATATATGTATTTTCCAATGGCAAAATTGTAAATTTAGGCCTACTGAAATATGTGTATTTCCAATTTCACAAAATCCAAGTTCCATTATTTCAGGGGCCGAAATCACAATTTTATGGGGGAAAGTGGAGTAGAGGTCCCATGTTAGGGCAAAATACACATGTTGGGGGTGCCCCAGGCCTATTTATAGGAAAATGCTTGTATATAGGCCTAGCACCGGTACATTATTTTGATGCCCCATTTTTTTGAACCATGATCCTTTTCCCCTCCCCCTGGCTATGCCACTGTTGTGGTGATGACTAGATCGATAAAACAAACATTTTGGACCCCTGTATGTACCCCCGGGCTTCCCGGCTGTAAATGTCTGTCCCCACGGTTACCACAAAATTGTGGGGCAGGTTAGAAACCACAATAACATGTTATGCGATAACATGTTATGCGATAACATGTTATGCGATAACATGTTATGCGTATGCTTGAAGAGGACGAGCCGCCCGCTACTCCCCAACCCAAGAGGAAGAGGGACAGACCGTTGAAGATGAGCCCAGGCCCCTCTTCCAGGCCTTCCGCTGCAGTCTCGCCACCATCACCACTCAAAGAAAATCCGACTGCAGCGGAAAAAGCTGCCTTCAAAACCAGGGAGGAAGAGCAGAACGCTCGGCTGCAGGAGATACAACGGTCGAAGGTCATCCCAGCAGCCGATAAAGACTATCATCTGTGGGAAGTACTGGTGGAGAGTGACCGGGATCGACACGAGGTCTTCAGTAACTGGTTATGGGAAGACCAAACTAAAGTAAGTTGAATGAATATAGTTGCAATTTTTTTAAATTTTTTTAAATTTTATTTGCAGCAACAAGGTATAGCAGAAGACTTTACAAATTTGGACCTTTTCGGCAAACATTTCTTATGAATTCCATGTGGAATGAACAGAAGTAAGTGTTCAATAGATAATCAGCATAGTCTATCAACATAAAAGTAGCTGTGAAGCTTGTAATGGCTGAAATTGGGTCAGAAATAAACAAAAAACACTTTTGTGCATAATAAATGAGGCAAATGACCTAATTTGCATATCATTTGCATAATTTCTTATTTTATTTTTTGCAAATGATGATGTAAACATCTTGTTTTTCTGCATTCTATTAGTTTTGGACATCATAGAAGGGGAAAATGCATTTTTTTTGGAAAATTTAGTGCCATACACTATTAGATAGATTATTCACAGACTTTTTAGGTCAAAATGTACCAAATTTTTCATATTTGCATCATTTTTTTTCTTCTGATTCCTAAAAACCCATGAATAGTATCAAATGAAAGGTCTTTCCAAGGACGATTCAGAAATTCTATCGATATGTTTTTGCTATTTAGCCACAAGGCACAAGCGTGTCATAAAGATAAAATGTTTGGAGACCTAATATGCTAATTCAGTGACCTGATTTGCATATTTGAGTTCGGAAATATGCACATTTTTGGAAAGTTCAACATGTTAGCTTTCATAAAAGTGGAACTTGTTTTGGTACAAATGGAACAGAAAGTGGTGAAAAAAACCTCTTTCCAAAAATTTCAGAAATAGCTTATTCTATTTTTGGAACCTTGGGAGAGTAAGGGTTAAGAAGCGCCCCCTTCTCGATAAGATTACTGAGTTGTGAGCGGCGCAGATTTTTAGTGGGTTAACCCTTTGTACACCGCTGTGGTCCATGGTTCCGCGGGCGTAGGTCTGTCCACATCCGTGGACAAACACAAGCTATCGATTCTTTGCGTCCTTTCTCCTGACTCGCGGGTTTCAGGGTCGATGCATTTACTTCCAAAAGGACTTACTATGTGAGCTTTTCGCCTTTCACGCTAGTACCAAGTATGCTAAGCAAGGCGACATACTACCGACAGCGCCCACTTGGCCTGGCCAACTGCAGTTCCCTCAGCTGCTTAAGACCTTGCAGGCTTCCCATAGGGCCTCGGGTCAGGGACGACTTTTGTCTTTTTTTCCGGGCTCTGGCAAACTGCATCACAGTCACAGAGTGCTTCGTTTGACGGTGTGGCCTTTGTCTGCCGATCCTCGGCATAGCAAGGCCATTCTGAGAGGTTGTTCACCCCCCTCCCTGTTGTGGAGGGGGGCCCATCTCAGACTTGGTTCAGTCACAGGCTCTGGGATAGTTTGCAGCCATCCACTAAGGTTTTCCAGTTGGGTCTACGGTCATTGACTCGCGACCACTTAAAAGCTACATGGAGATCTCATCGTACTGTGTCACGAGACAATTTCCTCCGATGGATCGTCCAGTAGCTTTCTCTTCAAGTAGTCGACACTCTTGATGGAACAGGGTATGCACTCTGGTGTGAGGCATAGCTCCTTTCACGGGATTTCTCGTGGCGCCGTTCGGAAAACCGCATATGGCGGTTTTTTTGCTTGTTTTTGTTTGACTTACTTTGCGAAGTTCGTGTTACCCCACTAACTTTTGCTCTTATGTAGTTACGTGTAACGAATTTTTCACCTGCTTGGGAATTCTTTAATTCGTTTTAGCTAATACACGTTTCATTCCTAATCATATTTTACTAGCTGGTTCCGTATCGTGGATGAACCCGGTGCATTTTGTGGTGTTACTGTAGACACTACTATGATATTCATAGTGTTTAAATGCTCTTCCGGTTGGCATGTTTTCTGAGTTTCTACTTTGGTCCATGCGATGTTTGCCTCAGTTACTGTTAACGAATAGTGCCTTGTTCACTCTGACTAACTGGAAGTGGTTTATTATGTTTTAGTGCTTCCTACTTTAAGGTCTTTCATCCTTAAGAGGAGAAGGAATTTCATTCTTTAAGCGGGATTAGATTAGTGAGAGTTTTAGTATTAGCCTTTAAAAAATTGTGCTGCGACCTGAACTCCCTTCCTTCCTATCCTCGGTTGCAATCTGATGGAATATTTATAGCATGGAAGGTAAGGTATAACTTGAAGTAAATTTACCCCGCTAAGCGTAGCGGGATATTCACGAGAGTTATACTTACCTTTCATGCATCCCGGCCCGCCTCCCCTCTCGTTCAGGCCTCTGTGGAATGTTAGGTAAGGGTTAGTAGAGGTTATATGGAGGTCAGGGCTGGCTGATAACTACGTCTTTAAGGTCGATTAGAAGTGCGTTGGAATCAGGTCATGTGACCAGATTGCATATTTATAGCATGGAAGGTTAGTATAACTCTCGTAAATATCCCTGCTACACTTAGCGGGGTTAATGTATATTTATATACATATATACATTCATCTATATCTCTCTCTCTCTCATCTCTCTCTCTCTCATCTCTCTCTCTCTCATCTCTCTCTCTCTCATCTCTCTCTCTCTCATCTCTCTCTCTCTCATCTCTCTCTCTCTCATCTCTCTCTCTCTCATCTCTCTCTCTCTCATCTCTCTCTCTCTCATCTCTCTCTCTCTCATCTCTCTCTCTCTCATCTCTCTCTACTATATATATATATATACAAGCTGGGAATTATATGTGACATTGGTGAACCAGCTTTATGAAGGACTTTCATTTGTCCAAACTGCCTCTTGCCAGTCAGTCACAACTAAATGAGACAAATTGTAAATGATTAGTAAGAGTGTGATGCATCTTTAAATTGATTTATTTCCTTAGTCTCATCAGGAAAAAGAAATATTAATGCAGTTATTAATCTCTATTTTTGCATGAACATTTCTTGGTGTCAATTAATGTGACTCCGCCCATCACATTATTAGTATTTTTCCACTTGGAAAACATAATTTCCAGCTGGAAATTATAATTCCCAGCTGGGAAAAACCATTTCTAGCTGGAAAACACTTTCCAGCTGGAATCAGTTGGGAATCTACATATTTATATTTATATATATATATATATTTATATTTATATTTATGTATGGCTATGTTGATGTAATGTTTACTGAATTTTAGTGATTTTAAGATAGAAAATGACAAAACTTTCAGATACTTCGAAAAAAATTATATTATTTCATCTAATTTTTTCCTAAATGTTCCAATTTTGCAACTTTCGTAGCTGAAAATTAAAAGAAAAGGCACTATCAATTCCAGGACCAATCAAATTTTTGAATTCGGTTGAGTTGGGATGGGGAATTGCCCTTTCTGCTATTTAATACTGCATGTTTTTAAATAAGTTGAATGTGTCCCTAAATTTCTGTGCTCCCAGCTTAAAACAAATTTTAGGAAATTCAGTAGCATTTCACTACCCTTCTAAAAAGCTTGTACTGACCCACATTTGTTCGCTTTTGTTTATTAAAGTCATAAACGTGCCAATATTAAGCTTGATACTACCTCACAAAGCTTGCTAGAAGGTGTTACTTAAAATAATTTTAAGCTGCATGTACAAAATAGCAATGTCTGTTTTGTGTACTCTCATATTATTTTGTCTTCTCTACATAGGCAGATATATATTCGCTGTCAATGCTCACATCAAGCAGCAATACATCTATTTTGCGGATGTTCAATCTAGACCCATTTGGCGTGGATATTGGAGCTATCAAGGACCTGCACTTCAAAGGTTCAGACCTTATGGTTCAGATGTTGAGAACATAATTGCGGGGGGCTTTACTCAGCAAGGATTGAGGGGGTTCACCATTGACTGGGGATCAGGTAAGTTTCAGAATAGGAGCCAGAAACTGTAACATAAATTGTTATTCTTTGTTATTTGTACATTTATGAAAACATTTTTTGTTTGCTCAAAACATAATTGAGAAGTACATTAATGCACTATGACATTTTAATCATCATTGTGTCTTTGAAAGAAATGGAGAAAACAAATGTACTAAAATGTATGGTGTTACTCAAATATGATTTCTGCTTGCATCACTGCTTTCGTCCGAGTACAACTCTCACACAATATTGCCATATTCACAATCTGAGTACCACTCACACAATAGGATTAGCACACACAATGAGAGTAATAGACATTTATTGCTAAGTTCACAATCTGAGTACCGTTCACAAAATACGAATGGTTGTGCACGTATTGCCATATTTAACAATCCGTGTACCACTCACATAATAAGAGTGACATACACTTATTGTGAAATTCACAATCTGGGCACCACTCACATAATAGGAGTAGCACACACATTGAGAGTGGTACACACTTACTGCCATATTAACAATCTGGACACCACTCACATAATAGGAGTAGCACACACATTGAGAGTGGTACACACTTACTGCCATATTAACAATCTGGGTATCACTCAATGAGAGTAGCAACCGCAATGAGAGTGGTACACACTGCCATATTAACAATCTAAGTACCACTCACACAAGAAATGGTACACTTTTGTTTTAAACCATTGAAAATTATAAAAATAGTACAAATGTAAAACTATACATCAAAATCAATTTAAAAGTTTGACTATTTCACATATTAATGCAAGGTTGCTTTTATGTATATAAGTTTTACTTGAAGGATTAGTAAGTAGTAAGTTCAAAATGGCAAAGAAACTACTTCAATATCTCATTTCCTTTCATTCATGTAGAAACGACTGAAACCAGACTAGTTGTGATGTCACATACATTTCTCAATGTCTTTATGTATTTGCATTCCTTCCCAGGATTTTATGGCTTAAAAGTGATTGAATATACCAGGAAGTAGTAAAACAGTATTTAGTCAAGTTTACCATTTAAAGAAATTTTGAAGAACAGATATTGATTAGTAAAAAAAAAAAAAAAAAACATTACTTATCTTTGAAATACATGAAAAGTTGTTAAGAAAGCAAGGAAGTGTGCATCAATCAGCTGTCTGCAACAGACTTTCCACTCCAGTCATTTCTACACCAACAAGGCAGAGCGTTACACTTAAATATCTCCTTAACGGAGATGTGTAAAGTAGTTTCTGAACCGTTTTGTTTCTTTTGAAGCCCTCGTTCAATGAACTTGCTTGACCTGAACTAATTGTCTTTAATCATCTATCATAATTCTAAATAAGACACTTTTATGACTGTCCATTTCAAAAGTGGGGGACCAAACATCGCGAGTACTTGTGAGAGACCAGGGGGCGAAGCCCCTGGAATCCCTTTATTTTGGGGCTTTAAAGAATAACAAATCTTAGATATTGATTTTCTTTTCTTATTTTACTATGGAATTGTTTTGTCCTGCAAAAAAAACATGAGGGCTAAATTCTCCAGCCCCATATATTTGACATCTCTTATCATACTAAGGGCTAAATCCTCTGGCTTTAATTATTTGACATCTCTTATCATACTGAGGGCTAAATCCCCCAGCCCCAATTATTTGACTTACCTTATCATACTGAAGGCTAAATCCTCTGGCCCCAATTATTTGACATCTCTTATTATACTGAGGGCCAAATCCTCTGGCCCCAATTATTTCACATTTCTTATCATACTAAGGGCTAAATCCTCTGGCCCCAATTATTTCACATCTCTTATCATACTGAGGGCTAAATCCTCCGGCCCTAGTTATTTGACATCTCTTATCATACTGAGGGCTAAATCCTCCGGCCCTAGTTATTTGACATCTCTTATCATACTGAGGGCTAAATCCTCTGGCCCTAGTTAATTGACATCTCTTATCATACTGAGGGCTAAATCCTCTGGCCCTAGTTATTTGACATCCCTTATCATACTGAGGGCTAAATCCTCTGGCCCCAATAATTTGACATCTCTTATAATACTGAGGGCTAAATCCCCCGGCCCCAATTATTTGGCATCTCTTATTATGCTCTCAATCAATTATAATCAGGAATAGTCTTTTCTCATCATTTGCAGGGACCGAGTTATAGGAAAAGAAGATTTAAATGATTTTGAGCTGTCCACTCAATCATAAATTTGCATATATTGAAATGTCCTCAACCTTTAATCAGCCATAAATCAGAAATAAATTTCAAAACCTAGCTGCTCAGATTTGGCTTTTTTTTGGATAAATGTTGATGTTGTTACCTTTTCATAAACCTTCAATTTTCTGCATGTTCACCATTGTACCTTCAAGAACTTATCTACTGGACCAATGCGTTTTCATACCACACCTATTTGGAAGTTTCAAAAATCAATGGCACCTACCGTAAAGTGCTGTGGAAAACAACGGAGTTTAAACCGAGAGCTATCGCTGTGAATCCGTTTAAGAGGTATGGTATGCGGGTCTGGCAACCTGTAGGCAGCAATAGCTAGACAGTTTGTTAAAATTACAAAAATAGCAAGAAAATAATTAAAATCTGTTAGATATTAGCTGCTTATAGTATTTTTTTTAATTATTTCTGTCTAGTACTTGAAGGAATAGTACAAATGAATGATGTCATCAGTTAAATAATTTTCCATTTTTGTAGGGAATTCATGGCCTTTTTTAATCTCCTGTCAAGTACGAAGAATAAGTTGTTTTGGTATTTTTTTAATTGACCACACTATTGACAGCCTTCCAGACCGGCATAAAATTCTGATCAAAATTGACAAAGAGCATAAAATAGCATAAAAAATCATATAAAAAATCATACAAAGTTGTAGAAAAATTGACATCATGGATGCAGCGTAGCCAAATCCCTGTCAAAAAAAAAAACAGTTATAGATATATTGAAGGAGAAATAAAGTCAAACATTTTAACTTGATTTGTGATAGTTTGAAGTTCTATCATAGAAGCTGCCCCATGTTGTGTCATAATCATGCTAATGATGACATAATTTGCCCTATGTGCTTTTGCACCCTTAATGTATTTCTTTAGAATTCTCTTTAAATTTTTCTTCGAAAATGCTTTGACATGAAGTTCTTAGGGCTTGGATCATTATTGAAATATTTAAATAAAAATTCATAGACCCATGCACAGGAAAAACTATTTCTTAAAAGTTTATATTGACAGAATTAATGTTTTGATAATTTAAAAAATATATGCTAAATTGTATTGTATGATATGAAATTTCTTCAGGATGACTTAATAATTATTATTTCTATCATATGAAATGAATAAAGAGGCAGATTCTTGTCTCCTTTATTGTTTTATTCTACATGGTTCATGTTTAAGCTTCATTACCATAGATACTTGCCCTGCAGATTCTTGATATTGTAGAGCATTGTGTTACTTGTGTATTTTCTTATATGCATGCGGTAAAAATAATGATATTGCGGACCAAAAGAACTGTCGTATTGTCATTTGGGCATGCCTTGAAATGGTGTATCAGTTCTATACATAGTTCATATATGGGCTACAGTAGCATTTGTACAAGTTGATATTTTGCATATTCAGGAACATTGTGACACATGATTTCTGAAGTTATTTTCTGCATAGCACATTAACACCTTTGCACATTCATTGTTTAATTTATATTCCAGAGATCCATTTTCTCTAATAAAAGTTCACACTGTTGGCCATTTTCTCTGATTCTAAATATGTCCTCTTGACCATCTAAGGTCAAAAGTGGACAAGCCAATAATCTTAAGAACAGTATTTAACCCTTATACCAGCACTTTTTTTTGAAAATGCACCTGGGAGGCGGAGTCAAAGACGGGGCACCCAAAACAGGGCACCCAAAATGGCAATAATATCGCTGCGTGTGTAAGGGTTAATCACAGGCTAATTATGGAAGGGTCCTCTTGTCTTCCGAGCAGCAAAGTCAGGCTTGTTCTGCTTCAGTGACCCGGTTGGTCCGCCCCCAGGTCCATGCTGCATATATTAATAAGTTGGCGCACGTGTCACAGGTTGATTAATTCTTACTCTACCAGCACATTTTTAATAAAAATGTTGATAACTAGAAATATTTCCTGCTGGATGCTTTGTCATATAGGTATCCCTGGAAATATTTGAGCACACGAAGATGCAATGGACCTCAACCTACAAGACGTTACCTATATTGGCACACATAGCTATTTTGTCCCATGTTGGTGATGTAATGCCCAATTGATACCCAACCAACAAAAGTTGTGCTTTTATTTGTGCTTATTTAAGAAAAAAAAAAAAACACAATGCAGAAATCCACAACCATTTTCATCTGAGGAGATTAGCCACTCTGGCTAAGCCAATATTTTAAGCTCAGGAGAGCTATAAATTACTCTCCTCAGTGGTTTCTTTTTAGTTTTGTTTGTCTTAGTGTCCTCTATTTTATGATTGGCTTTCAAGTTGAGAATTCTTGGGAATATTCCTTTAATGAGTATTTAGTTCATTTTGGTAGAATGATTACAGGTCTTATGTTATTTTCAGTTGGTATTTAAAGGCGAGTGAATGTTCCTTCTCAATGTGCAAGACCACCTACTGAATCTACTGAACCTACTGAAAATGAATAATCACTAAAATGAAGGATATTATACCTTAACAGGAGCATCAACGCATTTAAAATATTGGGTATTGGGAGGCTTAATGAGGTCAGGTGACGTGATAAAAATATTGGGGGGGGGGTGTGCTAATTAGGTTGGATAGCATGATAATTCATGATCACCTAAAATTATTGCAAAGGGGGGGGAGCTGAAGCCCCCCCCCTCCTGGCTCCGCCGCCCCTGCTTAATTAAAAAAGGGTATTATTATTAAGATAGCAAGACCGTCGGCAGGAATCTAAAATGGGGTTCATTTTTCACATAAAAGGGCAAAAGATCTTGAAATTCCAGGTGCTTACTATTTTTTAGATTTCAAAAGGGCACTTTCTCAACAAAGGGGTTTCTGAAATTTAAAAGAGAGTACTTTTTTTTTGTATAAAAGAGATTTTTTTTTTTAATTCTGGGTGCTTATTATTTATAGATTTCAAAAGGGCACTTTCTAAACATAAAGGGTTCAAGATTTGAAATGGAGGTTCGTTTTTTGTATATGAGGGCAACAAACCTTGAAACTCTGGGTGCTTATTATATTTTTAGATTTCAAGAGGACACTCTCTCAACAAAAAGGGGTTCGTTTGCTCGGACAAACCCCCCTCCCTCTCCCCTGGCTATGGGCCTGATCTTGTCCCATTTAGGAAATATTAAAGTTTATTGTTGTCATAAGTTTGTATGAAAAT
This sequence comes from Chiridota heheva, assembly GCA_020152595.1. NCBI lineage: Eukaryota > Metazoa > Echinodermata > Holothuroidea > Apodida > Chiridotidae > Chiridota > Chiridota heheva. Next base: position 32,687 of record JAIGNY010003919.1, on the reverse strand, counting down.
GACTGGTGTAGTATATCTGTAAAGAAATCACCCTTTTTTAATTATCAATTATGAAGGTATTTTATTGAAAATTATTTGCAAGTTGACTTAGTCCTCTTTACTCCTTGTGGAACATAGGGCTTTAATAGTTGTTTTCCACTTTCTGCGGTCTTGGCGATGTACTTCGCAGTCTCCCAGGTAAGCTTCAGTGGCTTCAATTTTCCTAGTAAACTATGTCGCCAGGTTTGTCTTGGATGTCCACATTTCATCTTTACCTAAGGATTCCATTTGAGGGCTTTTCTGTTATACTGGAGGGTTCTTGTCTGATAGTATGTCCAACTCAATGCCATTTCCTTTTCTTGATCTGGATTTGTATTGGTTGTTGGTTTGTAGATGTCCACAGGGTATCATTTGGAACTTTGTCAAACAATTGAAGTCAGAGATTTTGACTAAGGTTTTCATTGATAAATACTTTAAAGCTTTTAGTGTTACGATTTGTTACTTTGCAAGTCTTGAAACCATATAACATTTTGGAAGTGTACTAATCAAACTTGCTTGTTAAAATGAGACCCTGTTTTAGTAAGTTACTGACTTATTAAATGGTTGTAAACACAAAATGTCAAAAAATATTCAACATTGTACATCAACTGTATTTGAGGAATGTGAGGGAAGTGATGCCATTGGAAGTCTGATTACAGTCATCATTCAGTCATCATTCAGTCATCATTCAGTCATCATTCAGTCATCATTCAGTCATCATTCTACACAACTCTTTATTTTGTGTACTTTCTTCATCATCTTGTTCTTTTTGATGGTTCTCTTTCATATAAGATAAATACGCTTGACCATTGAATTTTATCTTGTATGTTTTTTAAGCACATTTCACCAATCTTCTATAAAAGTTTCAAACTATCTTTGCATTTTTATTTTCTGGGGTGGAGGTGGGGTGGATGAGGTTTCATTTTCCAACTTGCATTTCTGTAATTCTATTATTTTTAATGTAAACTTAAACTGTATTATTGTTTTTTATATTGCTTATATTTATTTGTGACATATCCACATGTCTATTTAAATTCATATGTCTGTTAATTATTAATTATGCCATGAATCAGGGAACCATTTTTGTAAAAGCTTTTTACATGCTTGTTTTTTGAATATCCATTGTTTCTGTTGTATATATTGTAAATATATTCTTGGGTAGGGTGGGTCTGGGTGAATATGAATAAATTGAATGAAACAGCTCTGCAACACATATAATGTATCCCTTTTCAGGTACTTATATTTTACAGATTATGGTCTAACACCAAAGATTGCACGGGTGCATTTGGATGGTACGAATGTTGTGACATTGGTTGAAAGGGAAATTGGAATACCGTTTGACATTTGTATTGATATCAACACACACCAAGTATACTGGTCAGATATATTGTTTGGGTCAATTCATCGCATTGAATGGGATGGCAGCAGAAGAACTATGTTCCGGACTAACCTTAACAAGCCCTATGGTGTGACGGTCTTCAGAGATTCAGTAGGTTATGCTTCATTTAGATGAGAATAAAATGTGTTGTTTAAAGATGTAAGGATACCTACAAAACAAGAAAGCAATCCACGGAGTTGCTGATCTCATCACCTTAAGCATACAGTATAGTGGGGGAAATAGCTATAGCTCTGTAACTTTTGATGGATTGAACTGCCCATGCGAGCAAGCAGATGTTGAGAGGGGCTTGGCTATCTTTCTTTAAGCATGTTGATGGATTGTACTGCCCATGCAAGTACAAACAGACCATTGAGCTATTGACCCCAGAGTCTATATGACACAATTTCATGTAGCAAGGTATCATGGTACATCATAGGCTTGGTATAAATAGGTCTTGTACTTTTTGAGTTTAAAAATTCCACAAAAATGTACACATTAGTACATAATTACCCCTACAAAAAAATAATCACATATTTGACCTCTGACCCTTGACGCTTATCACTGAAATAACTTCTGAATTTTTTTACATTTATCACATCCGACTGCATGACACCATTCATGCTCACGTCACACTTACCATTTCATAAATATAGGGGGAAATGGTGAAAGAAAGTCAATAGCTCTGTGACCTTTGACTTTTTGACCTCAGAATCTATGGGACTCATATTCATGTACAAAGGTGTCACGGTACAACACAGGGTTAGTATAGGTCTTGTACTTTTTGAGTTTAAATTGCTGCAAAAATGTATAAATAATTAGTACATAATTACCCCTAAAATTACATATTTGACCTCTGACCCTTGACCCTAATCACTGAAATAACTTCTGAAACTGTTTACATTTATCACACCCTACTGTATGACACCATTCATGCTCACGTCACTTACCATTCCACAACTATAGGGAAAATGGTGAAAAAAGGTTGATAGCTATGTGACCTTCGACCCCAGAGTCTATATGACACAATTTCATGTACCAATGTATCATGGTACATCATAGGGTTGGTATATTTCTTGTACTTTTTGTGTTTAAAATTCCACAAAAATGTACACATTAGTACATAATTACCCCTAAAATCACATATTTGACCTCTGACCCTTGACGCTTATCACTGAAATAACTTCTGAAATGTTTTACATTTATCACATCCGACTGCATGACACCATTCATGCTCACGTCACACTTACCATTTCATAACTATAGGGAGAAATGGTTAAAGAAAGTCAATAGCTCTGTGACCTTTGACTTTTTGACCTCAGAATCTATGGGACTCATATTCATGTACAAAGGTGTCACGGTACAACACAGGGTTAGTATAGGTCTTGTACTTTTTGAGTGTAAATTGCTGCAAAAATGTATAAATAATTAGTACATAATTACCCCTAAAATCACATATTTGACCTCTAATATCTGACCCTTGACCCTAATTACTGAAATAACTACTACTGGATGACACCATTCATGCTCAGGTTACACATACCATTCCATAACTATAGGGGAAATGGTGAAATAAGGACAATAGCGCTGTGACATTTTGATCTCAAGAGTCTATACGGGACACAACTTCATATACCAAGGTGTCATATGGTGCAACATAGGGTTGGTATAGGTCTTGTACTTTTTGAGTTAAAGAATCTGTTTGCATAAAAAAAAAGCACTTATTTGACCTTTGACCTTTTGACCTCCAATTATTTAAAACTTTTTTTAGAATGTTAAACCCTACCAACCTATGCAATTTGTAAAGATACCAAGTAATTCCTTCAAAGATACAGCCATCACCAAACAATACTTGTCCCATTTTACCTTTGTACCCCAAAACCTTGGAGATAAAAGTCCCGGGCAATTTTGGTTTATGTGTATATTACAGTTTTTGAGTTATAAGCGACACAAAATTAATTGTTGCATACGCACACGCAAACACACAGATGCAAAAAACACCAAATTTTGTCCCATTCCAAAAACTAATGACCCATAACCCCTAATATGAGGTCATCATTTGAGACCCCCCTGGTGGGCCCACCAGTCCCCCTAATATCAAGGGGGAAGGGGGTGGTCATGTAGTGTAGGAGGTACAGGCAGTTCTTTGCCTATACAGCAAAGAGACTACAATATCTCATCCTCACATATGTTTATGTGGGTGATGAGATAAGTACTTTCATTGACAAGTCATAGTCCTCTGAGATTCAGTAGGTCGCACTTTATTAAGACGAGAATCAAATGCGTTGTTGTAAAGATGGACGGATACCTACCAAATTACTCTCATATTGACAAGTCATATAGCATAACGGCAGAAAGCGTGATGTCATTCGGCCTATACAAAATCCTGATACTTTTTTAAGTCACCCACCCATGTTGGTCCCAAGTGAGGGCAGTAGAGAGTCCAGCATTTTAAAAATAGAACATACCAAAGAAATGTGTTCAATAAATATTCTAGGGAAATTGTTGATTTAAATTTGTTTTACGACCGATTTGATTTTATCGTTACTTTTTGTGCACTTTTAGATCAATAGACTAATAATTTATAAGTCAATAATATAACAACTTTGATTTTGATGTCATCCATGAATCAAGTACGAAAAAAATTGATAAACCATGCACATAGTGCATATACTTTTCGCGATAGCAGTACGGTACAGTACGATGTCAATGCATTTATTATTCATTGTTTTACGTCGGAATATGACAGATTGAAAAGGTCAAAGCATTTTAAAGGAATTAATGTCTAACCTTATCGAAGCCGTTATGCATTACGCCTAGGCCCTAGCCTAGTTGGTGAAGGTTGGCCAACACCATAGGCCTCTTTAACTAATAACGTTAGCGATGAGCTGGTCCTAGCCATTTGGCACCCCCCCCCCCCTGCCGCCTGTTTCAGTAGTAATTGCAGTCAGCCTGTTTTTATTTTATTAAAGCTAGGCGTACGCAGTCAGACATTTGTGATCCTAGAGATTTAAAATGTAATATTAACTAAGGTGGATCTGGGTCTAGTTATTGAAGCCTTGTTTAGGCTGGGGAGTGTCGGATAGTATGAAAAAGGCTGAAGAATTCAAGTTGCCAACTTAACCTATTCAAAATCGGACCTAGCCGTTAGGCCTACAAAAAGTCAATCTTGTTAGTTTTGGATTTGGTAAATGTTTGGTAAATTTACCTCACGAACGCCACCAGTAATGTCAAAAAGTATATTGTGGGATACGACTAATACTATAGATACATTCTCGCAAGACTACATGCAAGTTGGAACTTGACTAACATTAACAAGAATTTAGGCTATAATTTGCTTTAAATTAGCTGCCCAAACCTACTTAATTCGCCTGGTGATTTATTGTGTATACTGCTTGAATTTAAACAAAACTTGGCAAAGAATTCATGGATACTGAAAATGAAATAACCCATATTTGTGACGGGAACATTATTTATGCCAAACATAAAGGTGAAGGCAAATAACTCACACACTAGCTCTATGACAAATGCAATCATTGTTACAGTTGGGCTTATTTTGTCAGGGAAAGCTATCAACTCTTATCAGTTTATGTGGTTCAATCCAATAAATTAGTAGTTTGCCATGCCCATCTCAAACCTATTAACTTTCTGGTGTTAAAGGGAACACATTAAACAGTTAAATAATTTAAATGTGTGTAGGGTAAAAAAAGAATAATTTGTAAATAATACAGGAAATATACATCAACTGACCTATATAACTTGTACAGGTTACATGAAATGGTGTGTAAATTTAGGTTTTTAAAAACAGATCAACTCATATTATTCTAGTGTTAATTTCTAAAAATCATTCCTATAAATTTGTATGTACATTTATGATAGAGGAATTAGGACTTCCTTGTGGATGTAACAAATTTACAAGTTTTTGACATCACAATTTTGATTTTCTGCAATGATAACCTGTATAAATTTAACTTTAACAACTGGTAAAAAACTTTATAAATATTCCTGACAGTTTCCTTGTGAGACATCTTCTGTGGATAAACGTACTGCCATAAGTCCTCCGCTGTACTTATCACTACAGCTTGCTGAAATCAGCAAACTTTGTGAAGTGATGTTGATGCAGGTATAGATATACCACAGTATGTTATTATTTCACAATTATGAGTTTTTAAGAAAGAAACAGAAATCAACAAAATCTGAGGTTCTTCCTATGCAGTCTAACAACTATAGATCCCCATGGTTGTAAAGTGTGGCCTATATTCAACTGAGTTAAGCTTAGTAAAAGACAGTGTGATTTTTCATGTCTGTTTACTGCAAATAAAAGTCTGGTCTACTGGTTTTCATGTTGAATTTTCACTTGGGATTTGTGTCTTTTTCTGGTTAGGCAGACAAAAATTTATGTATAAAAAGGGTACACTAAAATTACCATGTCATATCCTCATAACCTGATAATAGTACATTCCACTACCAAGAAAATCATTATACATGTGCCTGCAGTCAGAAAACATTTGGGCAGGGTATTGTGTACTACAAAATGATATACAGGTATTTACTTCAAGTTATACCTTACCTTCCATGCTATAATTATGCAATCTGGTCACACGACCTGATTCTAACGCACTTCTAACCGACCCTTAAAAACGCAGCAACCAGCCAAGCCCTGACCTCCATAATACCTCTGTACCACCTCACTCTTTTTCAGCGCGTTGTTTGCACTAACATCGCTGAAACTGGTCATTTTTATTTTAATTAATTTAACCTTTTTCTAACTCTTTTCTCTTCGGCAGCTTCTACCTGGAGGGTTTTTACGCTGCCCTTTCTCATCTGGCTTGCCTTTTCAAGTCTTTCGAGATAAGGGTGAGGTAGCCATGGGTCCGAGATTTCTTTGGCTGACCTACACGACTTTACCCGTGTAGCCTACACTTAGGATAGCAGGTTTTTGTCTCCATTCGTACAAAGCTAGTGGCTAGTTCGAGAGCGTCCTACTCTCGTGGTGTGTGTTTTAGGTCCTGGAGCACAAGTTGTGCCTGTCTAGGGGACCTCTCGCCCCGGGAATTAGTCTTTTTCTCCCTTAGCCCCACCCGCCTCGAGGTGACCCTAGCGTTATACTATGTATAGTGTTTAGCACGTTAGGATATTTCAGTACACCTCGTATGCATTAGGCCAATTTCTTTTTCTGATTTTGGCGCATGCGCATTGGGTCGACGTCTCCGTCGGGTGTTCGGGAGTCGGCTCCGAGCTTCTCCAAGGAGCTACAGTTGTTACAAGAGAGCTTATTTTTGTATTAACGTTACCAGCATATGAATATATTGTTTTTCTTACACAGATTTGAGACAAAATATTTAATTTTCAAGCATGAATTTTGGGGTGTTGGAGAGACCGGGAGTGGGTCTCTTCGACGTCCTATTTACAGGGAAACTAATCTTTCCTTTTTATCTTTACAGACCTCGAGTTTCCCACGCTACCCCGGCGCTTGTAAAGTCATTACGTTGGATGTGTTTTCTCGGGTTTCTAAAGTTTTTCAGATAGAAAATATTTTTGTTTAAAATTTTTTTCTGTTAAAGAAAGTGTTGTTGTTCTGTTTAGAATGCTATGCTTCGTCTCTCTTTAGCGTGTCCGTAAGATCATAGTTACTTTGCCGTATTTATGTAGGTACGCATGGAAATATGTTCTTCTCTTGTTAAGAAATTTTTTTTAGTGAAATTTTTTTCTGTTTAAGAAGGTTTTGATGTTCTGTTTAGACTGCTATGCCTCGTCTCTCTTTAGTGTGTCCGTAAGATCATACTTATTTTGCCGTATTTGTGTATGTACGCATGGATATATGTTCTTCTCTTTTCAGATATGAAAGAAGTTTACTGAGATGCTATGCCTCGTCTCTCTTTAGCGTGTCTGTAAGATCATAGTAAGTTTGCCGTATTTATGTAGGTACGCATGGAAATATGTTCTTCTCTTCTGAAAAAAAATTTTCAGTGAGAATTTTGTTTTGTTTAAGAAAGTTTTGACGTTCTGTTTAGACTGCTATACCTCGTCTCTCTTTAGCGTGTCCATAAGATCATACATACTTTGCCGTATTTGTGTATGTACGCATGGATATATGTTCTTCTCTTTTCAGATATAAAAGAAATTTACTGAGAAGGTTACGCTCTTGGAGGCGTCGAAAGAGAGAGATATAACCTTTTAGGGGCGCTATACGCGTCGCCTAAGTTGTAGTAAGATCCTATTGACGGGTTGTTAAGGTTCCGTTGGACGGTCCCAGACGGTTCCGCAGCTCTATTTGCGGGCATAAAGCGGTTCCGGGGGCCGGTTCCATAAAGAAGGTTCCATAAACACGGTTCCATATGGTTCCGTTGGACCGTCCCTGACGGTTCCGCAGCCCTATTTGCGGGCATGGTGCAGTTCCGTGGGACGGTTTCATACGGTTCCGGGGTCCATACGGTTCTGCGGCAGACGGTTCCATTGGGCAGTTCCGTGGTCCATACGGTTCCGCGGCCCGTTGTTACGGGCGGGCGGTTCCATTGGGCGGTTCCATTGGGCGGTTCCATACGGTTCCAGCGGCCCGTTATTACGGGCGGACGTTCCATTGGCGGTTCCATACGGTTCCGAGGCCTGTTGTTACGGGGCGGACGGTTCCATTGGATGGTTCCATACGGTTCCGCGGGCTGTTGTTACGGGGCGGACGGTTCCTTTGGACGGTTCCGCGGCCCATTGTTACGGGGCGGACGGTTCCGCGGCCCGTGTTTACACGGGTCCGTATTTAATGGGTTAACGTACATCGTACGGCTTAATCCGGTTATACGCCCACAAGCTACGTGGTCAGGTGACAGGTGACATTCTTGACAAGAAGTATAGCATTGACAGCTATTTTTCTTCTTGGTCCCGTAACCATTAGCTACGCAGTTCCACGGCTCGTGTGAACGCAATAAGACTTTCTACGTTGAACGTACAAGTTCCGTATTTATTTTTACCAGTATCATGGACATGGAGGACAGGTCCCCGAGTGTCGATGTTTTACACACCCAGGATGTCTTGCGATGCGTAGCGTGCAAACGCTTCTTTAAATTACGCTCCGGTGACATCCATTTCACGTGTTACGCGTGCAGATTATGCTGCGAGTCAAATCCCTGTACTCTTTGCAGCGATTGGGATCTAGCGGCGTGGTCGGAGCACAGACTCCACTGGACCGGTACTTTCAAAGAGCGGCGGAGAAAGTGGAGAAGCGACGGTCTGATAGGCCCTCATCGTCTTCCCCCCCCTTCCCCCCCGCCGCCACCGCCACCCAGGCCCAAAGCCAGGGAGGCGAAGCCGCTGCCCACTTTTAGCGGAGCGCCTCTTGAAAGACGTACACAGTACGCTTAATCCGGAAGTATAGCATTGAGACAGCTATTTTTTTCTTGGTCCCGTAGCTAAAGGCTATGGCAGTTATCCGGTTCCACGGCCCATGTTTACGGGTCCGTACGCTTCCATGGTCCGTGTTTTATGGGTCCGTACGGTTCCATTGAACGGTTCCGCGGCCCGTGACGATTCCACGGTCCGCGTTTACGGGTCCTTTTGCTTCCATTGGACGGCTCCAGTGAGCGGAACTTATCTTTAACGAGATAACGTACACTGTACGGTTAACCCGGTTTTACACCCACTAGCTACTACGCTACGTGGTCATGTGACAGATGACTTTCTTTACAAGAAGTATAGCATCACGTCAGCTATTTTCTTCTTGGTCCCGTAGCCATTAACTACGCAGTTCCACGACTCGTGCGAACGCAATTAAGATTGTCTGTGTTGAACATTACAATTCCGTAATTATTTTCACCAGTATCATGGACATGGAGAACAGGTCTCGAGTGTCGATGTTTTTACACACTCATGATGTCCTGGCGTAGCGTGCTAACGCTTCTTTGATTTACGCTTCGGTCACATCCATCTCACGCGTTACGCATGCAGATTATGCTGCGAGTCCACTCTTTGCAGCGTTAGGGTTCAAGCGGCGTGGTCGGAGCACAGACTCCACCGCGACTGGTATTTTCAAGGTGCGACCGAGTGAGTGCGGCTCCGGTGTTCGGATGCGTACGGCTCCCTAGTTTTGTAACGGGATATCGTACACCGTATGATTTACCCGGATATGCACCCACGAGCTGTGGCCAGGTGACAAGTGATAATCTTCACAAGAAGTATAGCGCTGTGAGAGCTATTCTATTCATGGTTCCGTAGCCATTAGCTACGCAGTTCCACGATCATGTGAACACCATTAATACGATTATCCGCATTGAACGTTACAGTTCTGCAATTACTTTCACCGGTATCATAGGCACGGAGGACAGGCCTCCGAGCGTCGGTACGTTACGCACCTAAGAGGTCCCGCTATGCATAGCGTGCAAACGCTTTTCTAGACCGTACAGGCCTGTACGACTTCAGAGTTTTTGCAACGGGATAACGTACACTGTACGATGAACCCTGAAATTGAGTCCGCTAGCTAGGAAGCTACTTGGTCAGGTGATAGGTGACAGTCTTCACATGAAGTATAGCATCACGAGAGCTATTTTCTTCCCGTCATTAGCTACGCTGTTCCACGGCCGTGTGAACTGCCTCTGTAGGATTTTCTGCGTTGAACGTTACAGTTCCGCGATGTTTTGCGCCTATATCATCGCCACGAAGGGCAGGTCCCTAGTGTCGGTGCGTTACGCGCCTTGACTGTCCTGCGATGCGTCGCATGTAAGCGCTTCTTAGGTTGCGCTTTGGTGTTATCGATATGTTCAAACCCGTGTACACCGCTGTGGTCCTCGGTTCCGCGATGGGACCGGTAGGCCCACAAGAGGCGACGCCCTACGGGGTCTTACGTGAGTTAGCACGGTTCCGCATAGTTTTTCACCAGTTCATGGACACAGGACGAGTCCCTGTTTGTCGGTACGTCACGCTCCCAGGATGCGTCGCGTGTTAGCGCTTGCTCGGGTTTTCGAGGCCTAGCGCCTGGGTGATAAGAATTACTTCTTTACGGGAGGCATACCATCACGAGAGCTATTCTCTCCGTGTTACGTAGTATCACGACCGTTCAAACTACTCTGAATATGATTCTTGCGTCGAACGAGACCTTCGGCTCACATTCTACAGATATTAACGCGGTTTTACGTACAACGTACGATAAACCCGGGTAACAGAACTTCAGGATATTGCGACCGTTAGCCGCGTGTTGCAGTGTTCCGCTGTCGTTTTTCTTGCTGGGGTGTTTTTAGCGTTCGACGGCAGTCCCCCACGCGTAGCCGCCGGCTACGAGGCTCCGTAGTGATTATATACAAACGGAGTTAACGGCCTCACCAGCAGCGCGGCTGTGTGGTAGAGGACCAGTAGCCATGAACTACAGAGTTCTGCGGCCGTTGCTCTTACCGGGACACGTTATAGGTACGACGGTAGTCCCCTCTTCCTCACGCAGCTACCGGTTACGTAGCTCCGTGAGGAAACAAACTCAGTTTACGACTCGTATAGCTTGCGTGGCACGTGAACTCCTCCGTATTCCTTACGGCCTCAGTATATATATTTTCACTATTCTCAACGGGAACGCGTACTGCGTACATCTTCCCTACGCGTAGCCACTTACTCGGTGGCCCCGTGGTGAATAGAAGTATAATGAGATAACGACTCACGTTACAGGTGTAGTATGTTCACGCTATCGTGGACCTAGACGGTTCTTTTGTACTGATAGCTACTACGTTCGGGACACGTACCAGTACCAGTTGTCCCCCTCGCGTAGCCACGAGCTTTTTGCTCCGTGGTGCGCAGAGACATAGTTGGCAGATGACTAGTGGTTTTTACTTGTCATGCTGACGCCTTTGTAGACCCATAACGGATTTATAATACTTAACGGGGTTGCATACTTTGTAGGGCGTAAGTCCTCCCAGTAGCCACGCGCTTTTCAGCTCCGTGGTGCAGGGTGTATAACGGAATTAACGGTCCGTGTAGTATACACAGGACGTCAACTCTTTCGTGGTTTCTACCCCAGTGCTGGGGTTTATGACTCATACGGTTGACGTAGTACGTTACACCCCCCTTGTCAATATTAACTCCATGAAGGATATTTTTTTTGACAATAGGTGGCCTTTTGATAGACAACCTCACGTTTGGGGTAGCTATTACCAACAACGGCGCGTATGGTTTATTCCATACTTTAACACCTTCTTAGAGCTGTTTCCATGCGGTTTTACGGCCTGTTACTTAACTGCCCGTACAGACATATGGTATTAGTTTTCTCCACACCCGTAGCCGTAGGCTCCGCGGTTTCAAGGTTGTTACTATACGTAGTACGTTAACACTTTTTGCAGTCAACTTCTTAGACAAGTTTCGCTGTTGATAGGTGTGGCCTGGAGCTACGCGTTTCAGCAACTGCTACAGTTTTCAGACCCGGCTTGGTGCCGTCGACTATGTTGTATGCGGCTCCGCGATCTTACGACCCATACCGTCTCACAGCTACATAGCCTTACACGGTTGGCAGCCCTTCTTGTATACGTTTTATATTAAAGTCCTGCCTTTTTATTTCGCTAGCCTTTGATTTTTGGTCAGTAGGTTTAAACAACCTTCTTCAGGGTCGGCAGTTTTTTCTGGACTGCGGATGGTGTCATTCAGTACCTCTGCTTTACACGTTCAGTCGGTGGTCACCCCCTTTGGTGGTGGTGCGGATGCTCCCACCTGGTGTAAGGAACGAAGTTTTCACCCGTCAGATCTCACCGTTGGTGCCGACGGAGGCTTCTTGATCGAGGTAGGGGCACTTTTCTTGTGACCCCTTATGTCGGAAACTTGGACGGGTACTTGACCTTTTTCGACAGGCAGAATGCCAGGGTTTTTCTTTTACCTTTTTACCGCTAGTGCTGAGCGAGGCTTTTCAGTTTCGCGTCGTTTTTGCAACACTGTTGTGGTCTCCTTTTCGGACAGAGAGGTACGGACTCCAAGAGTTCTGGAATCGTTCCTCTCGTCTTGGCGCAGGACGAACTTTGGCTGCTCAAGACCTTGCAGGCTCCACGTACGAGCCTCGGGTCAGGGACGATTTTTGTCTCTTTCCCAGGCTCTGGCGGACTGCATCTTAGTCCCGGAGCGCTTCGTTTGATGGTGTGGCCTTGGCCCTCCTTTCCTCGACGTAGCATGGCTTTTCTGAGAGGTTGTTCACCCCCCTCCCCGTTGTGGAGGTGGGCCTTCTCTCAAGCTTGGTTCCGTCATGAGCTCTGGGATAACTTGCAGCTATCTACGGGGTTTTTCCAGTGGGGTCTACGGTCTTTGACTCGCGACCACTGGAAAGTTACGCGGAGATCTCTTCGTAGTGTGTCATGTGACATTTTCCTCCGATAGATCGTCCAGTGGCTTTCTTTTAAAGTAGTCTGAACTGTTCATAGAACGGCCGCGGTATGCACTCCGTTTCGGGGCATAACCTTTTTCACGGGATCTCTCGTGCTGCCGTTCAGGAAAACGCTATTTGCGGTTTTTTTCTTGTTTTGGGTCTGACTCACTTTTCGACGTTCGTGTTTCCCCGCTAACTTTTGCTCTTACGCGGTTACGTGCTAACGAATTTTTCCCTTGTCCGGGATTTCTTCAATTTTTTTTCGTTGGTACACGCTTCGTTCCCGATCGTAGTTTACTCGCCGGTTCCGTCTCGTGGACGAATCTGGTGTGGTTTGTGGCGTTTTTTGTGGACACTTTGCTGTAATTGTGTCCAAACGATCTTCCGGTTGGCTTGTTTTTCTGGGCTTTTCGCTCAGGTTCTTTCGAGGTTTGCCTCCGTTACTGTCAACGATTGGTGCCTTGTTCGGTTTGACTGTACCTCGCCGTGGTTTACTATGTTTTAGTTCTTCCCACTCTTGAGGTCTTTCATCCTTCAGAGGAGTAGGAATTTCGTCCTTTAAACGGGATTCGATTCGTGTGAGTTTTCGTACCAGCCATTAAAAAAAAAAAAAAAAAAAAAAAAAAATGCGGCGACCTGAACTCCCTTCCTTCCTATCCTCGGTTGCAATCTGATTGCATAACTATAGCATGAAAGGTAAGGTATAACTTGAAGTAAATTTACCCCGCTAAGCGTAGCGGGGATATTTACGAGAGTTATACTTACCTTCCATGCATCTTGCCCGCCTCCCCTCTCGTTCAGGCCTCGGTGGAATGTTGAGTGAGGTGGTACAGAGGTATTATGGAGGTCAGGGCTTGGCTGGTTGCTGCGTTTTTTAGGGTCGGTTAGAAGTGCGTTAGAATCAGGTCGTGTGATCAGATTGCATAATTATAGCATGGAAGGTAAGTATAACTCTCGTAAATATCCCCGCTACGCTTAGCGGGGTAAATTCAGCTCACTGATATCTGGTACAAAATTAATTTACATTGCAAACAATATTCGTACTCTAAAGTACAGTCAATGATTTTTAACAAACATACAACATAAAAGTTGGAATACTTTTGCACTGTAATAATTTGTTCATTGAATACCAAAACAAAGACAAATGAGAGCAGAACTAAAGATTGTCTATTAATGAGAAGAAAAATTACATGAAGCAAAATAAGTGGAGCTTTTTTATCTTCCTAACTTGGGAGCTTGAGAAACTTTTGCAAACAAATTGAAAGCAACTTTATTAAGTAATACACATATAATGAAAAACGCAGGCTGCAATACAACATATAGGCCTATTTCAAAGAGTTTGATGATTATTTTTGAAGTTCAACTTCATGAATTTAGGGCTTGCAATTGTTGGTTAATGATGTTGAAGAGAAAAATGTGAATGAAACTGAAAACTTAATAGTTTATTAAAGTGGAAATAAAAGTAAAAAGTGTGCAATTTGATCTACTGTATCTCTACCTATCTAAACAAGTTGGCACTAAACTTACTTTAATTTATACACACCTATCTGCCAGTTGGTCAGTCTGTTAAAACTTTGCTTGATGGGTGTTTTGTTTATAACCAACTATAAAATTAATTAGACCTATATTGGTCTTATGCCCACCCCACTCTAGCTAACAATTGTAATGCTGCTTTTCAAGCATGGCCTTTTATCATCACAGACATTTACGCTACCAAATTGCAAATGGTTTCACACAATGTAGTCCTAAGTTACACTGGCTAGGCAACAAAATGACCCATAATTACCCGGCAACGCTTTTTGAAAGGAAACAATCATTACATGTCTGAATAAAATATGATTTAATAAGCAACTTATTCTTGTTTCTAAATCAAACTGAAATTATTGCTCATATTTGTCAGCGTTTACGTCGGTCAGTTAAGGTTTAACTTAAACTAAAGTGGTACATACGTTAGCTAGCTTCAGACTGTTCAACAACAACTGGCACAATTAAAATAGCACATTATTTTAGGTTTACCGAAATTGTTCAAGACATCTACTAGGTTTAATCATTTACTCCTTTTTAGGAAGGTTGTTCGCGTAGTATTTTTCTTAAAATATGCTTATCAGTTAGGCCTAAGTTCGTGGGATACATGCCTGTCTACAATCTAACGCTGCATTAAAGTTATGTCGTTCTGCATGTACTGTAAAAAGAAAACGTTGTTTTTGTGTTCTTACTAAAAATAAAATGAACATTAATCTTGGCTAGAAAGACAAGTTATGATTAAAACTAATATAAATATAATTAATTTTTAAAATTAAAGAATTTTTTTTTAGGTTAAATTTGCAGTTTGCCTAGTTTTTATTGACTCCAATTTTCAATGTATCGACATATCTACTGCCCTCACGTGGAATCAATATTGGTGGAAAAAAACTAAAAAGTATCACGCACTGAGGTATAGGAGTTTCGACTCTCGGCCTTTGGCCTCTACGTAGTATAGGGTGAATGACATCACACTCTCTGGTAACGGCCTTCAGAGATTCAGTAGGTTGTGCTTAATTTAGGCGAGAATCAAATGTATTGTTTAAAGATGTATGGATACCTACAAAATAACTATCATTGATAAGTCATATGGTGTGACGGTCTTTAGAGATTCAGTAGGTTGTGCTTAATTTAGACGAGAATCAAATGTATTGTTTAAAGATGTATGGATACCTACAAAATAACTATCATTGATAAGTCATGGTGTGACGGTCTAGAGATTCAGTAGGTTGTGCTTAATTTAGACGAGAATCAAATGTATTGTTTAAAGATGTATGGATACCTTCCAAATTACTATCATTGACAAGTTATATGGCATAACGGTCTTGAAGTTCAGTAGGTTATGGTTAATTTAGACGAGAATCAAATGTGTTTTAAGATATATGGATACCTACATAATTATTGTCATTGACAACTCATATGGTATTATGGTGCTAAGAGATTCAGTAGATTTTTCTTCATTTAGATGAGACTCAAATATCCTAATTGCTTAAAGATGTAGGAATACCTGCCAAGCCATATGACATAAGATTGAGGACCACATCAAAGCAAATATGGAGTTATATCCAGGAGCATAAATATTCAACAAAGATCATTTGAAAGTGACATGCAAAGTTTTCTAAATAGTTACTTCAGAGGCCTGAATTATCTGAAGTTGGGGTTTAGAGATTTGTGCTTTTCCAACTTCTATCTTAGGTAACATTCTCTGTGTAGTTAGTTAATTAACTCTCTTTTAACCAGTCCTCATGACATAAAAATACAAGAAATATTTATACATTGGGCTCTTATGGTTTCACACAAGAAGTTTATTTAAAATGTAACCTATTTCTATAACAAGGATGTTTGCCTTATACTGGAATTATAGGCTGAGATGTGCTATAGTACTTTCTAAATTCAATTCAATTCAATTCAGTTTATTTACGTGATAGGCCACCTGCCTTTTCATATTTACAACATGGCAATGCTTGCCTTTTCATATTTACAACATGGCAATGCTTACAGCAACAAAATATAATACATTATACATATACTTTCAACAAACTTAAGGTAAATTAGATCATGCAACTAATCATATGAATCGATTTCTCTTTTAAATACCCAAGCCTTCTCTAAAAAATGACATATATTAAATAAAAAGGGAATTGCTTTTTGTGCATAACATAAAATGGAATCACTGAAGTGATGGATTAACATAAAGATACTTTGAAATATACAATGATCTTATTTCAGAAAAGCCTGGGAATTCAAGCAAAAAACGAAATTCATCCTCAAGTTTGTGCATGCTACAAAATGTGCAAGTGCGATTTTCACGTGGAAATTTGTTACGACGGCCTTGATGTATTTCGAGATTTAGACAACCACATCGAAACTTGAATAGCAATGAGCGTAATTTGTTGGACTGGATGTGCGCAATATAAAATTCAAATTCATTTTGGGTTTTGTTTTCATTATATAAGCAAAGACTATTCATAGAAGTAATTTCTGTTTTCCAAGTCTGGTTATTTATATCAATGATTATTTGCAGGAAAGTTGCTAAAAAGAGAATCATTATTAACACCTCAATTTGACCAGACATCTCCGAAACCTGTAGATAAAAGTATATGTTTAATATTTGTGGCCCAGCATGGTGTACCATGACTAGCCATGCTTAACATGTGTTTATAGCAAATAGAGGTTACAAAATAAAGGTAAATTTAAGGGTGTTAATTAAGACTCAGAAAGGAGTGAATTGACATACACAAATGGCATTTGGAGTATGATGTAAGAAAGTAGAATGTGGTATAACACAATATGGTTTATAAAGGGTTAAATTTTATTAGGAGGGTAGAAAAAGAAAATAATAGTAAGTACACTACTTCTTTTTATGAATGATTTCTGTAGGACCCTTTACTTATGTAAGCTTACAAATGATACAAAAACACTTTTAACATGTTTTAGTCATTATTACCTCAAAAAGCTGAGAAAACTGTCTCATGTAATATTCGGCCAAAATTAACTTTTTCTACCCATGGTTATAAAGGAAAGATGTGATTTCAGAAGTATAATATTGGAGTGGTAAATGATGTGAAGTGAAGGGGTTTGAATGTTGTAATCAAGGATTTTAGTAACTTTAAGCAATTGGCAAAATGCAAGAAAACTTGAGGTAAAAAAAACCCCAAAATTAAACCTGTATATCCTCTTTTTAAGTGTATATGCCGCATCTGTCTATGTTCTTCCCTAATAGTTTCTTTGGTGTGAGTGAAGTTAGTCTAGAGAGGAAAGTGGCTTAAATATATATTTTTTTTTTGTTGTGACAGGTGTTTTATGTAGATAAAGCTGATCAGAAAATATATCGCATCAGCAAGGATTCCTCTGTAGATGATGAAGCAGAGATCTTTAAATCCGAAATGGACGACTTGATTGATATTTACATTTACGATACTGCATCACAACCAGATGTTGATGGTAAGAAGCACTTAAGTAGACATTTAAAGGAGTTTTCTTTATAAAGAAAAGATATATTATAATAAGACTCACATACAAATAAGACATTAGCAAATTTTAAGGTGTTTGGGATGATACAAATTGAGCAATGGAATTTGTTTCTATTATGTGATTAATTTTTTGCTTTTCATTTATCAATCATCAATTCGAATTTAACATTACAGACTCTGCCCCTTGAACACTATCCCATCCTAGTTTTCTGTGCCTGTGGCATTCTAGTAACTGCGTGAATAATTTTGTGACATTGACAGAAAAGTTTGAGCTTCCTATTTCATTTCCACGTTTCTTCATCACGTCTTATAACAAAATTTGTGGTCAAATGATTGCGTAATACATGGTTAACTTGCGAGAGAATGTCCTTGAAACAGGATGAAAATGACAGTGGCAGTTTCATCCCGTCCGTGTTTTAAGCGGCGCTTTCTTCAAATGAGCATGGATGTGAAAATGCAGAAATATAGTAAATCAGTTTAATGGAAGAAGTACTAGCAATAGAAACAAAGACCCATATATAAATGATTTTAGATAAAGGACCAAAAATAAGGCTTTCAGTAATCTTTTTAAGATCAAGCAACCATTTCACCATTACAAATAAAAGCAATCCACAAACACATATTCTAGACTTGGTTGACATGGGGAAGTAGATTCAATTTCCAGTAAAAGGGTGGAGGAAGGTATGGACCACTTCTTGATCAAATTTACGAGGCTTGGGGAAACACATTTTCATACCTCATTAAATACATTTCTCACTGCACTCCAATTGAAAAGTAAGGATGCTGTTGCCCAATGTGAGGCGCAATGAGGGACCCACATGAAGACGCATCTGTTCTATCTTGATGATGCAACAGCACTTACAGTGTATGCTGAAAAGTGATGGCACTTTAAATATAATATTTGCCTCGCCAATAACAGTTATTCCAAAATTGGTATTTATAATTTTTCTACAGGGCATCCTTGTGATAGTAGCCACAATGGTGGTTGTACTCAGCTGTGCTTGGCTCATCCTGAGGGTGCCCAACCCAGTTTCTCTTGCCATTGTGCATATGGAATGTTGGATGATGATGGAATTACATGTAAAAGTAAGTGTTTATGTAATTGCTGAGTTGCTGAAATTGTTGTAAAAGGATTGGTTCAGTATTGTCAAGGAAGTTCCTCTTATTTTGGAAAGGGTTATAAAAGAAACATCTTAAATACCCTATTCCGCTTGGGAGTCATTCACATTTTAAAGTTTTGTCTCATTTGTGCAGAAATGACTGGTGTGGGTAATGTAACGTTTTTGCTAATTGAACATTTTTCTTCCAATTTTGTTGAGATGGTAAATTATGATTACCATGCTAGATTTTGTTTCACTTTTATCCTGATATAATCAGTTTTTTTTTTAAATCTCATGAAGATATAAAAGAATGCAAAAAGATTGTGGAATGTGAGGTCACACCTAGTCTATTTTCAGTTGTTACTAGTGAGACTTAAATATCTCATTAATAGAATAATATTTTGGAATGCTTTTTTTACCATTTTTGGTTACTTGCGTTAGCAAAGGAACCTATGTATTCAACTTGGCGTGTGTGTGTGTGTCTGTGACACTTGCTTAGGTACGCTCTAACTCAAGATAGGAAAATCGGTATGGAGTCACATTTGGTAGGTAGGTTTGCCATATTGTGAAGATGTGCCCTATTGTTTTTGGTGCCCGTAGGGATCACCTGGGGTCAGATATCGGCCAAAAATGGAAAAAACTTTTAGTGACAAAACTCTTAGTGCCAAGATTCTGTACATTTGATATTTTGGGACAAGTTGTGTATGGAGTAGGGGGAATATTTTCATACAAAACAGCCATGTGATTGAAGGTCAAGGTCAGGGTCAAAAACAATTTTTTGTCAAAGTGCATGGAAAAACTTTTAGTGACGATAACTCTTAGTGCCAAGATTCTGTACATTTGATATTTTGGGACAACTTGTGTATGGAGTAGGGGAACATTTTCATACAAAGCGGCCATGTGATGGAAGGTCAAGGTCAGGGTCTAAAATTTTTTTGGGTCAAAGTGCATAATATTGAATTTGGACTTGGACTATGGACATTGGACTCGAATTTGACAATGATAATAACTTTTAGTGCCAAGATTCTGTACATTTGATATTTGAGACAAGTTGTGTATAGAGTAGGGGAATATTTTTTAACAAAACGGTCATGTGATTGAAGGTCAAGGTCAGGGTCAAAAACAATAATAAAATAATGAAAATAAGCTTGACGCCAAATAGTTATTGATTTGAAGAACAAATGATATAATTCATTTTTATGATTTACTTGAAACAAGTGTACTTGTTTTCCATTAAACACAGCTTTTGATAAGAATACATGGAATGGTATAAATAGAAGTCCAGAGTCCATGCCATGATACCCTAAGAGCTGTTGAAAGACTAGTGTGGTTTCACATTAGCAAGGCCAGGAACTATCATTCTATTTTGCTATTACATAATACACTTTTATAACATTGACCTCGCTCTGTCTCATTGTGAATTTACATTTAAAGTGTTATGGATATCTTTTGTGAGGTGGTATGAATGATGCATTCCAGTGGGTTGTATCATTGGTTTATATATATTCTTAAGAATATAATTTCTGTCTAGCAGACCCCATCAGTGTGATATAGTAAAAATACAAATTCCTGAAGTGTGATTAAATTTTGAATGCCACTGACATACTACAATCCAGGGTTCAATACTAAATGCACAAAGTATAAAGACCAATGAGCCTAAAAGCTATTTCAGTTTTGATGGCTGCTTATCATCTTTTATGTAAAAAAAAACAGACACCTGAGAAATATATAATTCACCCCACCTGTTGCGTTAAAAAACAAGTCATAAAGATGTCAAACAGAAAGTCATTGGTCCATGTTGCTGACCTGTTTTGTTTTCTTTGCCACCTGTATTTGTTTAGCTTAGAAAGGGAATTTACTGTTTGTTGTCTACCTCCATGTGTCTACAGACATTTTCTCCATGCAATAAAATGTAGAAGGTCACTTATGAGGCAAATACTAACCATGGAGATACACTATTTAATCAACCAAAGATATGTGTAATGAACACATCCCTGAATCAACCAATTACACTGCACCTTGTTTAAAACCAAGACTGTTAGAACACCAATCATGTTATCCACAAGTTTTACTCTTTGCATATTAAAAATTGGCCAGTGGTGGTTAAGTGAAGAGTATCACAAGTTTTGCTCATTTACATATTAACAATTGGCCAATCGTAGAATTAGGGTTGGTTAACTGAAGAGGATGTCAGTTGGGAGTGGGAGTTGCACCAGTGTAATTGTCTTGCCATTCCGCTTCATATTGACTTTGACCTCTGGTGACCTCTAATGTTAACATTTTTTTTTGGTATTTCGATAATTTTGACCCCATTTTCGGATTTCAAAAGTACCTTTCGATCAAAAAAGGCAATTGGTTGATTCCTGTACGACCTTCATGTGCGGAGTTATCGGAGGTCAAAATTTCTTAAGTCTAGTTAGGATGGTTGTACGGACTTGCCTTTTTATTTTTGGAATCAGAGTGTCAACTTACATTTGACTCGAGGTTAAAAGGTCAATAGTCAAATCTGTAAAATTATGCTTTGGGAGAAAAATGGCTATAATAACAAGTTAATATTTTTTTGGTATGTGATAGACCTTGATGAGCTGCAAAGAATGAGCCATTTCCCCACTTAAATAGCATGCCTGGTTCTGGAGTTACGGATGACCTGCATCTGCCCCAAAATTTCATTCTGTAGCAAGGAACCATAGTGCCCTTGGGCTCTTGTTGTTTCTTTTAGAGTGCTCTTTCATTTAAGATGATCTCTTAGGTAATTATCATTTGAAATGTTGCATAGATCTTGTTTCACCATTCTATTCCACACAACCCCCCCCCCCCCCCCATCCTCCCCACAAAAAAGAATTACATGGGCACCAATTTACATTTAGATGTAGTTGTTTCCAAGGACACTCACCCTGAACAGTTGTTCTGCAAATGCATGAAGGGCCCAACATTTTCAGGAGGGGAAGAAGTACTTTGTCGGCATAAGATAATTTTATTGTTGCAATTTTGCCCAATTTTCATCGAACTTTGGCATGAAAATTGGTGACAAATTACCAGTAAATATGCAATTAGCTTTTTTTTCTTTGCTTTCATGCATTGTGAATCTTCTCCTTGGTTTTTGGCCTGAAATATATCTGCTCATTTTGCCAGAATTCATCATTTTTCAGCATTGGGGGAAATTTGTTCCCTTCCTGTTTAGAACTGGAAACCCAAATGAAAAAAAAAGTACTTTGTGGAATGGTTTAAGGTGACATGAAGTTGTTCCTTTTACATGATGCATGGGAACTGTATCTTAATAAAGGTATTGGTAAAAGTTTAGTTTAATTTATGTTTCATTACTCAATTCTTATAAATGTATTCAAAAAGCCACAAGAAATGGGAATTTAAAAAGCGATACCATTCGCATCAGCATTGTAATCTTGTTTATGTAATTTATGTCTTTTTATAGTTTCTAACAGTTACCTAGTCTACATTTCATTCAATGGAATACATAGCTTTTCTCTCAACCCGAATGCTGGCCACGTACCATTCATGCCTGTTTTGGGCATAAGATATCTAACTGGTAAGTGTAGCTGAAGTACACATGTTTTGATTTGGAGGCGTGTGGGACCTGTGTTCTACTTGTCTCTCATGTGATGATGAGGATTATATAATAAACCCAAATATTGTTGGAGGCATGTAGGAGAATATACATCTTGTCCCTCACGTTTTAATGATTAGATAAGTAGCCCTAATATTGCTGGAGGCATGTGGGGGCATGTGGTATTTTTGTCTCTCACATAAGGACTAGATGGTTAACCCTGATATTACTGGATGCACGTGGGGGCATGTGGTATTCTTGTCTCTCACATGATAATGACTAGATGGTTAACCCTGATATTGCTAGAGGTCATGTGACATTCTTCTCTCACATGATAAGGATTAGATAAACATATTATTGCTGGAGGCATGTGGTGTTTTACTCATCTCTCGCGTGATAAGGATTAGATATTTAACCCTGATATTGCTGGAGACATGTGAGGCCATGTGGTATTCTTGTCTCTCACATGATAGGGATGAGATATTTAAACCTGATATTGCTGGAGACATATGGTGTTCTTCTCTCTCATGTGGTAAGGATTAAATAATTAACCATGTTATTGCTGGAAGCATGTGGTATTCTTGCCTCTCACATGATAAGGATTAAATAAGGCATGTAGTGTTCTTGTCTTTCACATAATAAGGATTAGATAATTAACGTGATATTGCTGGAGGCTTGTAGGGGCATGTGGTGGACTTTTCTCTCATGTTATGATGAGGATTAAATAATTACCCAAGTATTGTTGGAGGCATGTAGGAGAATATATGTTCTTGTCCCTCACGTTTTAAGGATTAGATAAGTAACCCTAATATTGCTGGAGGCATGTGAGGGAATGTGGTATTCTTGTCTCTCACATGATAAGGGTCAGATAATTAACCTGATATTGCTGGAGGCATGTAATGTACTTGTCTCTCACATGATAAGGATTAGATACTTAACCCTTACTCTACCAGAGCATTTAAGATTACAAGTGATATTTTAGGGAACTTTTTGGAAAGGGGGCTTTTTCACAAATTTATCTTCATTTTCTACTGTAATAAGTTTACATTATATGAAAGCTAAGATTTGAAACTTTATGTTGGTTTGCATAATTATATGGTGAATTATGCAAATTTATGCAAATGAGGTCATTGATTGAGATTATGAGATGTCCTGAAACTGCTATATTTGTGATATTCTGCTTTCTTGTGGCTAATTAAAAAAAAATATTGATAGAATTTATGAATTGTCGAGTGAAGGACCTTTCATTTGATAGTACTCTTGATTTTTTTGAGGCACGAAAAAATTTCATACTTCATTTTTAATTTTTTGGACCTTTTTTGGCCTTAAAATTGACCTCTGATTTTGCCAACGATCTATCTGATATGATTTGGCATTATACTTTCCTATAAACATGCATTGTTCCTTTCTATGATGCACACAACTAATATAATATAAAAAGGAAATGTTTACGCCCAAATTTCAATAAAAATGATATGCAAATGATATGCAAATTAGCTAATTTACCTCATTTATTAGGCGAGGCTTGAAATATTCAGTTCATCAACCAATTTTAGCCATCGGAAGCTTTGAAAATACTTATATTTATTCAGGATATACTGAAAGTCTTGTAGAAACTTACTTTTGTTGATTCCTGTAGGAATTCTCAGTGAAAAGGTACTCAAAACTGGTTAAAAGCATCAGTAATCATGTAGACGTTGCCAAACTTGGAATCCTTCAGGGAGTTGGTACCGCATATGAAATGTCAATAAATTTGTCCAAATACAGAAAAATCTTTCAGAGAAGTACAATTTCAACTGTTTCCAAGGAAATACAGGGGTTGGGGTAGAGTGGGGGTTCTGGCTTATTTATATTGGGAGGGGGAACCAGGTGAAATGCCACCCTTCCCCCCCTCAAAAAAAAAAAAAAAACTATGGCCCTCCTCCAGGATCCAAATTCCTTCAAAGAAAATAACTTCCCCCTACATGGGACAGCTTGGCCCCCACCATTGGTATCTTGCCCCAACATGTCTCTCTTTCCAACAACATGGGAGCCTCTTCCCTTAGAATTTTAAACCTACTTCACTGCACCACAACCTCACAACATGGAATCGAGAATTCGCGAAATAGGTATATGGGCACTGTTGCACTACAAATCAAAGATTGATATGTAAAGTTTCATCCAAAATTACTATAATAAAAACAATTCATGTTAACCATGTCGGATTTTAGTGACCTATTTACTTGTTTATAATCATTACAAATAAATAATCCCAGCTGAATTACACTGCTTTTGCTTAATTTTGAATGGATCAGAACTAACATTAGCTATGCCTAACGTTAAGCTTAACAAGTAACGTTAGTAAGCATGAAGTTTGAAAAATGCACTCGAGATTTTAGAAATTTGAAGAAAAAAAAATCATTTTACCTGGTTCTGATCATCTTTAGGCCTCTTTTGGGTTGGGTCCAGTTACTAAAAGATCTCCATCACTGGCGATAGCCTTCTGACTTTTCCTAATCCTCAGTTTCACTTTCAAACAAATTCGAGATACACATTCTTCTGTCGCCTTAACGTAAATGTCAAAAAAAATCTAAAGATAACCAGTGACGTAGCTATAAAACTTTTTAGCAAAGATCGAGGGAGTATGTCTTTTATTGCAGCAATCTATGTGAAAGCACGTTGTTTGCGCTACAGAATGGTGTTTGAAACTTTTCATTACGATATAGGGGTGGATCACACGATTTTTTAACAAAAAGGGTCAAAAAATTACCAAAAATCACAATTTTTTTCATATTTTACAAATAATTTAAGAAAAATGACCAGTTATGAGCAAAATGTGATTAGATTTGGACAATATGACTTGTCTATATAGTATATATATATATATAAAAAAAAAGTATTTAAATTTATTTTCCAAGCAATTTTTGTAAATTTTACAAAAATATGCATTTTCGGGACATTTTAAACAAAAAGGTAAATTCTGAATCTTGGGACAAAATTTGCCGAAAAAATGTGAGTATATAAACCCTCAAAAAAATACAATTTTATGAAAGATCTTTCCGAGATCTTTGCAATGAAACCACTTGCACCCCTATAGAATGTTGGTAAGGTCACGATTTTATTTTTGTTTCAAAACGGCGATAGTATCGCCGCGTAGTAGAGTAAGGGTTAAGCCTGATATTGCTGGAGGCATGTGGTATTCTTGTATCTCACATAATAAGGATTAGATAATTAACCCTGATATTGCTGGATGCACGTGGGGGCATGTGGTATTCTTGTCTCTCACGTGATAAGGATTAGAAAATTAACCCTCATGTATCTGGGGACTTTTGGTGTACTTGCCCCCTGCCAGTGGTGTAGCTAGGGCCCTACAGGCCGGGGAAAATGTGGGGCCCTGTGGACCCCTATGGTATATGGATATAGTGGTATACTTTTATTATGGGTCCCCCTTTATAGGGCCAGGCCGGGCCTAAGAAAGGTGGGCGCCTGCCCTTTCTTTATTTATGCCACTTCTCCTGCTTGATAAAGTTATAGTTTCATCATGGATTTTATCATGTAGTTTGTCATATATATATATATATATATATATATATATATATATATATATATATATATATATATATATATATATATATGTATATATATATATATATATATTTTTATATATATATATATATATATATATATATATATATTGTACTCCTTTATTTTATTTTTTTATTGTATGCATTGTTTGTAGATATCAAAGTAATTAAGCTAGTACACATATACGAAATGTTAAAGATCCTTCATGTAATTATCATATGTTATATTGAGTAAAGCATATTAGAAAATTAGCTTTGTAATGGATTTTGACATTTTCTATGAGTAAAATACATCCTTTCTTTTTTAAGGGTTTTTTAATTTTGATATTTTATTAATTGATTATGTTAATTATTAAAAAATTGTCTTCATTGTACTCCCAGGTATAGATTATGACTCCAAGAACCAAAGAATATATTTTGTTAAAGACAATAACCCACAGTTGGGTTTCATTGATGGTAGAACAACAGCACAGCACACCCCTCCAATACCAACTAATATCACAATGATGGAAGGTAGGCAAATAACCTGTGGTTCATCCCATTTTTTCTTTATTAAATGCAAATTACAAATTAATGTATCTTATCTTATATGAAAGAGGACTTCCAAAGAAACAAATGGTGAAAAAGGTACTTAAAAATCTATTTCTGTTAAGGAGATATTCAAGTTTAAAGCTCTTTTCTTACTTGTGTTGAAATGGCTGGCATAGTAAGTCTGCTCTGAAAGGTTGGCACCCTCATTATAGGTAGAATTAGTGACTATTTTGTTTCTTATGAAGTTCTCTTTGACATAAAATTGACTTGCTAGACCCCTAAACTTTTCCTTCAAGATATTTTGTTTTAAGGTTCCTTTTTAACTGTTCATTTTCTTTACATGTTTTTACCAATTGTTATTGCATGCCCTGCAGTGTATGCCAATGCTTACTTAATGATAATAACATAAACATACATTTATAATGCCCTTCTTAGAGCCGAATTGTCAGCAGCGCAGATAATAAAGTAACTTAAAGTCAGTACAAATTTATAGCCTAGTTTTAAAAATTCAGCTTGAATATTAGTCATCTAGCATTGAGCTGTGGTATGATTTCTGAAAGAGATGTGTCAGTTTTCTTTTTTTGCCACCATTTCTCATATTTTGCAGGACTGGGCCGTCCGCGAGGTGTGGCTGTTGATTGGTTTGCACGATCGTCTCTATATGGGAAGGTTTGTTTACACGCCAGGTGCTTTTCACTCTACTCACTATCTTGTATCAGCCAGCCGTTTAAATGGGACAGACGAGCATCATATCTACACGCTAGAGTCACCATTCTCATCAATCAGTGATATTGCCGTTGCTCCATGTCATGGGTGCGTATAGGTACATACAGTACAGAATAAATGGGATGTCTTTTCCTGATTGAGGTATAGGTGCATGTTACTTAGCATTGATACCCAGAACAGGCTATCATATTCCTAAAGATATCAAATATATCCCAATTGGTATATCATATTGGAGTTGCTTAGTGCTTAGAAAATTAATTATTACAAGTGATGCAATCCACAGAGTTGCTGATCTCAACACCACTTAAACTACCCTCCTATTTTCTGTAATTTATAAAACGTAATAAAGTTAAAGCTTGTCACTTAGCAATGGCCTATGACCTTTCACATGAATTTGGATCATTCTGCATATCTGCTAATTTTGACGTTTGACCATCACAACAATGCAATATTCATCATATGGCACCTATGTGTAATTTAAGCCCCATTCACCTAATTGAAAAATTGCAGCAGAAACAAAGAAGAAAGGTTTATTGCCATTTACATTTAACCTGTGACATTTGGGATTAAAAGTCTGCGAGGCACAACTTCACTTCAAAAGGAACCATGCCACCACTTAGGATCGTAATAGACCTTGTACTTTTTTTGTTTAAATTGCCGCACATTTCTTCACTTTAAACTAGTATTTGAAAATTAACCCTTGACCTTTGACTTTTGAAACACAAACCGCAAGAGACTGATACTTAACCATTTAGGTCTCATCGACAACTCTATATTTTGCTTTCCATTCAAAAACTGCAGCAGAAAGGTCAAAATAAGGTTTTTTCTCACTTCATAAGGAACCATTGCCAGCACTTTGTATTTTAATCAGTCTTGTATTTTTTGCATCTCAATTGGCTAAAGCCATGCATTTGAAGTAGAGTAATACATCATTGAAACATTGTGATTAATTGATCAAATATTTCATAGCAAATACGTTTTATATGATTGACATTTAATACAGCGGGCCACCGGCAGGCCTATATTGAGCCACTTCTGACGGGCTGCTGGGCAACAGCTGACATTGCCATTTATGGCCGCTGGCGGACCTGTATGACAGGTCTTACGTTGTACAAGATACTGGGTTGCTGTAAAAATTGCTTTATTTGACCTTTAATTGTGCTTGAAAATTTAGGAGGCATAAATTTTACGAATTGGGCACTCCGCTAGCAGTATTGGTCCAAATTGGTGCTACAGATTTGAGTTGACACCAACATTTTGTACATGCACAACTTCACACATTCCCCTTCACATTCACAAGGACAGACAAAATCTCACCTTTGACCCCATGTCAAAAGTTAAGACCATTTACCCGTATTATGAGTCATCACATGAGACCTTTACTGTACCCAAATTATCCTCAGGTATCGAGGGTGTTGCACATGGTCCAGTCATGAGGGTCAAATCAAATATGTGAAAAAGGCATAAAAATACTACAATCTCATCACATATGATGATGTGATAAGATAAAAATCTCTAGTGGGATAATATTTCAGTGATTAGAAAACTGAATTGTTTTTGGCTTTGAATTTTTTTAAAGCACTTCAGTTTTTGGTGAGCATGGAGCATAATGTGAACCTATGTAATGGCGATGTTGTCCGTCCGGCCGTCCTCAGTTTTTCCTGTGATTTCCTTAGAAATTTTATAGTTTTTGAGAACTCCTCAGATGATGTTAAAGCTTTTGTTAGATTTCCTTATAGAAGGTTAAATTTTCATATAAAATGTTGGTTTTTCAGAGACATTTAAAACAGATTAAAGACTAGTTTCCTTAAAAAGTCTACAAAACATTTAATATTTCCTTAGAATATAATTGTAAAATAATTTTTTTTTAATATTCTTCAGAGATCCTCAAGCATCTCTCTCGTAGCACTGAGATATAAAATCTTTCAAATTCTTCAAAACATTTGGGCACCAATGGTTGTATCAGGCATGAATATTAAACTCCACCTTTATTATTGTGGTCATTTGCATAAAGTTGCTACAGTATATGAACTGACCAGATTTTTTATTTAGTATGCTCAGTCAGGGAGTGTGACAGGATGTGACTGCATATGGACACATGTGGGGATGCCATGTGGGACATGGATGGGAGCCATGCAGGACATATGACATAATATATACCATGTGGTACACACCAAGGGCTATATCAGGCATAATTATGTGACTGCCATTTTTTCTTATTAAACAGTTCATTTGCATATAAGTTGTTATATAAACTGACACTTTTATACATAGTATGCTCAATCAGGGACTGTGATAGCTAGATGAGACTTCTTTTTGAGCCTATGGGATGTCATGTGGGAGATGGGGTGGGATGCCATGTGGGGAGATGGGGATGGGATGCCATGTGGGACATGGGGTGGGATGCCATTTGGGACATGGTGGAATGCCATGTAGGATATATGGTGGGATGCCAGGACATAGGGTGGAATGACATGGGAAGGGATGTTGTGTGGGACATGGGATGTCATGTGGGACATGGCGTCCACCTCATTTTAACAAGTCATTTGTGTATGAACTGACACTTTCATACATAGTATGCTCAATCAGGGACTGTGATAGCTAGGATGAGACTTCTTATGGAGCCTTATGGGATATTATGTGGGACATAGGGTGGGATGTCATGGGACATGGGGTAGGATGCCATGTGGAACAGGATGGAATGCCATAGGAACAGGGTGGAATGCCATGTGGAACCGGGTGGGAATGCCATGTGGGACATGGTTGGCATGCCACAGTAACACAGAGTGTGACATAGGTTGGAAATGCCATGTGTGACAGGGTGGAGGCTATGTAGAACATAGGGTAGGAAACAGGGACATGGGATGTGATGCCATGTGGGACATAAATGGGATGTCTTTGGGACATTGGGAGGGATACCATGTGGAACATATGGTGGGATCAATGTGCGACATAAGGTGGGATGCTATGTGGGGCATCAGGTGGAAAGCCCACTGATGCGGGACATAAGGTGGGATGCCATGGGGACATAAAGAGAGGTGCCATGGTGGAACACAGGGAGGGATGCCACGTGGGACATAATGAGGAATGTCATGTAGTACATGCTTGGATTAATGTGGAACATACATGTAGAATGGGATCCATGTGGGGCATAGGGTGGGATGCCATGTGGGTCATAGGGTGAAGCCATATGGGACATCATGGTGGGAATGCCATGTGGGACATATGGTTGAATACCATGTGGAGATATGGTGGAATGCCATGTGGGAGATATGGTGGAATGCCATGTGAGATATGTGGAATGCCATGTGGATATGGGAATGCCATGTGAGATATGGTGGGATGCCATGTGGGAGATATGGTGGAATGCCATGTGAGATATGGTGGGATGCCATGATAGGACATGGGGTGGGATGCTTTTTGGGACATGTGCTATTAAAGAATTTGTGTTTATTTGTATGTATGATAGTTTAAAAATAATATCCTGCAGTTTATGAGAGTTTTGACGCAGGATGTCAGTGTCATGAGAATTAATCCTTAAATGCCAAAGCGCAATTATTCAACTTTTTGAGTATACTATATTTAGAAAATTACTTGAGAGACTTCTTCATTTTACTTTAGGGTGATTTTTTATAGTTTTAAAGAAATCCTTTGCAGCTTTCAAATTCTAACTATTTTTTATGGGGTCTTAATGAGTTAAGGGTAATTATTATTTTTTTTATTAAAAACTAATAATTCAGGGACCAGGTATATGTAAAAAATAGGTTATGACTTTATTTAAAAAATCATATATTCCAATTTTAATCAAAATTACATTCCTATCTATTATATATTGGAAAAGTTAGAGCATTTTATGCAATTTTTCATGAAATTTGGTCATTTTCAAAAAATCATTTCTCCTACATGCAAGTTTGTAATTAAACAATTATCAAGCCCTTTAAAGCTTATAGAATGGTCTTTAAATACACTAAAATTCCACAAATCCCACTTGTCGAGGAAAGACCGTTTATCAAAAAAATATTTCCCACTTACTTCCTATCCCGGTCCAGTCATGTTTAGAGCCCGTCTCTAGCTGCAGCCTAAAGGATTTGACTGGCGAGCAATGAGACAATGTAGAATTGTGAAGTTGCACGTTATAAGAAAACCGATATAATCGTATATATTCTTGTCCACTATTTTAAACACAATTTTAAAAAAAGGATTTGAAATATTTACCAACTTCATTTCATTTATCTTCTGCACAAGAGTTTAACATTAATTTTTTTTTTTTGTATGACTTCCTTTAAAGGTACCTATACATATCCCAGTCACGCCAACCCACTGGTATTATTACCACTTTGGCTGGGAGAAATGCAGAGACAATTATCAGCCACGATGTCACAAATCCTGTATCAATATTCATAGACTTAGAGGCTGAAACCTTATATTGGGCGATAGCTCCTTGTAAGTTACAGTGTGTTTTTCTTCTATTTAACTTCTTATTTCTTTTTAAGGATTAGTTCAGTGCATGGTCAAAGCGAGTTTATTTTATATGAAAGAGGACTTCAACAGAAACAGTAGAAGGGAAGCATTCAAAATCTTATTCTGTTAAGGAAATATCTTAGTTTAAAGTTGGTATCATTTGTGTAGAAATGACTGAAATCAGACTAGATGTGATGTCATAGCCTCAGATTTCTCAACTTTTTATGTATTCTATCATATTTTCCCTGAGATTTTGTGGTTAAAACCATGGGATATTTCAAAAGAGTAATAAACTGAATCAAGGAAGGGTATTTATAATATACCACCTGAAGAAAAGCTTGAAAAATATTTGAATAGTGGAAAAAATTAAATAAACTTTCTTTAAAATACATTAACACATTAACATTTGTTAAGAATATGAGGATGAAGACACACAACTTTCCATAGTAGATTTTACTACACCAGCAGGGGTGTCAGAAGAAACTTAGGCGGGGAGGGGAGGAAGTTTGGCAGATAATCAAGTGAAGGCACTCTTTTGACAGTAATTAAGGGAACTTTTCACTTTCAAAGGCAATAGTATCTATTAAATTATATGTCCAATTTTTCTTAATACTTGGTATGGTGTTATATGTGCATATAAGATACATCTTCACAAATCAACATTTATATTTCATTAATTTTAAATTTAAAGTGAGTGTGGCTTTATCTGACTTATTGGCCAAAAACTGCTTGCCATAAAAGATATGTCATGAATGCTACTTTGGAAGTGTCCAATAATGGTATACAGATACGCTATGATTTATAAATGTGCCTTATTGTCTTATTTTGATGAAGTCATGAATAATAATATATCGTTATGCACTTACATAAATATAAAATGTTAATATATATATATATATATATATATATATATATATATATATATATATATATATATATATATATATATATATATA
Source organism: Chiridota heheva (assembly GCA_020152595.1). Classification (NCBI taxonomy): domain Eukaryota; kingdom Metazoa; phylum Echinodermata; class Holothuroidea; order Apodida; family Chiridotidae; genus Chiridota; species Chiridota heheva. The sequence goes on along the minus strand of JAIGNY010003919.1, from coordinate 87 downwards.
TATATTATATATAGAAAGAGTATATATATATATATATATATATATATATATATATATATATATATATATATATATATATATATATAT